>JASPKZ010007965.1:0-343861 GCA_030220185.1 Diploptera punctata | reverse complement strand
TAAATAAGGAGTACGTAGATAATGTAGTACAAAAGTACATTGATACAGCATACGTTGATAATTACGTACTCGAATTGGATACTTTTAACCGCATGTAAGTCATCTTAAACACCAATTATAACAACAATTAAATGTAATTAACGAATTAAAGCTCTTAATAAATCAAACAATTTCTAAAATTTCAACTGAAATACATTCAAATATACAAAATTTATATCAAATATCCGTTGAAAGTTTTCACTCAATATTGCCACAATCGCAAAGCACAAATGCCTATACATTATCCAACGGTTTAAACTTTGTTAAATTTCTTTTTGATTGTGACCTCATTGATGTTTACGTTGAGCTATTTGATATGTCAAAAATTGTAATAATAAAATTAAATAATAACAGACTTGTATTAGACAACACAACCCGTATCAGTCTCCAGAGGACATCTAGGCCCATCCATCCACCCCTTGGGATACCTCGGTCGTCCTGACCATACTCCCAAGTCCTAGTTCTAGTCCTCCCTATTCAATGTTCACGTCCACGTACAAGTTCACGGTCCTTACACCAACACCCTAGGGAGAGAGTGTTAAAGTTTGCAGTTCTGGGAATTGCTGAGCTACATAGTACATCAGGTCGCTCAATCCTGACGACCCCACAGTTGGTCCACGGGCTCCATGAGCCTAGCCGGGAGGACTGCTGTCGCAGATCCACCGACCATTCCCCTGCTCTGCCTCCAGGGACGTGTCCTGCAGCCGTTGTGAGACCGGCTAGGGCTACAAGCCCAACAGTGTGAGACTTTTAGTACATCCAGGTGCTCATCTCCTGGCGACCCCACAGTTTGTCGACGGGCCCGTAGGCCGAGCCAGGAACCAGCACAGTAGCTCCCCTCTGGACTGGTCCGAGTCGAGCCGTGGTGTGCCCCCAGGGACGCCTTCTGCAGCTGTTGTGGGCCAACACGGAGCTCGCAAACTCCAACAGATGAGCAACTAGTCAGACAAGGCGCTCAACTCTTGCCTACCCCACTAATGGTTCACGAGTCCCATGGACTTTAATTATACTGAATCCGCTTCAGGTTTATTAACGCCTGTAAGCAGTTCTGTTCATCAACCTGAAACATTCATAACACCTGATAAACCTACTCTTGACGACTACTTGGAACCTTTAATTAACGCTAACGTAGGAAAAAGAGGATATGATAAAGTATATGAACCTAAATACACCAACCATAAAGTTCTGCTTGGCGACACAGAAATGCTATTTGATTATTCAGGTAAAACTTTAACAATTGAAAATATAAAGTGTAACGTTACTCCAGGTTTATTACAACTTATTTTTAAATCAAACCCAAATGATTACGGTAAGTTTGATGTAAATAAATACAAGGAAGGGGGCACGCCGTAGCGTAGTGGTTAAGGCACTGCGCTACAAGCCGGAAGGTCGAGGGTTCAAGTCCCGGTGGGGTCAGGATTTTTAAACTGCCCCAAACCTTCTGGCGGCACTATGGCCCTGGGGTCGACTCAGCCTCTAACGGAAATGAGTTCCAGACGCTTGTTCTGGGGTAAAGGCGGCCGTCACGCAAGGCTGACAACAAGTGCCGATTGTCTAGAACTAGTGGGAGCCTTAACCTCCCACTACCCCAAAGGCCTACTGAGGCCTGTAGTGGGAATACTTTACTTTAAATACAAGGAAGTCTTAAAAATAACCAATGTTCATAGAGAAAATGCAAATGCAAGCTATCCAATAATTGTATCATCCTCGCCTAAGTATAAAAATGTAATTTCTAAATTATTTAAAAGTGATTCCCCTAAACATACAGGAAAAGCATTGGTGGATTGGAAAGATGTTCACATTAAGGTACGTACACATATGCGCGCCGCGAACACGAACGTCGTGTGTTATGTTCGTCGAAATGATTAATTTCAACGAACCTCCTGCGATCCATAGGAAACCCACAAACCTTCAGTAGACATTTTGCAGAGCAGGTGTAACCACCCATGTCTCTATCGCGCGAGGAAAATTATAGAACGCAAAAATAGTATTATAATATATTAATTATAATATCAACATAAGTATAATTTACAAATGTAATACATTACAAAATTATGTATAGTACCAGTATTATTTTATTCTTTGGCATATTTCTCATTTGAGTGATTTTTTTAAGTAGATTGCTGTCGTTCTTTAAAAGGTCATGAATTTTTTCACAAGAATTTGTTAAATTATACTTCACATAAAATAACTTTCGAAGTCTCAACACTCAATTGTGATTTTTTTTTTATGTCCGCACTTTATTTACCAAACAATGGTGGTCGAATCAACAATGTAAACTTTGATAGGCAGTTCTCAACAATGATTTATTATTAAAGTTTAACATTACAAAATTAACAAAAATAACATAAAACTGATATCCTGGTGAAATAGCTACATGCTCGGCGAAAACCGTATATTCCCTTTCCGTTCTCCCGCTTGTCCTGCATTCTTTCCCAAAAATAGGGACTTTTTTTAAAAATGCCGCGGGACGCGGGACAAATTGTTAAAAATGTGGACTGTGCCGCCAAAATCGGGACGTCTGGTCACGCTTATTACTTATTACATCTTATAACTTTATTTATACTTTTTGAAATATTATAGCATTAAAGGGATTAAAAAATATATATGATTTGTATATATATGTTCAAATTATTAAGAATCTATCTCACCATACCATGGCCTTAAGTTTTAATAAAGATGTACATGATTATTATACTAGAGGTTGTACTTTATTGCACAAAGATACTAGTTTCTAAAAAAAGGTATAAAAGGGATTCGTTATGCATTAATCAACCATTACAATAACTTACCTATTGAATATCAACATTTCACGGATGTTAAACATTTTTCTAATTGTATTAAAAAATATTTTTTCTTATTGCTTTCTTAGTTAATTTTGTTAATTTTATTATTATTAATATTATCCTCTTTAAATATTGTGTTTATATGTGTATATATTGTGCATCTATAGTAGTTTGTATTACTTAAACGTATGCCTGAATTTGTTTTCTTGTTTTTATTGTTAATTGTTTTATGGCCATTATTTTTTGTATATTGCCCCTTTACATGAGCAATCTTGCTCTTTGGAGTCTTTGAAATATTAAATAAATAATTAGTAATAAATGTGTTTATATATTGTATTGCTTTATGATACTTCTTACATAATATTATGAAATGAACGTCTTAAATAAATAATGTTTTCTAAATAATTCTAATTTATTCATACAATTACAGTACACACGAAAAAAAAACACATACCATTGAAAAAAACAGGCATCACCTTTCAATGATTTTTTTAATGATCCTTATGTTGAGGATCCCACAATAATTGCTTGCTTCTATAAATATCAATAAGTTTTAACATGTTTTCCTCTGACCACTCCATACTCAAATAATAGGTGCGCACCGAAAACAACGAACCTCTCAGGTACCCGTCCAAATCGAAACAGCGAACCATCAAAGTGTTCGTGGAAAAACCGACAACGACTGGATCGTGGTGTGAGAAGCGCGCACCTTAAAACTCCGTCCAAATCTGACGAACATGATGCGCGCGCGCCGCGCGGCGCGCAGATGTGTACGTACCTTTAACCACAATATTGATTATAAATACTGGACCGACCCCAACACATTGGTTTAACAGACTAAAGTTACTGGTGGCTTCGTCCAACGCGGGAAACAATGCTCACACAAATGAAATTCAAGAAATAATTCAAGAACTAAAAAAGAAAAAACACATATTATGAGTAAAGCTAACATTGCTTACGAATTACATAAACCTGCGCGACAACATTTTCAAAGAAAAACTCAATTTTGGAATTTTGGATTCAGACCAGACTTTTTCCATTATAAATCCCAGACACAGTCTCTAGATAGTAATTTTGCAGTTTTTGATTTTTCGAAAATTTTGACATTTTTTGGAAAAAATAAGACATTGACCTTGGAAAAGTCAATTTTGAAATTTAGGATTCAGACAGGATTTTTTGCATTATAAATCCCGGACAGAATCTCTAGATAGTAATTTTGCAGTTTTAAATTTCTTGAAAATTTAAATTTTTTTAGAAAAACAGTAAGTATATATAACCTTGCAAAACTCAATTTTGAAATTTTGGATTTAGACCGGATTGTTTGCATTATAAATCCCGGACACAGTCTCTAGAGAGTAATTTTGCAGTTATAGAATTTTCGAAAATTTTGACATTTTTTTTAAAACAATAAGACTATAACCTAGCAAAACTCAATATTGAAATTTCGGATTTAGACCTGATTTTTTGCATTGTAAATCCAGGACACAGTCTCTAGATAGTAATTTTGCAGTTTTTGAATTTTCGAATATTTTGACATTTTTTGGAAAAACAATAAGACTATAACCTAGCAAAACTCAAAATTGAAATTTCGGATTTAGACCTGATTTTTTGCATTGTAAATCCCGGACACAATCTCTAGATAGTAATTTTGCAGTTTTTGAATTTTCGAATATTTTGACATTTTTTGGAAAAACAATAAGACTATAACCTTGGAAAACTCAATTTTGAAATTTTGGATTTAGACCGGATTTTTGCATTAAAAATGCGGGACACAGTCTGTAAATAGTAATTTTGCAGTTTTTTGAATTTTCGAAAATTTTGACATTTTTGGAAAGACAATAAGTGTATAACCTTGGAATACTCAATTCTGAAATTTTATTTAGACCGGAATTTTTGCATTATAAATCCCAGACACAGTTTCTACATAGTAATTTTGCAGTTTTTGAATTTTCGAAAATTTTGACATTTTTTGCAAAAACAATAAGACTATAACCGTGGAAATCTGAATTTTGAAATTTTGGATTTAGACCTGATATTTTGCTTTATAAATCTCGGGCACAGTCTCTAGATAGCAATTTTGCAGTATTTGAATTTACGAAAATTTTTGACATTCAGTAAGTCTGTAACCTTGGAAAACTCAATTTTGAAATTTTGGATTCACACGGTTTTTTTTTGCATTATAAATCACGGACACAGTCTGTAGATATTAATTTTGCAGTTTTTGATTTTTCGAAAATTTTGACATTTTTTGGAAAAACAAGACTATAACTGCAAAATTACTATGTAGAAACTGTGTCTGGGATTTATAATGCAAAAATTCCGGTCTAAATAAAATTTCAGAATTGAGTATTCCAAGGTTATACACTTATTGTCTTTCCAAAAATGTCAAAATTTTCGAAAATTCAAAAAACTGCAAAATTACTATTTACAGACTGTGTCCCGCATTTTTAATGCAAAAATCCGGTCTAAATCCAAAATTTCAAAATTGAGTTTTCCAAGGTTATAGTCTTATTGTTTTTCCAAAAAATGTCAAAATATTCGAACATTCAAAAACTGCAAAATTACTATCTAGAGACTGTGTCCTGGATTTACAATGCAAAAAATCAGGTCTAAATCCGAAATTTCAATATTGAGTTTTGCTAGGTTATAGTCTTATTGTTTAAAAAAAAATGTCAAAAATTTTCGAAAATTCTATAACTGCAAAATTACTCTCTAGAGACTGTGTCCGGGATTTATAATGCAAACAATCCGGTCTAAATCCAAAATTTCAAAATTGAGTTTTGCAAGGTTATATATACTTACTGTTTTTCTAAAAAATTTCAAAATTTTCAAGAAATTTAAAACTGCAAAATTACTATCTAGAGATTCTGTCCGGGATTTATAATGCAAAAAATCCTGTCTGAATCCTAAATTTCAAAATTGACTTTTCCAAGGTCAATGTCTTATTTTTTCCAAAAAATGTCAAAATTTTCGAAAAATCAAAAACTGCAAAATTACTATCTAGAGACTGTGTCTGGGATTTATAATGGAAAAAGTCTGGTCTAAATCCAAAATTCCAAAATTGAGTTTTCAAGGTTATCGTCATTGTTTTTCCAAAAAATGTCAAAATTTTTGAAAATTCAAAAACTGCACAATTACTATCTAGAGATTCTGTCCCTGATTTATAATGCAAAAAATCCGGTCTAAGTCCAAAATTTCAAAATTGACTTTTACAAGGTTGTCTTATTTTTTCGAAAAAATGTCAAAATTTTGAACCGAAAGTGCATTTTTTTCGGTTCAGTGTGGTATCTTTGTTCTCCTCCCTACACAGGAACATTTGTGAAATATGCCAATATCCATGTTCTCCTAGTGGCTACCCCTTCCCTCTTCATCCTTCCTGCCGCGCATGTCTACAGAGCATTCCCCCTCTACCTCGGAACCTTTATATACATAGTGCACCGACAGAACTATATCATTCGATCATCCTAGCAATCGGCGTTTTTGGTTGTATGAACGGATTCAAGAGTGGAGTCCGGTTCCAGGTCAATATGCGACTGGAAAGTTAGACATGGAATTCTACATAGACAAGTTGTCCTGAGGCCAAGAAGAGGCCTGTTTGAGTTGGTCCGACAGTCTAGGGAAGAGGATATCCCCGAAACTCGGACACCTGTGTGAGTGTTGTGTGATGTATGGTATGTTACTTATTTATTTTTCTGTACGGCTACTTTGATCGTTTGATCGAATGCCATCATTTGTTGTTGTTAATTTACTTTTACTCAGCCAACTTGTTTATTAAAAGTTATCTTTTAAACAACGCCCCTCTTGCATTGTTTAAGTATAAATAGTTGTTTACTATCCTGTTATGGAAATCACTCACGTAAGAAACCATTCCGAGCTCCTCAACTATCATGCTGATTAGCATTATTAAAACACAATTATTTTGTTCACTCACTGTATGTATTTAATAATCAGTATTCATATATATATATATATATATATATATATATATATCAGAGAAAGAAAGATGAATCAACGGCTACCTTCTATGGGCCCGAGGTAAGCCATATTCCTGATAAGATATCCTCTTTGCAAATCAGATCCACTTTAATAGAAACAGCAAATTACAAAACCCGATCCCGGAGTAATGGTAGTCAGAGAACGTGGTATCTATAGTGGTCATGTGTCGCCCCACGTGCGCGCACAAAATGGTAGGCAGACCGTGGTTTAGGGTTCTTGTAACCCCCACAAATGGTAGCAGAGCGTGGTTCGTAACCCCCACAAATGGTATCAGAGCGTCTGGTTTTGTATCTTTCAGCTTTGAAAGATATGCTGTATTCTATTGACAGTGGTTCAAGTAGTATCGATTTAAAATTTTCCACTAAAGTTTTGGAGTTTTGGATTCAAGTGTCAAAACAAGGGTATACACTCTGCATGGTCGTAAATGAAGTTTGGAATTAGAAAGTCGACATTTTTCAGAGATATTACCCCGTGGATAACTATTTGTTTTCGATACTTGGTATCTGTGCTAAAGTTATTGAAAAGTATTTATTTACGCGCTTGAACTGTTTTCACGTAAATGATATTGACTCATCTTTCTTTTGTAAACAGAGAGTGACTTATGTATACTAAACTACGTTCGCTTATAGTTGTTTACATCTTTTGTTCATTGTACTTTGTAAACATGCCTAGTTGGATAGATGTAATATCCAAGGACAATCTGGTCCGAGAATTGAGTTTACTAGGTATGGATATTGATGGTAATGTAAAGATGTTATGTAAACTATATTCAAGAGTATGTTTCGGCGTAGTAGATATATATGTTTTGGATATTAGAGAAGCTAATTTATGGACATCGGTGCATGAGCTGATTGTACCATCCTTTTGGTTGGGGGAGCTACTTGAGTGACTTCTATATATGTGGTCCAGGTTTTGTTGATAAGACGCAGGCTACATTCTAACAATCGAGGGTAACTTGAGTTGGTAAACGTCGATGGCCATGTCATGAAACAACATGTTAGTCAAGTAAAACTATGTCCTGTGGTGGATTAAATCCAAGGATGTTTGTTGCGTCATATGTTAAGCTAGATATTTGTTCTGAAAACATTTTGTATTACGTCATATGTTAAATTAGAATGTTTGAGGTTCCGTTTTCCTGTCTTCGCCTGTTTTTTGTTTCAGTTTACCTTTCCTTAATATTGGCATGACGACGCAACCTGGAATGTTCGGCAGTCGAGCGCTTGGTGGATCCGGCCGACCCCCGAGTGCCCAGCTGACCGACATGGTGGTTATGTAACTACAGATTCCTGGATAGCGGTGGAGCGGGATTGCGACCCGGCAATCCAGTTATGGTATCGTCACCCTGTTCTTCACCTGGAACACCGCAAGAGTTGTACTATGGCGACTGAGTCCAGATGGAGTTTATTGTCAGCGCCTGTATAGTCAACATAGAAGCGAGTGTGGTGATTGTGATTTAGGGGACAGCGCCTGTATAGTCAACATAGAAGCGAGTGTGGTGATTGTGATTTAGGGGACAGCGCCTGTATAGTCAACATAGAAGCGAGTGTGGTGATTGTGATTTAGGGGACAGCGCCTGTATAGTCAACATAGAAGCGAGTGTGGTGATTGTGATTTAGGGGACAGCGCCTGTATAGTCAACATAGAAGCGAGTGTGGTGATTGTGATTTAGGGGACAGCGCCTGTATAGTCAACATAGAAGCGAGTGTGGTGATTGTGATTTAGGGGACAGCGCCTGTATAGTCAACATAGAAGCGAGTGTGGTGATTGTGATTTAGGGGACAGCGCCTGTATAGTCAACATAGAAGCGAGTGTGGTGATTGTGATTTAGGGGACGATGGAGATTTGTGTTCAAGTTTACCGCTTGGAATCTGATAGTGTTGATGTGCCCCTCCCAACGTGGGATTTTTCTACTTGACTTTGTTTTGAAGCTTATAGACTGTTTTCTTTTTACCCGGAGGGCGCAGGGAGAGTTATTGAACCGAAATTGCATTTTTTCGGTTCAGTGTGGTATCTTTGTTCTCCTCCCTACACAGGAACATTTGTGAAATATGCCAATATCCATGTTCTCCTAGTGGCTACCCCTTCCCTCTTCATCCTTCCTGCCGCGCATGTCTACAGCGCATTCCCCCTCTACCTCGGAACCTTTATATACATAGTGCACCGACAGAACTATATCATTCGATCATCCTAGCAATCGGCGTTTTTGGTTGTATGAACGGATTCAAGAGTGGAGTCCGGTTCCAGGTCAATATGCGACTGGAAAGTTAGACATGGAATTCTACATAGACAAGTTATCCTGAGGCCAAGAAGAGGCCTGTTTGAGTTGGTCCGACAGTCTAGGGAAGAGGATATCCCCGAAACTCGGACACCTGTGTGAGTGTTGTGTGATGTATGGTATGTTACTTATTTATTTTTCTGTACGGCTACTTTGATCGTTTGATCGAATGCCATCATTTGTTGTTGTTAATTTACTTTTACTCAGCCAACTTGTTTATTAAAAGTTATCTTTTAAACAACGCCCCTCTTGCATTGTTTAAGTATAAATAGTTGTTTACTATCCTGTTATGGAAATCACTCACGTAAGAAACCATTCCGAGCTCCTCAACTATCATGCTGATTAGCATTATTAAAACACAATTATTTTGTTCACTCACTGTATGTATTTAATAATCAGTATTCATATATATATATATATATATATATATATATATATATATATATCAGAGAAAGAAAGATGAATCAACGGCTACCTTCTATGGGCCCGAGGTAAGCCATATTCCTGATAAGATATCCTCTTTGCAAATCAGATCCACTTTAATAGAAACAGCAAATTACAAAACCCGATCCCGGAGTAATGGTAGTCAGAGAACGTGGTATCTATAGTGGTCATGTGTCGCCCCACGTGCGCGCACAAAATGGTAGGCAGACCGTGGTTTAGGGTTCTTGTAACCCCCACAATTCTCGAAAAACCAAAAACTGCAAAATTACTATCTAGAGAGTGTGTCTGGGATTTATAATGCAAAAATCAGGTCTAAATCCGAAATTTCAATTTTGAGTTTTGCTAGGTTAGTCTTATTGTTTTTCCAAAAAATGTCAAAATATTCGAAAATTCAAAAACTGCAAAATTACTATCTAGAGACTGTGTCCTGGATTTACAATGCAAAAAATCAGGTCTAAATCCGAAATTTCAATATTGAGTTTTGCTAGGTTATAGACTTATTTTTCCAAAAAATGTCAAAATATTCGAAAATTCAAAAACTGCAAAATTACTGTCTAGAGATTGTGTCCGGGATTTACAATGCAAAAAATCAGGTCTAAATCCGAAATTTCAATTTTGAGTTTTGCTAGGTTACAGTCTTATTGTTTTTCCAAAAAATGTCAAAATATTAGAAAATTCAGAAACTGCAAAATTACTATCTAGAGACTGTGTCTGGGATTTATAATGGAAAAAGTCTGGTCTAAATCCAAAATTCCAAAATTGAGTTTTCAAGGTTATCGTCATTGTTTTTCCAAAAAATGTCAAAATTTTTGAAAATTCAAAAACTGCACAATTACTATCTAGAGATTCTGTCCCTGATTTATAATGCAAAAAATCCGGTCTAAGTCCAAAATTTCAAAATTGACTTTTCCAAGGTTGTCTTATTTTTTCGAAAAAATGTCAAAATTTTCGAAAAATCAAAAAAAGCAAAATTACTATCTAGAGAGTGTGTCTGGGATTTATAATGCAAAAATTCCGGTCTAAATAAAATTTCAGAATTGAGTATTCCAAGGTTATACACTTATTGTCTTTCCAAAAATGTCAAAATTTTCGAAAATTCAAAAAACTGCAAAATTACTATTTACAGACTGTGTCCCGCATTTTTAATGCAAAAATCCAGTCTAAATCCAAAATTTCAAAATTGAGTTTTCCAAGGTTATAGTCTTGTTTTTCCAAAAAATGTCAAAATATTCGAAAATTCAAAAACTGCAAAATTACTGTCTAGAGATTGTGTCCGGGATTTACAATGCAAAAAATCAGGTCTAAATCTGATATTTCAATTTTGAGTTTTGCTAGGTTACAGTCTTATTGTTTTTCCAAAAAATGTCAAAATATTCGAAAATTCAAAAACTGCAAAATTACTATCTAGAGACTGTGTCCTGGATTTACAATGCAAAAAATCAGGTCTAAATCCGAAATTTCAATATTGAGTTTTGCTAGGTTATAGTCTTATTGTTTTAAAAGAATGTCAAAATTTTCGAAAATTCTATAACTGCAAAATTACTCTCTAGAGACTGTGTCCGGGATTTATAATGCAAACAATCCGGTCTAAATCCAAAATTTCAAAATTGAGTTTTGCAAGGTTATATATACTTACTGCTTTTCTAAAAAATTTCAAAATTTTCAAGAAATTTAAAACTGCAAAATTACTATCTAGAGATTCTGTCCGGGATTTATAATGCAAAAAATCCTGTCTGAATCCTAAATTTCAAAATTGACTTTTCCAAGGTCAATGTCTTATTTTTTCCAAAAAGTGTCAAAATTTTCGAAAAATCAAAAACTGCAAAATTACTATCTAGAGACTGTGTCCGGGATTTATAATGGAAAAAGTCTGGTCTAAATCCAAAATTCCAAAATTGAGTTTTCAAGGTTATCGTCATTGTTTTTCCAAAAAATTTCAAAATTTTTGAAAATTCAGAAACTGCACAATTACTATCTAGAGATTCTGTCCGTGATTTATAATGCAAAAAATCCGGTCTAAGTCCAAATTTTCAAAATTGACTTTTCCAAGGTTGTCTTATTTTTTCGAAAAAATGTCAAAATTTTCGAAAAATCAAAGACTGCAAAATTACTATCTAGAGAGTGTGTCACGGATTTATAATGCAAAAAATCCGGTCTAAATCCAAAATTTCAAAATTGAGTTTTCCAAGGTAAATAGTCTGTTTTTCCAAAAAAATGTAAAAATTTACGAAAACTCAAAAACTGCAAAATTACTATCTAGGGATTCTGTCAGGGATTTATAATGCAAAAGATCCGGTCTAAATGCAAAATTTCAAAATTGACTTTTAAAGGTCAATATCTTATTTTTCTAATAAGTGTCCAAATTATCCAAAATTCGAAAACTACAAAACTACTACCTAGAGAATGTGTCCGCGATTTATAATGCAAAAAGTCCGGTCTAAATAAAAAATTTAAAAATTGAGTTTTGCAAGGTTATAGTCTTGTTTGTCCAATAAATATCCAAATTTTCGAAAATTCAAAGACTGCAAAATTACTATCTAGAGAATGTGTCCGGTATTTATAAGCAAAAAATCCGGTCTAAATCCAAAAACTCAAAATTGAGTTTTCCAAGGTTATATATCCTTACTGTTTTTCCAAAAAATGTAAAAATTTTCGAAAATTCAAAAACTCCACAATTACAATCTAGATACATTGTCCGGGATTAATAATGCAGAAAATCCGGTCTGAATCCAAAATTTCAAAATTGAGTTTTCCAAGGTTATAGTCTTGTTTTTTTAAAAAATTTCAAAATTTTCTAAAAATCAAAAACTACAAAATTACTATCTAGAGATTCTGTCAGGGATTTATAATGCAAAAAATCCGGTCTGAATCCAAAATTTCAAGGTCAATGACTTATTTTTCCAAAAATTTCAAAATTTTCGAAAAATCAAAAACTGCAAAATTACTATCTAGAGACTGTGTCCGGGATTTATACTGGAAAAAGTCCGGTCTAAATCCAAAATTTAGTTTTCAAGGTTATAGTCATATTGTTTTTCCAAAAAATGTCAATTTTTGAAAATTCAAAAACTGCAAAATTACTATCTAGAGACTCTGTCCGCGATTTATAATGCAAAAAATCCGGTCTAAGTCCAAAATTTCAAAATTGACTTTTCCAAGGTCAATGTCTTATTTTTTCGAAAAAATGTCAAAATTTTCGAAAATTCGAAAACTGCAAAATTACTATCTAGAGAGTGTGTCAGGGATTTATAATGCAAAAGATCCGGTCTAAATCCAAAATTTCAATATTGAATTTTCCAAGGTTATAGTCTTATTGTTTTTCCAAAAAATGTCAAAATTTACGAAAATTCAAAAACTGCAAAATTACTATCTAGAGACTGTGTCCGTGATTTATAATTCAAAAAGTCCGGTCTAAATCAAAATTTCAAAATTGAGTTTTGCAAGGTTATAGTCTTGTTAATCCAAAAACATCAAAATTTTCGAAAATACAAAGACTGCAAAATTACTATCTACAGACTGTGTCCGGTATTTATAATGCAAAAAATCCGGTCTAAATCCAAAATCTCAAAATCGACTTTTCCCAAGGTTATATTCTTATTGTTTTTCCAAAAAACATCAAAATTTTCGAAAATTCAAAAACTGCAAAATTAGTATCTAGAGACTGTGTTCGGGATTTATAACGCAAAAATTTCGTTCTAAATCCAAAATTTCAAAATTGAGTTTTCCAAGGATATATTCTTATTGTTTTTCCAAAGAATGTCAAAATTTTCGAAAATTCAAAAACCGCAAAATTACTATCTAGAGGCTGTGTCCGGGATTTATAATGCAAAAAATCCGGTCTAAATACAAAATTTTAATATTCAGCTTTCCAATGTTATAGTGTTATTGTTTTTCCAAAAAATGTGAAAATTTTCGAAAATTCAAAAACTGCAAAATAACTATCTACAGACTGTGTACGGGATTTATATTGCAAAAAATCCGGTCTAAATCCAAAATTTCAATTTTGAGTTTTCCAAGGTTATAGTCTTATTGTTTTTCGAAAAAATGTCAATATTTTCGAAAATTCAAAAACTGCAAAATTACCATCTAGAGATAGTGTCCGGGATTTATAGATCAAAAAACCCGGTCTAAATCCAAAATTTCAATATTGAGGTTTCCAAAGTTATAGTTTAGTTTTTCCAAAAAATGTGAAATTTTTCGCTAATACAAAAACTGCTAAATTACTATCTAGAGACTGTGTCCGGGATTTATAATGCAAAAATTCTGGTCTAAATCCAAAATTTCAATATAGAGTTTTCCAAGGTTTTATTCTTATTGTTGTTCTAAAAAATGTTAAAATTTTCGAAAATTCAAAAACTGCAAAATTACTATCTAGAGGCCGTGTCCTGGATGTATAATAAAAAATCAAAAATTTCAAAACTGACTTTTCCAAGGTTATAGTCTTATTCTTTTTCGAAAAAATGTCAAAATTTTCGAAAATTCAAAAACTGCAAACTTACTATCTAGAGGATCTGTCCGGGATTTTTAATGCAAAGAATCCGGTCTAAACCCAAAATTTTAAAATTGAGTTTTCCAAGGTTATAGTCTTATAGTTTTTCCAAAAATGTCAAAATTTTCGCAAATTCAAAAACTGCAAAATAACTATCTACAGACTGTGCCCGTGATTTATAATGCAAAAAATCCGGTCTAAATCCAATATTTCAATATTGAGTTTTCCAAGGTTAAAGTCTTATTGTTTTTCCAAAAAATGTCAAAATTTTCGAAAATTCAAAAAAAGCAAAATTACTATCTAGAGACTGTGTCCGGGATTTATAATGCAAAAATTCCGGTCTAAATCAAAAATTTCATAATTGAGTATTCCAAGGTTATAGTCTTATTGTTTTTCGAAAAAATGTCAAAATTTTCGAAAATTCAAAACTGCAAAATTACTACCTAGAGACTCTCTCCGGGATTTATAATGCAAAAAATCCTGTCTAAACCCAAAATTTAAAAATTGAGTTTTCCAAGGTTATAGTCTTATTGTTTTTCCAAAAAATGTTAAACTTTTCGAAAATTCAAAAACTGCAAATTAACTATCTAGAGACTGTGTCCGGGATTTATAATGCAAAAAATCCGGTCTAAATAAAAAAATCAAAATTGAGTTTTCCAAGCTTATAGTCTTATTGTTTTTCCAAAAAAAAGTCAAAATCTTCGAAAATTCAAAATCTGCAAAATTACTATCTGGAGACTGTGTCCGGAATTAAAAATGCAAAAAGTACGGTCTAAATCCAAAATTTCAAAATTATTCTTTCCAAGGTTATAGTCTTGTTTTCCAAAAAAATTCAAAATTTTCGAAAAATCAAAAGCTGCAAAATAACTATCTAGAGACTGTGTCCTGGATTTATAATGCAAAAAATCTGGTCTAAATCCAAAATTTTGAAAATTGAGTTTTCCAAGGTTATCATCTTATTGTTTTTCCAAGAAATTGTCAAAATTTTCGAAAATTCAAAAACTGCAAAATTACTATCTAGAGACTGTGTCCGGGATTTATAATGCAAAAATCCGGGCTAAATCCAAAATTTCATAATTGAGTTTTCCAAGTTTACATATTCTTACTGTTTTTCCAAAAAATGTCAAAATTATCGTAAATACAAAAACTGGATAATTACTATCTACAGACTGTGTCCTGGATTAATAATGCAAAACAACGGTCTAAATCCAAAATTTCAAAATTATGTTTTCCAAGGTTATAGTCTTGTTTTTCCAAAATATGTCAAAAATTTTCGAAAAATCAAAAACTGCAAAATTACTATCTTGAGACTGTGTTCGGTATTTAGAATTCAAAGAATCCGGTCTAAATCCAAAATTTGTAAATTGACTTTTCCATGGTTATAGTCTTATTGCTTTTCCAAGGAATGTCCAAATTTTCGAAAATTCAAAAACTGCAACCAGACTGTGTCCGGGATTTATAATGCAAAAAATCCGGTCTAAATCCAAAATTTCAAAATTAACCTTTCCAATGTTATAGTCTTATTGTTTTTCCAAAGGTGTCAAAATTTTCGAAAATTGAAAAACTGCAAAATTACTATCTAGGGAACGTGTCCGGAATTCATAATGCAAAAAATCCGGTCTAAATCCAATATCCCAATATTGAGATTTCCAAGGTTATATATTCTTACTGTTTTTTTCCAAAAAATGTCAAAATTTTCGAAAATTCAAAAAGTGCAAGATTACTATCTAGAGAGTGTGTCCGGGATTTATAATGCAAAAAATCCGGTCTAAATCCAACATTTAAAAATTGAGTTTTCCAAGATTATCTGATTGTTTTTCCAAAAAATGTCAATATTTTCAAAAATTCAAAAACTGCAAAATTGCTATCTAGAGACTGTTTCCGGGATTTATAATGCAAAAAATCCGGTCTAAGTCCAAAATTTCTTACTTGACTTTTCCATAGTTATGGTCTTATTGCTTTTCCAAGGAATGTCCAAATTTTCGAAAATTCAAAAACTGCAACCAGACTGTGTCCGGGATTTATAATGCAAAAAATCCGGTCTAAATACAAAATTTCAAAATTGAGTTTTCCAAGGTTAATATAGTCTGTTTTTCCAAAAAAATGTGAAAATTTACGAAAATTCATAAACTGCAAAATTACTATCTAGGGAGCCTGTCAGGGATCTATAGTGCAAAAAATCCGGTATAAATCCGAAATTTCAAAATTGACTTTTCAAGGTCAATGTCTTATTTTTTCCAAAAAGTGTCATAATTATCCAAAATTCAAAAACCGCAAAATTACTATCTAGAGAACGTGTCCGCGATTTATAATGCAAAAAATTCGGTCTAAATCCAAAATTTCAAAATTGAGTTTTCCAAGGCTATAATCTTGTTTTTCTGAAAAATGTCAAAATTTAGGAAAAAATAAAAACTGCAAAATTACGGTTTTGAGATTGTGTCCGCGATTTAGAATGCAAAAAATCCGGTCTAAATCCAAAATTTCTAAATTGACTTTTCCATGGTTATAGTCTTATTGCTTTTCCAAATAATGTCAAAATTTTCGAAAATTCCAAGACTGTAAAAATACTATCTAGAGACTGTGTCCGGGATTTATAATGCAAAAAATCCGGAATAAATCCAAAATTTCAGAATTGAGTTTTCCAGAGGTTATAGTCTTATTGTTTTTCCAAAAAATGTCAAAATTTACGAAAATTAAAAAACTGCAAAATTACTATCTGGAGACTGTGTCCGGGATTTATAATCCAAAGCATGTGGTCTAAATCCAAAATTTGAAAATTGAGTTTTCCAAGGTTATAGTCTTTTTTGTCCAAAAAAAAAGTCAAAATTTTCGAAAATTCAAACCTGCAAAATTACTATCTAGGGACTGTGTCTGGGATTTATAATGCAAAAAATCCGGAATAAATCCAAAATTTCAGAATTGAGTTTTCCAAGGTTATAGTCTTATTGTTTTTCCAAAAAACGTCAAAATTTTCGAAAAATCAAAAACTGCAAAATTACTATCTTGAGACTGTGTCCGGGATTTAGAATTCAAAACATCCGGTCTAAATTCAAAATTTCTAAATTGACTTTTCCATGGTTATAGTCTTATTGCTTTTCCAAAAAATGTCAACATTTTCGAAAATTCCGATTCCGATTGAGGGTCTTTTCACTTTTCAGCGGTTGCCCTTTTACCAGCCGGCTGCTGGCCCTTCACATCCACATGTGTCAATCACAGAGGTAGATTATCAACAACCAGTGTAGGGGTGACATGTGGTTAGCATGTCGAGTCCCCCAGCCGTTAGAGCTGGTTCCTCAACCTGGAGCCGCTACTTATTGTAGCTACCCAATTGCCTCACGATGCTGGGTGGGCACCGGTCCCATACTGGCCGAAATACCATGAGAAAATTTCTTCCCCATGGAGACTCGAACCAGCGCAAGTCCCGTAGCTCTGCGCCAAGGCTTCCTACTTTAACCGCTCGGCTACGGCTCGGGATTCGAAAATTCCAAGACTGTAAAAATACTATCTAGAGACTGTGTCCGGGATTTATAATGCAAAAAATTCCGGCCTAAATCGAAAATTTTTTAATTGGCTTTTATATGGTTATAGTCTTATTGTTTTTTCAAAAAATGTCAAAATTTTCAAAATTCTAAAACTGCAAAATTACTATCTAGAGACTGTTTCCGGGATTTATAATGCATAAAATCCGGGCTAAATAAAAATTTCATAATTGAGTTTTCCAAGTTTATATATTCTTACTGTTTTTCCAAAAAATGTCAAAATTTTCGAAAATACAAATACTGCATAATTACTATCTAGAGACTGTCTCCGGAATTAATAATGCAAAAACTACGGTCTAAATCCAATATTTCAAAATTATGTTTTCCAAGGTTATAGCCTTGTTTTTCCAAAAAATGTCAAAAATATTCGAAAAATCAAAAACTGCAAAATTACTATCTTGAGACTGTGTCCGGGATTTAGAATTCAAAAAATCCGGTCTAGATCCAAAATTTGAAAATTGAGTTATCCAAGGTTATAGTCTTAGTTTTTCCAAAAAATGTCAAAATTTTCAAAAATTCAAAAACTGCAAAACTACTATCTAGAGACTGTGTCCGTGATTTATAATGCTAAAAAACCGTCTAAATCCAAAATTTCAAAATTGAGTTTTCCAAGGTTACAAATTTATTGTTTTTCAAAAAAATGTCAAAAATTTTAGAAAATTCAAATACTGCATAATTGCTATCTAGAGACTGTGCCCGGGATTTATAAAGCAAAATATCAAGTCTAAATCCAAAATTTCAATATTGAGATTTCCAAGGTTATATATATTCTTAGTGTTTTTCCAAAAAATGTCAAAATTTTCGAAAACTCAAAAAGGGCAAAATTACTATCTAGATAGTGTGCCTGGGATTTATAATGTAAAAAACCCGGTATAAATCCAAAATTTCAAAATTGAGTTTTCCAAGGTTATCTGATTGTTTTTCCAAAAAATGTCAAAATTTTCAAAAATTCAAAAACTGCAAAACTGCTATCTAGAGACTGTGTCCGGGATTTATAATGCAAAAAATCCGGTCTAAGTCCAAAATTTCTAACTTGACTTTTCCATGGTTATAGTCTTATTGCTTTTCCAAGAAATGTCCAAATTTTCGAAAATTCAAAAACTGCAACTAGAGACTGTGTCCGGGATTTATAATGCAAAAATTCAAGTCTAAATCCAAAATTTCAAAATTGAGGTTTCTGGAGTCTAGCTGTTTTTCCGAAAAATGTCAAAATTTTCAAAATTTCATAAAACTGCGAAAATCCTATCTAGAGTTTATGTGCGAGATTTACAATTCAAAAAATCAGTTCTAAATCCAAAAGTTCAGAATAGAGTTAACCTAGGCAATAGACTTGGTGTTTTTCTAAAAAAGTCAACATTTTCGAAATTTCAACCACTGCAAAATACTATCTACAGGGATCTATAATGCAAAAAATCAGGTCTATATCCAAAATTTCAAGATTGAGTTTTCCAAGGTTGCTGTTTTCTCAAAAAAATGTCAAACTATTCGAAAATTGAAAAACGGAAAAAAAAAATCCTATATAGAGGTTGTGTCGGGATTTATAATGAAAAAAAATCAGCTCTGATACAACATTTCAAAATAGAGTTTTTCAAGGCTATAATCTTGGAGATTTTGCAAAAAAATGTCCTATTTTCGAAACTTCAAAAACTGCAAAAATCCAAATTAAAGGTTGTGTCCGGGATTTATATTGCAAAAAATCAGGTCTAAATCCAAAATTCAATAATTTAGTTTTCCAATGCTATAATCTAGGCGTTTTTCTAAAAAATATGAAAATTTACGAAATTTCAAAATCTGCAAAAATCCTATCTAGAGGGTGTGTCCGGGATTTATAATGCAAAAAATCAGGTCTAAATCCAAAATTTCGAAATTGATTTCTCCAAGGTTATAGTCTAGGTGTTTATCCAAAAAATGTCAAAATTTTCGAAATTTCAAAAACTGAAAAATCCTACCTGGAGGGTGTGTCCGGTATTTATAAAGCAAAAAATTAGGTCTATAACCAAAATTTCAAAATTGAGTTCTCCAAGGCTCTAGTCTAGATGTTTATCCAAACAATGTAAAATTTTCAAATTTCAAAAAATGCCAAAATCCTGTCTGGAGGGTGTGTCCGGGATTTTTAATGCAAAAAATCCTGTCTAAATCCAAAATTTGATATTTGAGTTTTCCAAGGCTATAGTCACGGTGTTTTTTTTTTCAAAAAAATATCAAAATTTTCGGAATTCCGAAAACTGCAAAAATCCCATCTAAAGGTTGTGTCCGACATTTATAATGCCAAATATCTGGTCTAAATCCAAAATTTCGAAATTGAGTTTTCCAATGCTGGAGTCTAGGTGTTTTGCCGAAAAATGTCAAAATTTTCGAAATTTCATAACACTGCAACAAAACTATCTAGAGGTTGGCCCCGGGTTTTATAATGCAAAAAATCAGGTCTAAATCCAAAATTGAGTTTTCCAAGGCTATATATAGTCTGTGTGTTCATTCAAAAAATGTCAAAATTTTCGAAATTTGAAAAACTACTAAAATCCTATCTGGAGGGTGTCTCCGGCATTTATAATACAAAAAAGCAGGTCTAAGTCCAAAATTTCAAAATTGAGTTTTCCAAGGCAAAATCTTGGTGTTTCTCCAAAAAATGTCAAAATTTCAGAAACCTAAAATTCCTATCTAGAGAGTGTGTCCGGAATTTATAATGCAAAAAATCCGGTCTACATCCAAAATTTGAAAGTAGAGTTTTCCAAGGCTATAGTCTCGGTGTTTTTTCTTTTTTCAAAAAATGTCAAAATTTTCGAAATTTCGAAAACTGCACAAATCCTATCTAGAGGGATTTATAATGCAAAGAATCAGGTCTAATCCAAAATTCCAATGTTGAGCTTTCCAAGGCTATAGTCTGTGATTTCCCAAAAAAATATCAAAACTTTCAAAAGTTCAAAAACTGCACAATTCCTATATAGAATTTGTCTCCAGGATTTATAATGCAAAAAATCCGGTGTAATTCGAAAAATATAAAAACTGAGTTTTCCAAGGCTATAGTATTGGTGTTTTTAAAAAAAGTCAAAATTTTCGAAGTTTCAAAAATTGTAAAAATCCAGTCTAGAGAGTGTGTCCGAGACTTATAATGCAAAAAAATCAGGTCTAAATCTAAATTTTTAGAATTAAGATTTCCAAGTCTTTGTATTTTTCCCAAAAAATGTAAAAGTTTTCGGAATTTCAAAAAATGTAAAAATCCTATCTTGACGGTGTGCCTGGGATCTATAATGCCAAAAATCAAGTCTAAACCCAAAATTTCAAAATTGAGTTTTCCAAGGCTATTGTCTAGGTGTTTATCCAAAAAATGTCAAATTTTCGAAATTTCAAATTTGGGAAAATCTTATCTAGTGTGTGTGTTCGAATTGTATAATCCAATAAATCAGGTCTAAATCCAAAATTTCAAAATTGAGTTTTAAAAAGCTATAGTCTTGCTGTTTTTCCAAAAAATGTCAAAATTTTCGAAATTTGAATAACAGCAAAAATCCTATCTGGAGGGTGTGTCCGGGATTTATAATGCAAAAAATTAGGTAAAAATCCAATATTTCAAAATTAAGTTTTCCTATGCTGTAATCCTAGTGATTTTCCAAAATATTGCAAAATTTTCGAAATTTCAAAAACTGCAAAAAACCTATCTAGAGGTTGTGTCCGGGATCCATAATGAAAAAAATTAGGTGTAAATTCAAAATTTCAAAATTGAGTTTTCCAAGGCTATAGTCAAGGTCTTCATTAAAAAAATGTCAAAAATTTTTAAATTTTAATAATTACTAAAATGCTACCTGGTGGGTGTGTCCGGGATTTATACTGCAAAAAATCAGGTCTAAGTCCAAAATTTCAAAACTGAGTCTTCCAAGGCTATAGTCTAAGTGCTTATACAAAAAATGTCAACATTCTCGAAATTTCAGAAACTGCAAAAATCCTATGTGGACAGTGTGTCCGGAATTTATAATGCAAAAAATCCGGTCTAAATCCAAAAATTGATAGTTAGTTTTCAAAGGCTATAGACGGTGTTTTTTCAAAAAAATGTCAAAATTTTTGAAATTTCGAAAACTGCAAAAATCCTATCAGAGGGTGTGTCCGGGATGTAGAATGCAAAAAAATCAGGTCTAAATCCAAAATTTCGAATTTGAGTTTTCCAATTCTGGAGTCTAGGTGTTATCCGAAAAATTTCAAAATTATCGAAATTTCAAAATTAGCAAGAATCCTATGTAGAGAGTGTGTCCGGGATTTATAATGGAAAAAATCCGGTCTAAATCCAAAATTTCAAAATCGAGTTTTCCAAGGCTATAGTCAAGGCGTTTTTCCAAAAAAAATGTCAAAATTTTTCAAATTTCAATATCTGCAAATATCCTATCTAGAGGGTGTGTCTCTTATCCTCCATTACCCTAATGGAAATGGATAGCTAATGAAAAATGAGGGAAATTTTGAGGACGTAGCTGAATTCAAATACCTAGGAATGATAATCACAAATAGGAATGAGATGAACAAAGAAATGAAACATAGGCTCAATTCCAGAAAGCGTGCTATAATGCATTACAGGGACTCTTGATGTCCCAACTCCTTTCAAAAAACGTTAAACTGAAAATATATAAAACTATTATTCTACCAGTTATATTATATGGGTGCGAAACATGGACTCTTACTTTAAGGGAGGAAAGGAGATTATGAGTATTTGAGAATAAAGTTCTTAGGAAAATTTTTGGACCAAAGACAGATGAACAGACAGGTGTATGGAGAAGACTGCATAACAGTGAACTGCATGGTCTTTATAGGAAGCCAGATATAATAAGAACAGTTAAGTCTCGTAGACTGCGATGGGCAGGAAATCTGGCATGAATGGGGAATGAAAGACATGCATGGAAGCTTCTTGTAGGAAAACCAGAGGGAAAATGTCCAATTGAAAGACCAAGAATGAGATGACAGAATAACGTTAACAATTATTTGAGGGAAGTAGAATATACAGGACTCCATGGAGGAAGAAATTTTCTCATGGTATTTCGGCCAGTATGGGGCCAGCGCCCACCCAGCATCATGAGACATTTGGGTAGCTACAATAATGCAAAAAACCAAGTCAAAAATCCAAAATTTAGTAATTGACTTTTCCAAGGTCTAGGTGTTTTTTTAAAAAAATGTCAATATTTTCAAAATTTCAAAAACTGTAAAAATCCTATCTGGAGGATGTCTGCGGGATTTATAATCCAAAAATCAGTTCTAAATCCAAAATTTCAAAAATTTGTTTTCCAAAAAAAGTCAACAAAGTTACAAAAAGTGCAAAAATCCTACCTAGAGGTGTGTCCGGGATTTATAATGCAAAAAATCAGGTCTAAATCCAAAATTTCAAATTTGAGTTTTCCAAGGCTATAGTGTAGGCATTTTTCCAAAAAATTTCAAAATATTCGAAATTTCAAAATCTGCAAATATCCTATCTAGAGGGTGTGGCTGGGATTTATAATGGAAAAACAATCAGATCTAAATCCAAAATGTCGAAATTGAGTTTTCCAAGGCTTAGTCTGTGTGTTTATCCAAAAAATGTCAAAATTTTCAAAATTTCAAAAAACGGCAAAAATCCTGACTGGAGGATGTGTCAGGGATGTATAATGCAAAAAATCCGGTCTAAATCCAAAATTTCACAATTGAGTTTTCCAAGGCTATAGTCTCGATTTTTTTTAATGTCCAAATTTTCGATATTTCGAAAACTGCAAATATCCTATCTAGAGGGTGTGACCGGGATTTATAATGAAAAAAATTAAGTCGAAATCCAAAATTTCGAAATTGAGTTTCCCAATGCTGAAGTCTAGGTGATTATTCCGAAAAATGTCAATTTTCGAAATTTCATAAAACTGCAAAAATCCTATCTAGAGGTTGTGTCCGGGATTTATAATGCAAAAAAAATTAGGTCTAAATCCAAAATTTCAAAATTCAGTTTTCCAAGGTTTTCCAATCTAGGTATTTATCCAAAATTTGTCAAAAATTTCGAAATTTCTAAAACTGCAAACATCCTATCTGGAGAGTGTGTCTGGGATTTTTAATACAAAATCAGGTCTAAATCCAAAATTTCACAATTGAGTTTTCCAAGGCTATAGTCTCGGTGTTTTTCAAAAATATGTCAACATTTTAGAAATTTAAAAAACTGCAAAATTCCAAACCAAAATGTTTGTCCAGGATTTATAATGCAAAATATCCGATGTTATCCAAAATTTCAAAACTTAGTTTTCCAAGGCTATATAGTCTTGATGTTTTTCCAAAAAATGTCAAAATTTTCGAAATTTCAAAAATTGTAAAAATCCTATCTAGAGAGTATCCGGGACTTATAATGCAAAAAATCAGGTCTAAATCTAAATTTGTAAAATTGAGATTTCCAAAACTATAGTCTTTGTATTTTTTCCAAAAACTGTAAAAGTTTAAGAAATTTAAAAACTGTAAAAATCCTATCTTGAAGGTGTGTCTGGGATCTATAATGCCAAAAATCAAGTCTAAATCCAAAATTTCAAAATTGAGTTTTCCAAGGCTTTTGTCTAGTTCTTTATCCAAAAGATCTCAAATTTTCGAAATTTTAAAATTGGGAAAATCTTATCTAGAGTGTGTGTCCGAGTTGTATAATCCAATAATCAGGTCTAAATCCAAAATTTCAAAATTGAGTTTTAAAAGGCTATAGTCTTGCTGTTTTTCCAAAAAATGTCAAAATTTTCGAAATTTGAATAACACCAAAATCCTATCTAGAGGGTGTGCCCGGAGTTTATAATGCAAAAAATCAGGTCTAAATCCAATATTTCAAAATTAAGTTTTCCTATGCTATTGCCCTAGTGCTTTTCCAAAATATTGCAAAATTTTCGAAATTTCAAAAACTGCAAAAATCCTATCTAGAGGTTGTGTCTGGGATTTATAATGCAAAAAATCAGGTCCAAATCTAAAATTTCAAAATAGAGTATTCCAAGGCTATAGTCTTGGTGGTTTAAAAAATTGTCAAAATTTTCGAAATTTCAAAAACTGGAAAAGTCCTATCTAGAGTCTGTGTCCGGGGTTTATAATGCAAAAAATCAGGTCTAAATCCAAAATTTCAGAATTGAGTGAACCAAGGCAATTGACTTGGTGTTTTTCTACAAAATGTCAAAATTTTCGAAATTTCAATAATTGCAATAATACTATCTATAGGGTGCGATCTCGATCTATAATGCAAAAAAATCCTGTCTAAATCCAAAATTTCAAAATTGAGTTTTCCAAGGTTATAATCTTGCTGTTTTCTCAAAAAATGTCAATATATTCGAAATTTGAAAAACGGCAAAAATCCTATCTAGAGGATGTGTCCGGAATTTATAATGCAAAAAAATCAGCTCTAATACTAAATTTCAAAATTGTGTTTTTCAAGGATATAGCCTTGGAGATTTTCCAAAAAATGTCGAAATTTTCGAAACTTCACAAATCCAATCTAAAGTTTGTGTTCGGGATTTATATTGCAAAAATCAGGTCTAAATCCAAAATTGAGTTTTCCAAGGCTATATTATTTGTGTTTTTACAAAAAAAATTGCAAAATTTTCGAAATATCGAAAACTGCAAAAATCATATCTGGAGGGTGTGTAGGGATTTATAATGCAAAAAATCCAGTCTAAATCCAAAATTTAGTTTTTCAAAAAATGTCAAACCTTTCGAAATTTCTAAAATTGTAAAAATCCTATCTACAGGTGGTGTCCAGGATTTCTAATGCAAAAAATCCGGTGTAATCCAAAATTTCAAAACTTAGTTTTCCAAGGCTATAGTCTTGGTGTTTTTCCAAAAAATGTCAAAATTTTCTAAATTTTAAAAAATTGTAAAAATCCTATCTAGAGAGTGTGTGTGGGACTTATAAAGCAAAAATTAAGGTTTAAATCCAAATTTTCAAAATTGAGATTTCCAAGTCTGTAGTCTTTGTATTTTTCCCAAAAAATGTAAAAGTTTTCGTAATTTCAAAAACTGTAAAAATCTTGTAGGTGTGTCCGGGTTCTATAACGCCAAAAATCAAGTCTAAATCCAAAATTTCAAAATTGAGTTTTCCAAGGCTATTGTCTAGTTGTTTATCAAAAAAATCTCAAATTTTCAAAATTTCAAAATTGGAAAAATCTTATCTAGAGTGTGTGTCCAAGTTGTATAATCCAATAAATCAGGTCTAAATCCAAAATTTCAAAATTGAGTTTTAAAAGGCTATAGTCTTGCTGTTTTTCTACAAAATGTCAAAATTTTCGAAATTTCAAAAACTGCAAAAATACTATCTAGAGGGTGTGATCTGGATCTATAATGCAAAAATTCGGTCTAAATCCAAAATTTCAAAATTGAGTTTTCCAAGGTTATAATCTTGGTGTTTTCTCAAAAAATGTCAATATATTCGAAATTTGAAAAACGGCAAAAATCCTATCTAGAGGGTGTGTCCGGGATTTATAATGCAAAAAATCCGGTCCAAATCCAAAATTACAACATTTAGTTTTCCAAAGAATGTCAAACTTTTCGAAATTTCAAAAATTGTAAAAATCCTATCTAGAGGGTGTGTCTGGGATTTATAATGCAAAAAATCAGGTCTAATTCCACAATTTCAAAATTGAGATTTGCATGTCTACAGTCTTTGTATTTTTCCCAAAAAATGTAAAAGTTTTCGAAATCACAAAAACTGCAAAAATCCTATTTTGAGGGTGGGTCTGGGATCTATAATACCAAATCTCAAGTCTAAATCCAAACTTCAAAATTGAGTTTTACAAGGCTATTGTCTATGTTTTTATCCAAAAAATGTCAAATTTCGAAATTTCAAAATTGGGAAAAATCTTATCTAGAGATGTTTCCGTGTTGTAAAATGCAATAAATCAGGTCTAAATCCATAATTTCAAAATTGAGTCTTGAAATTTGAATAACTGCAAAAATCCTATCTAGAGGGTGTGTCCAGGATTTATAATGCAAACAATCAGGTCTAAATCCAAAATTGAGTTTCCAAGGCTATAGTCTTGGTGTTTTTCCAAAAAAAGTCAAAATTTTCGAAATTACAAAAACTGCAAAAAATCATATCTAGAGGGTGTATAATGGGATTTATAATGCAAAAAATCCGGTCTAAATCCAAAAATTACAAAATTTAGTTTTCCAAAAAATGTCAAAATTTTCTAAATTAAAAAAAACTTCAAAAATCCTACCTAGAAGATGTGTCCGGGATATATAATGCAAAAAATCAGGTCTAAATAAAAAATTTCGAAATTGAGTTTTCCGAAAAATGTCAAAATTTTCAAAATTTCATAAAACTGCAAAAATCCTATCTAGAGGTTACGTGCAGGATTTATAATGAAAAAAACTAAGTCTAAATCCACAATTTCTAAATTGATTTTTCCAAGGCTATAGTCTAGGCATTTTTCCAACGAATGTCAAAATTTTCAAAATTTCAAAATTGCAAAAATCCTATCTAGAGGGTGTGTCCGGTATTTATAATGCAAAAAATCAGGTCAAAGTCCAAAATTATCTCTGATCTTAAGTTTTTCCCAAATTATCTCTATCCCATATGTTATAACTGGTGCCACTGTCGTTTTGAATAACTGCATTGCTGTACCTGTCGATAAGTTGGCCAGATTTGGGATATTGTATGATGTTCGGATGGCTGCTGCTGTTCTTTCTTGGATGTGTATTCCGAAGGACGTTGCTGTTGTCTGTAGAGTGAATCCTAAATATTTGTATTTTCCCACTTTTTGTAGTGGTTGATTGAGTAGTATTATGTTGTCTTTTGATGTTGATTTTCCCCCTTTTCTAAATGTCATATGGACTGTTTTCTCTTCATTTATCTGCACGTTGTTCTCCTGTGCCCAGATCTCTAATCTTTTTATTGCTTTTTGTATGTCCTCCTTTTCTGTTGCTCCTATCACCATATCGTCTGCATATAAGATTAGTTTTGCTTTTGAGTTTTCCTCGATTATGGTGTTCACGTCTGCTGTATAGATGTTAAACAGTGTGGGGCTCATGGGATCTCCTTGCAGAACTCCGTTCGTCTGTACGATATCTTCCGAAATTTCAACATTGTTGTTTACTTGGACTATGTTTCGCTGTAGGCAGGCTTCGATTATTCTCACTAGTGGGTCTCTCTTTCTGATCATCTGTTTCAGTTTCTCAATGAGCTTTTGTCTGTTTATTGAGTCAAAAGCCTTCTTGAAATCGACGAATACTGCATGGTACTTCCCTCTTGTATGTCTTAGGGCGTCTTCTATTTGGTCCATTAGATATTTCACTGCTTGTACAGTGCTTCTGCCTTTCGTAAATCCAAATTGGTTTTCCGGGATGTGTCCCTTGGTCGCTTCTAGGAGTCTTTCATTGAGGATCTTTGTGAACACTTTAAAGGAGGCGTTTTCTAGCGCTACTCCTCTGAATGAATCAGGTGATGCTCTGTCCCCTTTTCCTTTATATAGTATCTTTAGGGTCGCTGTGTTCCATCTCACTGGTATTTCTCCTTTCTGTATGCATTTGTCATCAAGTCTTTCCATAGTTCCTCTAAGTTGTCGAGCGATTCTTTGAGGTGTTCCATGTAGATGTGTCTGGGCCTGCAGATTTTTTGTTATTCCCTCCATTTATTGCCTTTCTGAGTTCTTGTGATGTTATCGGTTCTTGGATCTGTGTGAGTTTCGTTTTGTCCAAGTCATATGCTCGGTCCAAGTCCTGCTTATTCAGTAGGTCTGAGAAGTGGCTTTCCCATTTTTGTATGTGAATTTCTCCTGTTGTGGGTGAGATTCTCTTTTTCAATGCTATAAACGGATTTGATTTTGCGTCCTCCGCTAGCTTTCTTCCTTGTCTTTCTGTATATTCTTCTCTTTTCCTTTTTAGTATTCCTTTGTAGTTCCTTCTCTTTTCTGCGTACTTGGTTAGGTCTTCCTGTCGTTTGTAGGTTTTTGCTATGTGTAGTGCATGCAATGTTTCTTTCCTTTCCTTGTAGCATTCTTGGTCGAACCATATTTGTGCATGTCTTTTTTTTCTTACTTTTATAGCTTTCTTCATCACTTCGGTGGAGATTTCTAGGGCTTCTTCGAGTTTGCCTTCTTCTATTAGATCCCTTGCTTTCTCGATGTTTTCTTCATTGAGTTTTATTACTTCCTGTTGTTTTTGCCTGGTGTATATATTTGGTCCATTCGCTTCTTTCCTCGTTTGTGGTATTTTCATATGGAAACTTGTCATTATCGGGATGTGTTTCCGTATGGGTGCCACTGCGGAGTTCCATAGCCCGTTTTGTTTGATTAGTTTTAGATTTTCTCCTTTAAAGAATACTAGATCGATCGTGCTGTGGCCGTTCTGTGCGAAATAAGTTGGGGTCTCCTTTTTATTCGCTATTTTGAACCCTTCCTCTTCTAGAGTCTCTAGCAGAATGTGTGTTTTGGCAGTTTCCTTATCGAGCCTGCAGTTAAAGTCTCCGGCGAGTATTACATTCTTATCTGTTTTTGTTTGTTCGATGGCTGTTGATATTTTATCTATTATGTTTTCGATGGGAGCACTTGGTTGTATGTATATTCCTATTATTGTTACTGTGGAGGTTTGTAGTATGATCATGTTTTCCTCCTTGGTAATTCCTTCAATATCTCCTGTTCTCCCTTTTATGAAACATGTGACTCCCCCTGCTGGTCTTCCCTCCGTCGGGGTTGCTAGTGCATGTATGGCGTAGTAACCTTGTAATTCTATGTCTTCGGTAAGGAAGGTCTCTGTGAGTATCATGACGTCCGTATTGTCTATTGTCTTCTTTGGTATGTAGGGTAGTGTGTTTCTTATTCCCTCTATGTTCCATAGTAGTATGTTTATTTCCTTATTCTGCTGGGGTTCATTTTTCTTTGCCACGTTCTTGTTTAAGTTATTGTAGTTCTGCCCCGTCGTCTTCTTCCCTTCTCCATGAGTATCTGCGAAATCGAAATCTTCTGACCTTAATTCCTTGTGGCCAGAAATCCGCATTCTGTGCGTCTTCCAGGTAGATGTAAGGGAAACCGATCTTGAAAGCTTTTCTGTCTCCTAGGGTGTGAAGTTCTTCTATTGTCTAGGTGTTTATCCAAAAAATGTCAAAATTTTCAAAATTTAAAAAACTGCAAGAATCTTATCTGGAGGGTGTGTCCGGGATTTATAATGCAAAAAATCAGGTCTAAATCCAAAATTTCAAAATTGAGTTCTGCAAGGCTGTAGTCTCGGTGTTTTTTTTTAAAAAATGTCAAAATTTTCAAAATTTCAAAAACTGCTAAAATCATATCTAGAGGATGTGTCTGGGATTTATGATGCAAAAAATCAGGTCGTAATCAAAAATTTCGAAATTGAGTTTTCCAATGCTGAGTCTGAGTTTTTCCGAAAAATGTCAAAATTTTCGAAATTTTAGAAAACTGCAAAAATCCTATCTGTAGGTTGTGTCTGGGATTTATAGTGCAAAAAATCAGGTCTGAATCCAAAATTTCGAAATTGAGTTTTCCAAGGCTACAGTCTAGGTGTGTATCCAAAAAATGTCAAAATTTTCTAAATTTCAAAAACTGCAATAATCCTATCTGTAGGGTGTGTCCTGGACTTAGAATGCAAAAAAACAGGTCTAAATCCAAAATTTCAAAATTGAGTTTTGGTGTTTTCCCAAAAAATGTCAACATTTTCAAAATTTCAAGAACTGCAAAATTCCTATCTAGAGGGTGTGACCGGAATTCATAATGCAAAATATCCGGTCTAAATCCAAAATTTGACAGTTGAGTTTTCCAAAGGCTATAGTCTCGGTGTTTTTTTAAAAAAAAAATGTAAAAATTTTCCAAATTTCGAAAACTGCAAAAATCCTATCTAGAGGGTGTGTCCAGGATTTATAATGCTAAAAATCCGGTCTAAATCCAAAATTTCAAAGTTGAGTTTTCGAAGGCTATATTCTTAATGTTTTTCCAAAAAAATGTCAAAATTTTCGAAAGTTCAAAAACTGCAAAATTGCTATCTAGAGTGTGTGACCAGGATTTATAATGCAAAAAATCAGGTATAACATAAGATAATTTATCCTTCTATGAGAAGTGTTAAATTAATAATAAAAATCGTCAATAGAAGCCCTACTGGCTATAAAGTAGTGTTAAATTCCCAATAAATGTCTTCTTAACTAAGAAGCCGCCATTTGCAAAGATAGAAGCTATGGTTTCAAGCATTTGGCGCGAGGGAATTACAACGTACATAAGAGAAAAATTTGCGTCTAGATCGTAACTCGCCTCGGTAGCTCAGTTGGTAGAGCACTTGGCCCGGAAAGCCAAGGGTCCCGGGTTCGAGTCCCGGTCTAGGTGAAAATTTTTCTCTTCAAATATAACATAAGATTTCAAACCTGAGTTTTCCAACGCTAATGTCAAGTCTAGGTGTCTTTCCAAAAAATGTCAAAATTTTCGAAAATTTCAAAAATTGTAAAATCCAAATCTGGAGGGTGTGTCTGGGATTTATAATGCAAAAAATCAGGTCTAAATCCAAAATTTCAAAATTGAGATTTCCAAGTCTATAGTCTTTGTATTTTTCCCAAAAAATGTAAAAGTTTTCGAAATTTCAAAAACTGGAAAATTCCTATCTAGAGTTTGTGTCCGGGATTTATAATGCAAAATATCCGGTTTAATCCAAGATTTCAAAACTGATTTTTTCAAGGCTATAATCTTGGTGTTTTGACAAAAAAGTCAAAATTTTTTAAAATTTAAAAATTGTAAAAATCCTATCTAGAGGGTGTGTCCAGAATATATAATGCAAAAAATCAGGTCTAAATCCAAAATTTCAAAATTCAGATTTCCAAGTCTATAGTCTGTATTTTTCCCCAAAAAATGTAAATGTTTTCGAAATTTCAAAAACTGCAAAAATCCTATCTTGTGGATGTGTCTGAGATCTATAATTCCAAAAATCAAGTCCAAATCCAAAGTTTCAAAATTGAGTTTTCCAAGGCTATTGTCTAGGTGTTTATCCAAGAAATGTCAAATTTTCGAAATTTCAAAATTGGGAAAATCTTATCAAGAAGTGTGTCCGTGTTGTATAATGCAATAAATCAGGTGAAAATCCAAAATTTCAAAATTGAGTTTTAAAAGGCTATTGTCTTGGTGTTTTCCCAAAAGATGTCAAAATTTTCGAAATTTTAATAACTGCAAAAATCCTATCTAGAGGGTGTGTCCAGGATTTATAATGCAAAAAATCAGGTCTAAATCCAAATTTGAGTTTTCCAAGGCTATAGTCTTGGTGTTTTTCCAAAAAAAAGTCAAAATTTTCGAAATTTCAAAAACTGCAAAAATCATATCTAGAGAGTGTGTAAGGGATTTATAATGCAAAAAATCCGGTCTAAATCGAAAATTACAAAATTTAGTTTTCCAAAAAATGTCAAAATTTTCTAAATAACTGCAAAAATCCTACCTAGAGGGTGTGTCCGGGATTTATAATGCAAAAAATCAGGTCTAAATCCAAAATTTTGAAATTGATTGGTGTAAAACACGTGGTTTCAACAGCGATTTGTGGTTCCCATACACAAATTTTGTTTTAGGTACAACCGTTTTCTAATTACAGTACTGTAATAAATACTGTATTGCATTAATAGTGAGTGGAGAACATATTTTTATCGACTCACCTCACATAATTTGAAATTCTTTGATACCGGCGGTTTCAGACAATATCTTGTCCCTCTTCAGTCATGGCTTCCACTGAAGAGGGACAAGATATTGTCTGAAACCGCTGGTATCAAAGAAATTTGAAATTATATGAGGTGAGTCGTTAAAAATATGTTCTCCACTCACTATTAATGATATAACCTCATAATGTTTACTTCCCAATATTAATTTAAATATAACTGTATTTCATGTTTATTGTTAGAATAACTTAGTTGGATTTTCCGTGCATATCTCGGTCCCAATTAACATGGATAATCGGGAGTTTGCTGTATGTGCATTGTCAGCTTCTAGTCAACCAACTGCCAGGAAACTTCTTTCTCTTTGTTGACTGTTTCATGAACTTATTAGAGAAGGGAAATGAAGTTGACCTAAAAATTACTTTGGAAAAATTTTGTATTTTGCTTCAGGGACTAAATTCCACCAAAATTAATTTTTTATTACAATTTAACAGCACAAAAATGATTTGAGTTGAAGGGAAAATAAAGGATTTCTGATCATAAGAAGACAAGACTAAATAAATCATATGTGAATATTTAATTCCATTCCTGATATCCTTAATATTTAAACATAATTTGTTATCATGTCTGAAGAAGGTACAAAGTACCAAAACAGCTGTAACTAAATTATATTTTAATAAATATTAAAATCACATAAAACTGTAAGTTTTATTTTTATTTAATTAAATAAGTTATGGATTTTCATCAAGTAAACACCAATTCAACTGAAAACTTAGAGAAATTATTGTAATCAATGATAAAGAGAAACATTTTTGTCTGAACTGGTTTTTCTCTTTACCATTGATTACAATAATTTAATTGCTTTAAAATCATTAGGAAGTTACATTATGAGGTTTAATTTAATATTTGAGTTTGTATTTTTTAACATTCTTGCCTCTGGTCCCGAAAGTCGCGGGTTCAAACCCGGCTGGGGTCGATAGATTTTTTAGGACGGAAAAATCCAAGGAGCAAGTCCTCCGGGAGGGACTTTAAGCCGTGGGTCCCGAGTCTGAATATTTTCAGGCTCTTAAAAAATCCTTAAGCCTGAATGAAAAGGCCTCTAAGCAAAATTTACCGAATTTTCCCGTCCTAGTACTACCTTGGTTTTCTAGATGTCAGTATGAGGCGGAACGCTGACCACGGGCCACTCAAAATTACATCTATACAAAAACAAGTGTAACTAAATTAATATGGTTGAAATTCTTCTCTATAGGGGGAGAGCACCTAAATCTCTGTAAAGGGAAAACATGGGCTTACAAATTTTTTAACATTCTTACCTCATATGTTTATTTTGTTGAACAATCGTTTCAAAGCTATTGCTCCATCTTCAGCTTGTTACAAACTGTTTTTTTCTTTTTTTCAAGTTGTCGGCATTACCAAGTTCTTTGGAACAGATCCAGGGCCGACAACTTGAAGAAAAGAAAAAACCAGTTTGTGAGAAGCTGAAGATGGAGCAATAGCTTTGAAATGATCGTCCAACAAAATAAACAGATGAGGTAAGAATGTTAAAAAATACAAACTTAAATATTAATTTAATTGTGTTCATTAATTTACTTATTTCTATCGTAGTAATAGCTTTAGCTTCTCAATATTAATTTAATAAAATAATAAGAGTAAAAGTTCAATTTTTTACAGATATTATTATAATTTGATCCTGTATCAACATAAAAATCTACAACCTTTTAATCTTACAGAAAGCACTTTTAAAAACAGAAATGGTACTGTACATAATTTGTGTGTTCCTTCTCACAATAAAAAAAAACCTGTGTACACACGAATACTCCACATTTTCTTTTTTAGAATGTAGCAAGGAAAAACTGGGGTGCATTAACGGAAATAACATAAGATGAAAGCTACCATTTCAGATGAATTTCAAAGAAAATAAAAAAAAATCCCTAAAGTATTAGTAAGCATTACACTGGTTAAAGTGAATGTGATTGGGTGGATAGACATGGTAAACTTATTTAAAGAGAAAAATTATACGCTCAGACCGGGACATGAACCCGGGACCCTTGGTTTTCTAGTCCAAGGTAGCTCAAATGGTAGAGCACTTGGACTAGAAAACCAAGGGTCCCGGGTTCAAGTCCCGGTCTGAGCGTATAATTTTTCTCTTTAAATATGATTTATCCATCATTGAAATGTATGAAATTAATAATAAAAACATCGAAAATAGCCGTACTGGCATTTATAATGTAATGTATAATTCCCAAATATGTCTTCTTAATATAGGAGCCGCCATTTGCAAAGATAGAAGCAAGGGCTTCAAAGCATTTGGTGGGCGGGAATTACAACGTATATAGAGAAAGATTTGCATTTAGATCGGTACTTGCTCAGGTAGCTCAAATGGTAGAGCACCTGGACTAGAAAACCAAGGGTCCCGGGTTCAAGTCCCGGTCTGAGCGTATAATTTTTCTCTTTAAATATGATTTATCCATCATTGAGATGTATGAAATTAATAATAAAAATATCGAAAATAGCCGTACTGGCATTTATAATGTAATGTATAATTCCCAAATATGTCTTCTTAATATAGGAGCCGCCATTTGCAAAGATAGAAGCAAGGGCTTCAAAGCATTTGGTGGGCGGGAATTACAACGTATATAGAGAAAGATTTGCGTTTGGATCGGTACTTGCTCAGGTAGCTCAAATGGTAGAGCACTTGGACTAGAAAACCAAAGGGTCCCGGGTTCAAGTCCCGGTCTGAGCGTATAATTTTTCTCTTTAAATATGATTTATCCATCATTGAGATGTATGAAATTAATAATAAAAACATCGAAAATAGCCGTACTGGCATTTATAATGTAATGTATAATTCCCAAATATGTCTTCTTAATATAGGAGCCGCCATTTGCAAAGATAGAAGCAAGGGCTTCAAAGCATTTGGTGGGCGGGAATTACAACGTGTATAGAGAAAGATTTGCATTTGGATCGGTACTTGCTCAGGTAGCTCAAATGGTAGAGCACTTGGACTAGAAAACCAAGGGTCCCGGGTTCAAGTCCCGTTCTGAGCGTATAATTTTTCTCTTTAAATATGATTTATCCATCATTGAAATGTATGAAATTAATAATAAAAACATCGAAAATAGCCGTACTGGCATTTATAATGTAATGTATAATTCCCAAATATGTCTTCTTAATATAGGAGCCGCCATTTGCAAAGATAGAAGCAAAGGCTTCAAAGCATTTGGTGGGCGGGAATTACAACGTATATAGAGAAAGATTTGCATTTAGATCGGTACTTGCTCAGGTAGCTCAAATGGTAGAGCACTTGGACTAGAAAACCAAGGGTCTCGGGTTCAAGTCCCGGTCTGAGCGTATAATTTTTCTCTTTAAATATGATTTATCCATCATTGAGATGTATGAAATTAATAATAAAAACATCGAAAATAGCCGTACTGGCATTTATAATGTAATGTATAATTCCCAAATATGTCTTCTTAATATAGGAGCCGCCATTTGCAAAGATAGAAGCAAAGGCTTCAAAGCATTTGGTGGGCGGGAATTACAACGTATATAGAGAAAGATTTGCGTTTGGATCGGTACTTGCTCAGGTAGCTCAAATGGTAGAGCACTTGGACTAGAAAACCAAGGGTCCCGGGTTCAAGTCCCGGTCTGAGCGTATAATTTTTCTCTTTAAATATGATTTATCCATCATTGAGATGTATGAAATTAATAATAAAAACATCGAAAGATGGTAAACTTAGGTCATACATTGTCCACGTACACTGCTTGTTGGTCCTGGATTCTCAGAACTCACACATCAACTTACAGAAATGAAAAACTAATATGATGACTTTCTCTGATGGAAAAATCGTTAAAAAATGTGGTATCACAACTGAGAACAACACTTGGACATGGTGACGACTACAATGCTAGTGATGGAACTGAGAACAACACTTGGACATGGTGACGACTACAATGCTAGTGATGGAACTGACAACAACACTTGGACATGGTGACGACTACAATGCTAGTGATGGAACTGACAACAACACTTGGACATGGTGACGACTACAATGCTAGTGATGGAACTGACAACAACACTTGGACATGGTGACGACTACAATGCTAGTGATGGAACTGAGAATAACACTTGGACATGGTGACGACTACAATGCTAGTGATGGAACTGACAACAACACTTGGACATGGTGACGACTACAATGCTAGTGATGGAACTGAGAATAACACTTGGACATGGTGACGACTACAATGCTAGTGATGGAACTGACAACAACACTTGGACATGGTGACGACTACAATGCTAGTGATGGAACTGAGAACAACACTTGGACATGGTGACGACTACAATGCTAGTGATGGAACTGACAACAACACTTGGACATGGTGACGACTACAATGCTAGTGATGGAACTGAGAATAACACTTGGACATGGTGACGACTACAATGCTAGTGATGACAAATAAATACATGTAAAAGAGCATATAATTTAAATATTTTTTCATATAATGACATAAATTGATCCACATTTTCATCTTACTATTATAAGTAGAGTCATGGATGTTTCTACAACAGCATATACAAATTATGATATGTTTCTTAAAAAAATATATACTTTTATTTAGTTTTGAAAATCATCATTATGTAGGATCCAAATTAAAGTCAATACATTTTATTTTATTTTCCTCTGCTACAATTAGATGACGTGGAGTATTCACATATATACAGTATGTTTAGGATAAACAGCACAATTATTCTGGTTAAAAAAATCTTCAAAACTAAGAATTTGAAGTCAACAAATGTAGAGAAAATAAATCTGTGGTAATTTCACTCATCGTCAGCACTTTCAGCCGACTGATTGCCTGTTTGTTCACCATCACCGTCTTCATCATCATCTCCTCCAGATCCAGAACCTGAGTTAGATGCAGATTTACCAGACTCTGAGTCTTCGTCCGAATCTTTAAGTGCTTTTGCTCTATCCAATTTCTTAGCTCTACGTGCTTCAAAATCAGAACCTTCTTCATCTGAAGAGTAGATTGGAGGACGAGTTTCATCTGAAAATCAATAGTATTTTATCAACAACTGTGAATTTAATGCATCTGGTGTTTTCATTCAACCTTGACAATCACGTGTGTAAATAAGTTTGGTATGATGTAATTAAATGTTTCTTACCTCTCCTCATATAAATCTTCTAAGTAGATCGCAATTTCAAGACTATAATAAACTCATCTTCAGTACTTCTTTGGTGACTGATGTTATGTCGATCGAAAGAAACTCTTCAGAAGAGCTTCTTCCGATAGACATAACATCAGTCACCAAAGAAGTACTGAAGATGAGCGAAGAGTTTCTTTCGATCGACATAACATCAGTCACCAAAGAAGTATTGAAGATGAGCCCATTATGGTCTCGAAATCACGGTCTACTTAGAAGATTTATATGAGGAGAGGTAAGAAACATTTAATTTCATCATAAATTAAACCTCATAGTGATTAATTCCTATAAAAGTTAAATATAAGTTTGGTATGCCTTCATCATACCTCATATTTCATTCTTTCTTGCAAGATATGTTTCAAAGCATCTTTGCTTCATCTTCTTGATATAGACTGATTAGTAGTAGTAGTAGTAGTATTCAAATGTTCTGAAGCTCTTGATTTGTCATCATTCGCTTGATATAGACTGATGATGATCTTTAAATTGTCGGGCCTTGATCTCGAATCCTGCACCCTGTTTTTGTGGTCCAAAGAACTTTCTTATTAAGTTCCTCTCCCCAGAAACTTCAAAATTCTCTTTTCTTTATTTTAGAAAGAAAAATTAATGCTCGGACCGGGATTTGAACCCCCAATATCTGACTCTGCACATCAGTATGATACCGATTACATCATCCAAATTCCGATACAAATGTCAACAGTTCTTTCCACACATATATCATTCTCTTTCATCATAAGGCTGGAAGCCATCGCTACCAACAATGCCATCTGACAACTTCTATTTGAAGTATTTTTATTGAGAATTTATACATTACTTTTAAGCAGTAAAGTTTCATATTCGAATCCCGGTCTGAGCATTAATTTTTCTTTCTAAAATAAAATTATGTGCAATTCTGGAACGTGTTAATTTAAATTATAACATCAAAATCATAATTCTCTAATTGTTCTTCAGTATGTAGATGTTTTCCCATATGGTGAGTTGTTTGTTTTTTCTGTTTTAATAATTTTGTGTTCACATCTATTTTATATTTTTCTGCCCAAATGTGAGCAGCTACTGCAGATTTTTCTACTTCACCTTTTTTTACAATTCTTATGTGTTCTTTAGTTCTCATGGTTAAATTCCTCTATGCATATCTTATCACAATCTGCATACTTTATTTGGCATATTCATGATTTTTTGCTGTAATGCTTTGAAACATGTCTTATAAGAAACAACAAAATATGAGGTAAGATGAAGGCATAAGTAGAAACTCATAATATTACTTCATACTTTGCTCTTAATTGTAATCTTTTTTATAAACAATCAATTATATGGAGTTATCTTTTGTTAATCAATAGGTAAACATAAAGTGATCTCGCACTACAGGCCTCAGAAGGCCCTTGGGGTAGTAGGAGTTAAGGCTCCCACCTTTAATAAACAATCGACATGAGATGTCAGCCCTCCATGATGGCTGCCTTTATCCCAAGAAAAAGCATTTATTTTAGAGGCTGAGTTGACTCCAGGGCCACCACAAGGTTTAGTTCAGTTTAAAAATCTTAAATCTCTGACCTTCCACCTTGTAGTGTACTGCCTTATCCAACTACACTACACTGTGCCCCAATCAACAGATATATGTATGCAAGAAATGATAATTTATAAGAAAATATAGAAAAAAGACCTTGTTTTCACATTTATCAATATTGATTAATTACACGAGCCAACAGTGAAAATGTAACTGGAATGAAGTAAATGTTTTGTAAGTATATCGGCCACACTGATAATCAAAACTCAAATTAGCTCTCACTTCCAAGTTAAAGGGTTGTATTTAACCCTTTTAAATTATGATTTTGTTTAGATTAATTTCAGGCAAGCAGCTACAGCAACATCACTATTTATCCTAGGATCGTACTTCAAACTCATTCTCTCAGAAAAGAACATCTTTAAACAGAACCATTCAAATGCCACTTATCATGTACTCAAGGCAGGAAAAATTGATGGAAATTGGGATTTTTTTTCTGAAATCCCTTATTTCGAAGTTTGGGCCCCCTGCACCCCGTGTTAACACACAGATCTCAAAATCAACTGAAATATACTAAGAGTGCACGCAATGTGTGTGCAAAATTTCAATCTTTTATGTGCAAAAATAAGGCCAAAATGATGACGATCATTACCCGTTATGTCTCGATGCAGGACAGCGTATTACTATACGTAACGTGTTTTACAATGCATGCACGTTTGAAAAAAATAAAATAAAAAGCTTTAATAGAAAATTTTAAAGCCAATACTTTTGGGACTTATGGGCATTAACTATAAAAAATGTTGAGTGGAGGTTGTTCATCAACTCCTCCAAAATAAGTCTCAAGTGTATCCTACTGTATAATGGCAATGTGTTACCATCGATTCTGATTGGGTACGCGCTTTAAATGAAATAAACATATGTTAACACGAAACAATATTGTTATTGCAATTGAACTATGACAAGTTTAAATGACAGATTTCTGGGGATCTGAAAACCATAGGCATACAACTTGGGCTACAACGGGGCTATACCAAGTTCTGTTGCTTCCAGTGCCTCTGAGATAGCCGCACCATAGCACTTCATTATAAGAAGAAAGATTGGTCTAAGTATTAATCACTTGAACCAGACCTCACAATGTTATGCAAGAAGCACTTGTCGAATCCAAGACTCCCTGCTCTTCATTTAAAATTGGGCCTAATGAAAAACTTTGTTAAGGTCATGGACACAACTGGGGTAAAATTTATCTATTTGTGCCAGAAATTTCCACGGCTTAGTGAGACAGAAAATGTACAAAGATGAGCATATCAATGCCATCCTGACAGGTAATGAAAAGTTAGCTTGGGATGACTTTGATCCAGTGTCAACAAACTTTCTACGAAATAAGAGGGCAGAAAACTACAAGGATCTTGTAGCAAATCTTCTGCATTGCTGCGATAGACTGGATGTAACATGTCCTTAAAGTTACATTTCTTAGATTCACACTTGGACTTTTTTTTTTCCTGTCAAATATGGTGCTGTAAGCAATGAGCACAGGAAACACTTCCACCAGCAAATTTCGAACACAAAAATGAGATACCAGGGAAAGTGGAGTGCATCAATGTTAGCCGATTACTGCTGGACACTAATTAGGAAATCACCAACATAAAATTACAAATGCCAGGCAAAGCAGTTGCACCTTCAGTGACCTTCCTCCAAGGGATAGCAAGGTAAATACATGCATATGTTCATATAGGCAATAACGTAAAGGTAGCATAACTTCAAAACAAGAGCTAATCTTGCATTTTTATAAACATTTTCATTATCAGCACACCCGAAAACATAAAGGTTAGCTGTTTCAATGCCAGTTACAGAAAAAAAGTAAAATTTTGTTGGCTAGTGTTATCAGAGAAGTATTTGAGAGCTATAATTAGGAGTTGCATTGTCAAGAGCAACCTCATACTCTTGTGGTCAGAGCTTCTGACTACAGATCATGAGATAAAATTAAAATATATACCTTCTTTGGTCAGTGCCATTGTCCTAAACTTGTAAAAAGACGTGTGTGCTTTTCTTTTCCTGAAGGTCTTTCAGAATATCTATTCCATCATCATTCTATATATATAGGTAGAACGAAAGAAGCTTGAACATAAGGTTTAAAGAGCATCGTAACAATTTTGTATATGCAAATGGAAAGTCTAATTATGCAAAACAAATAATAAATGCCAGTCATAGAACGGATTCAATAGAAGACACCCTTACAATAATACACAAAGAGGGAAACCCAACAAAAATCAACATAATGGAAGTCCTTGAAATTACCAAGGAGATAGATAACAAGTTATGTAGATAGGAAATAACACTGAGGTTTATTTTAATATTGTTTAGTTGTTTCTTAACTCACCTCATACTTCTTAACTCCCACGCAGACTCGAGTTTCGTCACTTCATTTGTGACATTCTCAATGCTGTATTACGTTCACAACTGATGTCTAACGGCCTTCTATCCTGCAGACTGACCTTCGCGCCAGATAGAAGGCCGTTGGACATCAGTTGTGAACGTAAAACAGCATTGAGAATGTCACAAATGAAGTGACGAAACTCGAGTCTGCGTGGGAGTTAAGAAGTATGAGGTGAGTCAAGAAACAATTAAACAATAGATAACAATATGACTGAAAAAGGACATGATTTTGTCTCAAACCGTCGGTATCAAAGAAGTTTGAAAATGTATGAGGTGAGTCGATTAAAATATGTTCTCCACTCACTATTAATGATATAACCTCATAATATTTACTTCCCAATATTAATTTAAATATAATAGATAATAAATGAAAACATTCCCCGACTGAACAACCCGCTGTACGATATCATCACAAATAACACTTCAGTTACGGACAACACTACACTAAGACCAACATCATTGAGAACATCTCAACAAATGTAGCACAGAACTATACCTGCTGATGATGGAATAGATATCCAGAAAGGCCTTCTGGAAAAGAAAAGTACATACATCTTTTTACAAGTTGAGGACGACGGCGCTGAGCAAAGATAGTATAAATTTTAATTTCATCATATGACTATCTACCTCAACGCTTTACACAATGAATTTTATTAGTATTGATTCAGTTCATGAGATCTTAGGTTTGGACCGGAGGAATTTTTTCTTAAATTTCCTATGGTCACTCATGGTGTAGAATTTAGATTGTTTAGGTTTAAGAACTCTCCTGGGCTTCATTATCATTTATCACCCTTCAAAACATCGGGAAAATGTAACTCTGCCTTTCAGGCACCATAACCTCAGAAGAGAAAGGCAGAAATGTTATAAAGACAATCTGATGATATTGGACAAAAAATATAACTCAACAATAGCAATTTAAATAAAAATTTGATAACTGCAATTTTCATACACTGTACTTAAAAAAAAATCATTTCATAAATGTATTTGCTGTATACCTTTAATTTCCAGAACACGTAAAAAAAAGTCTTGATCCCAATCTTAGAAACAAAGATACATTTTTATTGTATATTATACTTTGGTTCAATTATCAAACATAGTTTTTATGAAGTTCACACTATTTCTGGGCAATGAACAACTCCCTCTCTTTCCTTCCTGGTTTAGTGTTCAAGATCAAATATTAAAAACTAGGATATATGAATTTGATAACCAATATACGAGGCATGTTTTTAAAGTGAGTTCCATTTTCAATTATAGCTGTTGCAATCATAATTTTGCGTGTGCGTGTTTTCTTCTTCAGTCCTCAGGCAAGCTGGACATGCAGTTTCAGAGCTTCGGTCAGTGTATGTGGTTAGTTGAAATGTTTAAAGTGATCGAGCACCCTGCCGACTGTGAGATACAGTCTGTTATCTGTTTCTTGAATGTGAGAAACATCAAATCAGCTGACATTCATCTTCAACCTTGTGAGGTGTATGATGAAGATGCCATTAGTGATGGAGATGGGTTAGGAAGTTCAACAAGGGCTGCGTCTCTGCATGACAAACAGCGTACCAGTCAGCTTTGATCAATGACGATTTGGTGCGTGCTGTCGATGAAAAGATTCGTGAGGACAGGAGTTTCACAATTTCTTCACTTTTCTTGAATTTTCCACAACTGTCATGGAGTGTTCTCTACAAAATTGTGACAGATCGATTACGATATCGAAAAATGTGCTCACGATGGGTACCCAAGATGCTCACCGAGGAATACAAAACCAAACGAGCTTCCAGTGCATTGAGCTTTCTCACACGTTACAGTGAGCAAGGCGATGGAGCTTTCTCACACATTACAGTGAGCAAGGCGATGGAGCTTTCTCACATGTTACAGTGAGCAAGGTGATGGAGCTTCTTGACCACATCGTGACAGGTGACGAGACTTAGGTGTCTCATGACACCTGAATCGAAGCAGCAGTCCATGGAATGGAGGCACAATGCTTCACCAAGGAAAAAGAAATTCAAACAAACCATGTCAACACGCAAGATTGCACTTTTTTTTGGGACAGGAAAGGAGTCCTACTCATCGAATTCTTGCCTCGGGGTGAAAGCATTAATAGAGAAACCTATAGTCAGACCTTGAAGAAGATCCATCACACAATTCAGAACAAGAGACATGGGATGCTGACCGACTGAGTTGTGTTGCTTCATGACAAGGCTCGGCCACGCACACTTCGTGACACCCAAAATCTCATCTCGAAATTTGGCTGGGAACAAATTGACCATCCCCCTACAGCCCAGATTTGGCTCTGAGTAAATTTGATCTCTTCCTGCACCTCAAGACGTTCCTCGGTGGCCAACATTTTGATGGCGACGAAGTGAAAACAGCGGTGCGAGAGTGGTTTGCATCGCAGGTGGGCAGATTCTATAATGGGGGGGATAGAAAAACTTATGCCACAACTCAATAAATGCCTCAATAATGGTGGAGATTATGTTGAAAAGTAATTGAAGTGTAGGGAATACAATGCAACAAAAATGGTTTGTAAATATCTTACTGTTTAATTACTACAACCTTTCAGTATGTACTTTAAAAACATGCCTCGTAGTTTTGTTTTAATTAAATTAATTATAAATAACATATTGTAGCATGACTTACTTTTAGATGAAGCAGATTTGTTCTTGTACTTGCTTTTGATGGCTGCAAGTGAAATTGCTCCTTCATCTTCTGAGCCTTCTTCTTCACGGTTGTCAGGTTCCAGATATCCAGCACTTAATCCTCTACCAGCTCCTCTCTCTCGAACTCGTTTCTGTTTGCTTTCCCTTCGTAATGAAGCTCTTAACCTTTCTTCTTCTTTCTGTAAACAAAAAAGTAAAAAATGGCTTTTTGCTATTATAGGAAATATCACTATGAAGTTTAATTTAAGATTTAAAATAAAATACTTTATACCTCACCTCATATCCAGTCTTCCAATTAATTTGGTTTCAACCTAGGCAGTTTCATCATCAGTAATCTTATGACCGATATTCTGTTGTCCAGGAGAACTGCTGCTTACTCTATCTGTTGGTGAACTGATAAACTTCTGAATCAAAATGAATCCCCCGGGAATTTCTAAGGAAGAAAAACTAACAATTTTTTTAATTCCTAGGGAATTTGATTTGATTCAGAGGTTCATTGTTCCACCAACAGATGGAGTAACAAATAGTTCTCCTGGACAACAGAACATCAGTCATAAAATTACTGATAATGGATATGAGGTGAGGTGTAAAGAATTTTATTTTAAATTTTAAAAGCCTTTTTACAGTTTACATTTTTCTCAAAAAATAATTCAACTGAATGTAGCATTTTTTAGACCATGGCTTCTTTTGTACATTAAAGAAATTTGTGATTAATACATTACTAAATGTCTATACATAGCTTAAGAAAAAATACTGTAAATGTTTTAGAAAATAAGTGCAAAAAATGTTGAATCCCAGAAAGTGTTATCAATAGGGAAAGTACCTTAGTTGGTTGGGAAATGAGGTATACTACACACGGAACCATTGTGTCTGTATTCTGTTCACTCTCGTATGCACCGCAGCTGCGCTGCTATTTTGCACCATCACATTGCATGCATACTCTTGTCACTATAGAGCACTAATATGTCCTGGTTATCAACACTGATCAGACAACAATAAATTCCATTAAGTTATGTAAATAGGAAATAACACTATGAGGTTTTTTAATATTGTTTATTTTTTATTTCACTCACCTCATACTTCATAACTCTAGCATACCCAGGGTTTCGTCACATCCTTTGTGACATTCACAATTTGGGGAAAAATTTACATATGCAAGAATGAACTCACAATTTGGGAAAAAATTTACATGTGCAACAATGAAAATACAACTATGAATTTTGAAATACCCAGTTATAAGGAGAGAGGACTGATTTGGAAGTTCGTCGGTCAGCCATCAGATGGCGCAGAGGTCAGTCTGCAGGATAGAAGGCAGCCGGACGTCAGTTGTGAACGTGACACAGCATTGAGAATGTCACAAAGGATGTGACAAAACCCTGGGTATGCTAGGAGTTATGAAGTATGAGGTGAGTGAAATAAAAAATAAACAATAAATTCCTTCTTACATCAGACTTCTTTGTAATGACAAAGCAGATTTTCTTGTAAAAGAAAAAAAAAGAAGAAGAAGAATATTATAAATATCATAACAACCCAATCCATAAAGAAATAAGTGAAATTAAAATCAAAACTGACCAAACATATCAAAAAGATAACTTTCATACTAATTATGATTTCATAACCTCTAAGTAGAAAAATCCCTAAATTTAAGTCTTGATAAAGAATGATTTAATAGGCAATTTAAGTAGGTAGAATAGCAAATAGTCTGAGAAATATAGCCAAGCAAACTAAGGCATCATGCCTTGGTGCTATTTGTTGTCTCGTCAGTGAATATGAATACATTTCTTTCTCCAATCCTTTCTCTTAATTTTTTTTCCAAAGTTTTGTCATAGCACCGAGCTACATAGGTTCTTCTCAATGTTCTGTGATCTGGAATTAATTTTCCGGTCTCCTCTTCTAAGAAAGTTCGCAGCTTAGTGTGAAGTGGAATATCAGCAGATAGAAAAGCTTCACATAGTTTCTCACAAAATGGCGAAAACGTTGAACAAGTTTCCACCAGAAGCATTTGCTGTAAGTTTACACGGGATTTATTTTCAAGTCACTGCAGACTATGTTTATGTTTCTCCCGTGACATGTGTTGTTCTACTGAAAACTTTTTTCAGCAGCCACCCTCACAACGCAAATCTTGCAGAATAAAATACGACCATCTATTGAAAAAAAGAAACAAATGCCTTTAATTTAACACTATCACTTTCCTTTACTTTAGGCATTTTGCTCTTAACCCTGTTCATACAGATAGCTATAAACAACAGATCACCTCACTTAACAGCATAACAATGGGAGTGTGGGCAAGTCCATTAAGCACATTCCTTGAAAAATAGGGGTAGAAGCTAGCATACGCTCTAAGTAATTGAATAAAATTCCCAGAAGTGGGCAAGTTCATTATGCACATACCTTGAAAAATAGGGGTAGTAGTTAGCAAAACATCTATTTAATTCCAAGAAATTGTATTGACAAGAAAAAAATACTGAATTAAGATAAAAATCTCAAATCAAATACAAATAATGTCACAACCTTCCGGAAAAGTGTAAAAAAATGCTCAAAATGACCTAAAAATTGCCAAAAAATGACCTATCCCTAAATTAGTTAAGAAGATACAAAAAAAAAAGCCCTAACGAATTGCTATTATTTAATCTGTTTCTCAATGCCATACATTTTCATATATGCAAGCAATGTTTCAACTTTCGTAAGAAAAAAGATGCAAAATTATTAATTGCCTTGCCCTAATAGTATTTAAAATTTCACATTTATAACACGTTTTTTGCTTTTTTTTTAAAGCATTTCATCATTGCTAGGCCTCACAGCTTCACTGGAGCCTCTTCACCTCACTCGTTTCAGGTAGGTCCCATCAGATGATGCACATCGAGTGGTTTAAAGATAAAACAAAAGAAAGATGGAATAATGGAAGAGATTGGCAAAAGCAAATAAAAAAATTATTAAATTTGAAGAAAGAAAAACATGGTTAAAATTTTCAGAACTGGAGAAAGTAATGGAATGAAATAGGAAATTATTTTATGCATTAATGAAAAATAAAAGGAGTGGAAAAATTTACATATTTAGTAGCAGTGATAAATGAAAATGGGAAAATACAGACTGAAATTAGTCAAAGAATAGAGAAAACTTTAAAAGTCTATAATTTAACTAAACTAACATATAGAAAAAAGGAATTGATCAGAATCCAAGGTACAAAAATGAAATTCTTATATGGAATGGTGCATAAAACAACAAGAGATAGAATAAAGATCAGGGAGACATTAAATGTACAAAAATTAACAACAGAGATAGAAAAAAAATAGACTAATATGGTTTGGATATTTAAAAAGAATGGAAAAGGAAATACTATTGCTAAGACTGTTAAATCTCAAATTACAAGGAAAACGACCACGAGGTAGACAATGAGAAAGATGGATAAATCAAGTAATGAAAAGTTTACAAGAAAGAGGAAATCATGGGAAGATAGAGATGGTCGGAGAGATATTTGGAATCGACCTTCCGAAAGGAGGACACAATAAGAGGATGGTGATGATTTGTAACATATGTAGTGTTTAATTTAACCCTCTGCATGCCACTGGCAAATCCTCTTGTGTCAGAGATTTAAATCGCATCTGCCGATGTAATTGGCTTTGCAAGTAGTTTAAGTATATTATTTTTGGTCTGGACATATTACCTCAATATTAATGTTGATTTGTTCTTGGACATGTTTCAAAACAATTCTGTTTTATTGTCAGCTTTCCCAGACTCAAATAAACCTCAAATATAACTTATAACCTCAAAATATAACTTCCTAAAATTAAATATTAGTTTAAGTATATTTGTCTGGCAGGTAATGGACAGGAGCATCAGAGCTGATCTAATCAGCTCACGGCACCTAAAGAGTTAAGAAAGAAAAATTAACGCTCGAACCAGGGCTTGAACCCTGCATTAATTTTTCTTTCTTAAATTAAATTCTATCCAGGATTGGTAAATGTTAATTTAAATAAAAACATTGAAAATATATAATGTCCATCCTTTATCTCTGGTGTAAGTCTAGAGGCACATTATGTATAGTAGACATATAAAAGCCCTAACATTTGATGTTTTTATTATTCATATAACATTTCTCAATGAAAGATATTTGAAGAGAAAAATTTTCGCCTAGACCGGGACTCGAACCCGGGACCCTTGGCTTTCCAGGCCAAGTGCTCTACCAACTGAGCTACCGAGGCGAGTTACGATCTAGACGCAAATTTATATAAGAGAAAAGTGCTCTACCAACTGAGCTACCGAGGCGAGTTACGATCTAGACGCAAATTTATATAAGAGAAAAATTTGCGTCTAGATCGTAACTCGCCTCGGTAGCTCAGTTGGTAGAGCACTTGGCCCGGAAAGCCAAGGGTCCCGGGTTCGAGTCCCGGTCTAGGCAAAAAATTTTCTCTTCAAATATAATTTAGCCCTAACATTGTTAAGTCTAAAATTAAGGTCCTAAAAATCAAGACAGTATAAATTCAGTATAGTAGGCAACGTGTAAGTAAATAAATAAAGTATTATAAAATATAATTCTGTAGAAAACACTGACACTTTCCGTAATATTATTTTATAAATATTCTATGAAATATATTGTAATAATTGTTTTAGTTAAATAAACTGAACCAATATACTGTACACTAGTGTACATTTGATAAAGTTAATATAATTATTGTAATGCCAATAAAGTATTATTAGTTCTTGTCAGTAAAGGTCCAATATTATCTTAAATAGTGATAATATAAGTATTATCAACATTTGTTTCATAAAAGACAATGAAAGTGAGACAAGCCAAATAAGAATGTCACAACATTTCTAAAGCCTCCCACTTTGGCTTGAAAAGCACATTTATCAAGGACAGGCCTGCTGACTTGTGAAATAGACAACTAACGGATAGAAGTTGTACTAACCACTCTACACATGGTAGACACTATAATCACGAGCTTCGCGGTTCATGATAAAGGCCTGTAGGCAATCTGTAGTTCTATAAAAAATTTTCTCTTCAAAAATTAGTGGTTATTATGCCAAAGAAAAAAAAAACATAAATAAAACTATAAGTAGAATTACATACAAAAAAAAAGATTAATGACAAGAAAGATATCATTAATAAATGCAAGACTTCAAACATTTTTGATGATCTGTGAAAATAAGAACTATAGAGAAAAATTTACCTTGATCATTTGACCTCTGTTCTGTTCGGGATCCCAGCCAACTTGAGACAGAACTTTGATGCCTGAAGTTTTTTGTGATCGGTCTGCAAGAGACAGAGTCATCTTACGATGTGTGAAGGATTCAGTAGAGTGTGGTCTGAATGTCAGCTTTGTGCGGAACACAGCTTGACCTTGTAAACCTGTACCTTGTCGAATAAACAAATGATTATGATCGCCCTGTAACAAAATAATACATCTCGATTATTTATCCATTAAAAACAAAATAATATCCAACTAGCAAATTTACTGATAAATGTGTATTATAATTTCTATAAATTATAAGTGAGAACTAAACCAATATATTTCATATCTAACTTTTTCTTATTGAATTTTAAATCTCAGCACAAATTTCATGTCTATGGACACGAGTTTACAACACAGTAAAAGCATCTTATTCACGTTATTTGCGTTTTATTATTATTTGAGGGTTGAAAAATTGCAACACTGTTCCTGTATTTGCGGCTAAAAATTTCTTTATTTGCGGATCCAGTTTGTATATTAGAAGGATTACATAAGCTTTATTAATGCATTGGCAACTTTTTTTTTACTGCAGGCATGTGCCAAAGCGGCTTTTACAAAGAGTGATTCAAACCAAATGGACAAATAAATGTCAAAGTAAAATAAATCTCATTGTCATTATGCCTAAAGTTTGTTGTTAACCTTTTGTATGCCATGCCCGGCGTGTGTATACAGCAGTACACCAACATCCGGCAAGCTCCAGTTCTCAATCCTATTATTTTAAATATTTTTTTCCCAAAGTTTTCACTTCAATTTACTAAAATTATTTTTCGTTCTGTGTTTCTTAGCAATACTTTGCACATCCCTCAGAGAATAACGGTACAGGTTGGTGGTAAAAGCATTTTCTAAAGGAGGGTGTATATTCATGTTTCAAGGTCTTTTTTTGGCTATGGAATGTTGCAATTTCAGGATTTTCTCTTTATTTGTTTTATTTTTAGTTATTTAGTTTAAAAGATACCTGACAAAGGGGTATGTCGTGCGGTGAAACACGGTGATTCATGTCTCGAAGATGACAAAAATACAATATGCGAGTTTATTGTGTCAGTTTCATCAGAAGATAAAAGTAATAGTAACAGTTCATCAAGTGACAAATGTGATAGTACTCCTGTGTATAAGAGAATGTTACTACAATCCAAGCCTGTAAATGGTAAAGCAAGTGATGTAGACCTAAGTGAACAGGGTGTGGTGGGTGTGACGCGCCAGACGAAACATGTGGCATAGAACAGCTGTTTGATTGGAATTGATTTGAACCCAGGACCTTAAAAAATGTTCAAAAATATTTAATATGATAAGTGTTTAGTGATAATGCCATCAAAATTATTCAATAGGATAAATGTTTTAATGATAGTGATAACAAATTTCAATAAAGACACCGTGCTGAATTCGAACCTGGGATCTTTACAAGTGGAAGCAACACCGTATAACCTTCAAATAAATGTATAATAGTGAGTTTCAATCCAATTTAGCGTGGCATGTAGACAGTAAATTATACTTTATGTAGGTTTATATTATATAGTATGGCGTAGTACTTTACATTTAAAAAACCTGGCACCCACAGCCCAGCTGGCAAAAGGGAAACTCAGCGGTCAAAAGATTAAAAGCCGCTGTCCCCATATTTGACATTCTGCTATGTCCTTTGATAAATGCCACCCTTGCCATGATCAGTGTTTTATTGTTTCAACCTGTCATTCGTTGCAATAATTTTGATTGAATAACACGTGTCTCTTCTGCTTTGTTCCCAATTTATAATGTCGAATGAAAAGAAAGAAATATTTGTTCTGAAGTGAAAAAAGCTGTGTTGCCACTTAAAGTAAAAATAGAAATGCTTGTCCGTTATAGTGTTGGTGAGTCATATGCATCCAAATCACGCTGTTTCAATGTTAATGTATTATTCATCAAGAAATCCAAAGACAAAATAAAGAATTCTACTGTTTCAACCTCACTATCAGCATTTGACAAAATGGAAGCTGCATATCATTATGGATTGAAGACCGCAACCAGAAAAGTGTGTTCTTAAATGGTCCTTTGATCCATGAGAAGGCAAAGCTTATTTTAAAGAATCTGGTGATGATCGTACAGATGAAGAATTTCAAGCATCGGAAAGTTGGTTCAATAAATTCAAGGTGCGACAATCATTGTATAGCATTAAAATTGTTGGAGAAGCTGCATATGCAGACGCTGCTGTGGCAGAAAGATATCCAGAAGAATTAAGTTATGTAGATAGGAAATGACACTATGAGGTTTTTTAATATTGTTTATTTTTTATTATTTCACTCACCTCATACTTCATAATTGATAGCAGACCCTGGGTTTCTTCACATCTTTTGTGACATTCTCAATGCTGCGTCACGTTCACAACTGTCAGGGTCTCCTATGAATTATGAAGTATGAGGTGAGTGAAATAATAAAAAATAAACAATATCCAGAAGAATTTTTAAATTTAATTGCTGATGGTGGGAAAAGAATGCCACCAAACAAAACTGTCATATCCAAAAGCCCCTGGTTTTAAGGCAGCAAAAGATAAGAGTTACACTGCTGCATCTGAAGCCACCAATGCTTTACAGAGCGTTATAACCTCATGCTTTAAAAAATCAAAACAAGAACAATTTGCCAGTGTTTTGGCATGCAAATTAGAAAGTGTGGGTTACAAGTGCTATTTTCTGTGACTGGTTCCAGAATTGTTTTGTTCCTGAAGTTGAAATTTATTTGAAAAAAAAAAGATTTAGACTTTAAGGCCGTTCTGGTTTTGGACAATGCTCCACGTCACCCTCGTGAGCTTCAAACTATGCATCTGAATATAAACGATACTAACACGATATCTTTACTCCAACCCATGGACCAAGGAATAATCCAGGGTTTTTAGCTCTATTATATTAGACAAACCTTCAAAATCATACAGGACACGATGGAATATGATCCTGATATCAATGATATGCAAAGTTAGAAAAATTTTGACATAGCAAATGAAAATTGATCCGTCTATGGAAAGAAGTCTTATTTTTAAAGGCAACAGTTGAATATCAATCTGAATTGAAAGCGACAAAACAGGAAAAAATTACTAAGTTGTTTAAGCCCTTGCCTAGTCTGACATTAATAATTAATAAAAATGGTTCAAAATCTCTCATTAAATTGATTTTATTTTGATACTTTTTATTTTATTTTGGAACCTTGGAACTTATCCCCTATATACTCATACAAATTGAAGGGTCCAGGGGAAAAACGATGAATGTCACAAAATCACAAAAACTGAGGTTTCATATTCTTAGTGTTTGTACTGTTCCCTAGTAACATTTAAAAGGCAAAAACTGTTTAAAGAAGCTATGGGCTACGTTTTATAAGGCTTTGAAAATAATGTGTACAGGGAAATGATATAGCGTTTCAAAACTTAAAATCCATTTATCCCAGTTTGAGGTTAATGTGACATTCATTGTTTTTTCCCTGGACCCTTCAATTACATTTCAATATTCGCAGTTTCTGTATTCACGGCATATTTACGGAACATATCCCCTGCGAATAAGGAGCTTTTATTGTGTTAAAAAAAATCAGTCATACAGGAACTGCATAAACTAAGCAAATTTCTCAATTCAAATTTATGGTTCGATTTTGGTGACTTAGAGAATGAACTTTTTCATAATTAAAGTGAATGTATCAAGTCACAAACATGATGACCAACAGAGGCATTTTATATTATGGTTCTCAGGTAAAACCCTACTCTTAATGGTTGAATTTAGCTGATTTTTGGAGAATACCTTTTTTGTTTTATTTCAATGGGATATACCAGGTTTTGTTGAAAATAAACTGAACATTGCAGTCTCTAAAGCAGAGGTTCCCAAACATTTTTTGTCTCGTAGACCACATGCATTGAACTTTTACAAATTCATCAACATCAAAAGAGATTTTGACAGCTGACACAGTGCTACTCACTTTTGTTTTCATTGATATGGACCCTTTGCAGGTCAGAGTCGATCCTTGGGGGTCAATTTAGACCACTTTGGGATACTGCTTTAAAGTGTTAACACACACAAATATAAATTTATAATTATTAATGAGTTGGATATTTTTACTCACCTTGTATTGATTTTTATGCAGACTTGTTTCGTAGTTTTTGCGCAACATTTTCAAAATAACCAACTCATTAATGATTAAAAGAAACCTCATAGTGTTATTTCTTCTTGTTTCGCGCTAATCCTAAATATATGCACAATGTATGTCTTCTACATTTACTATTGTGGACCTAAAACTCCTACCTAAATATGACGACACACATCTGCCACCATAATTAAATTCATGGAATGTTCTAGAAAGAAAATCCGGTTTGAACTGGTTTTCCAAGCCTGAACCCACACTATGTGAGCATGAGAGGGAACAAAGCAGATGTCAGGCAAGATTCCATTATATATATATATATATATATATATACTAGCGTACCCGGCAGACGTCCTGCCCGAACGTTCAATTCTCATGTCATGGGCAGATGATAAAAATATGTAACTTTTTTACCATAAAATTCAGAAATTATGACATTATTAAATAAGTTCGCAAGAAAGCCTCTTACAGCCTTCTGTTGTGGCTCAAGAAGTATGAATGACGTCACATAGTCATAAACATTAGAATTGTACCCTCCTTTGCAGATAAGTTAAGAAACGTCATATAACAATTATATTGAGTGAAAAAAAAAAAGATAAATTGATGAGAGTGAGTCAAAACAGTTTTTTTTTTCAGCTAGATTTCATTTCTGACCCACACTGGCCGACATTCCATGAGAAAAATTTCTTCCCCTGTAGAGACTCGAACCAGCGTAAGTCCCGTAGTTCTGCGCCAAGACTTCTTGCCTTAACCACTCGGCTATGGCGCGAGACTCTTGGTATCAATGAAAGACAAAAATGGTTATTGTGAGTTATCAGTAAGAGATAAGAGACTCTTGGTATTAATGAAAGACAAAAATGGTTCTTCTTCTTCTTCCTTCCAAGTATTAGGCCAAGGCCTGTTACGATCCTATAGAAAATTTTCCCTCCCCGGGAAATTCTCGTATAAGACTTGAAAGCATAATAATAGTCCCTTCGATTGGTTGCTGGCCAAAGGAAGGCAAGACCAGTGATGGGGCTGCCATCTTATAGCCTCTGGTCAGGCTTTTCTGGAGAAGAAAAGAAAATAAAGGAAAGAAGAAATGGAAGAAAGGAAAGACTCCCTAGCCCTCGGATGCCCTAATAGCGTCGGGGTCGAAAAAAACAAGAGTTAACCAAGAGAGGTTAGATAGTAAAGTTAAAAGAGTGCAAAACACAAGTAAGTGGAAGAAATGTTTTGCTCAGCTTGGGCACCTTGTGGTCGCCATCCACATATCCCCTAGATGAGGACCCCTGAGGGGTATTTGTTGGAGAAAAATAATGGTCTAACCTGTTCAGAATATTAAAAAAGGAGGAGCTTTCTTTATCACAAAAGCAGGAGCTGATAAAGAGAAATCGATAAAGAGCAAGGTGAAACACGACTGTCATTGGTGTAAAATAGAATTCATTGAAACGTGATTGGTCATTGACTACCATTTGCGACATGAGTTAAATAGTCTTAGAAAACAATGAAAGGTCCTGAAAACAAGTAAATTTGCAGCCCTGGTATTCACATATCATATGTGTTTGTCAATAGAGGAAAATGACCCTGTTAAATAGAAGCATGGATATATAACAGCTCTCTATTGGGCAGCGACAGGAATAATGTTATATGCCATTGGACAACAATAATAGAGAGAAAAATTATTTTAAAATGTTATATTTTGTTTTATTTGTTAGGAAACGAAAACATGTAATACTGAGTGATGCCAGTGGTTCAGATGCTGAAACCAAACATGTGACCAAGAAGAAGCGAACTGCTGTGATTGGTTCAGGCAGTGAGGATAGTGATGCTGGTGAAACAAAAGGAAGTGGTGATGAAGCTACTGCTGGTATGATTATAGTTTCTATTATTGATATTCATCTAGTTTTGTGTCTAAACTTGTAATCCATCAGACTTTTCATGCTTTGGGTCTACACTCAGCAGATAAGTGGCATTAATGTGGACAAAAATGGTTATTGTGAGTTATCAGTAAGAGATAAGAGACTCTTGGTATCAATGACAGATAAAAATGGTTTTTGTGAGTTATCCGTAAGAGATAAACATATGCTGTCGCGGACTGTTTTGTAGAGGTTTTTGAGATATTCAATTCTGTGTACATTAATTTTGTGTATTTTCATGGTTTATGCAGCATAAGCCATTTAAGCGTCCAAAGAGCTCTTTTTTCACGTTTTCCACTACAAAAGGCAATTTTTAAGGGTGTAGGAGTTGAGTATCACAACTCTCTTATAGCCTATGTTCATCCCGGAATCTCCTGAACATTTTGCAAAAAATCCCATCACAATCGGATCAATGGTATGGCCGCGCATAAAGTACAAACAAACAAATATACAAACAAACAAACAAACATTAATTTTTATATATAAGATATAGATGTCATAACTATATTTTTGACATTTGGCAATGAAGGCAAATATGATATGAAAAGAAAAATGAGTGCTTGAGTCGGGATTTGAACCCGAGTCTCTAAACTTTTAGAGACTCGGGTTCAAATCCCGACTCAAGCATTCATTTTTCTTTTCATATCATATATATATACATATCTCCATCCATAGTAATTCTGCCTGAAGGCAGGTCCTTCACTGCAATCATAGCATTTTCATCCTATGCTTGCAGCTTTACTAGGGAATTGTGTAGGTATGGTAGCTTCCCCGTTGCTTTCCACACCGATGAAGGATGATGATGATGATGATGATGATAAGGATGACGATGATTATGATGGCCATATGATTTCAGGGACCGTTTGGGCCTTAAAGTTTTCCTGACATTTGTCTTACAGGTGAGGAAAACCCCGATAAAAACCTCACCCAGAAAAACTGTCCCGACCGGGGATTGAACCCGGGCCCGCTGCATGACAAGGCAGCACGCTACCTCGAGACCACAGCGGTGGATATATATATATATAAAACGTATTTTGGATATTTATCTGAACTGTAATGCAACCATCAACAAGTTATCTTATTATCTAGATTATCAATGTAGTGATATGTACCTCAAGATTATTATTGTGTTATATTAAATTATATATTTGAATCGTAATCAATAATCACAAATAGGAATGAGATGCACAAAGAAATTAAACATAGGCTCAATTCCGGAAATGCATGCTATTATGCATTGCAGAGACTCTTGATGTCCCAACTCCTTTCAAAAAACGTTAAACGAAAATATATAAAACTATTACAGGTATTTGAGAATAAAGTACTTAAGAAAATTTTTGGACCGAAGAGAGATGAACAGACAGGTGAATGGAGAAGACTGCATAACAATGAACTACATGGTCTTTATAGGAAGCCAGATATAATAAGAACAGTTAAGTCTCGTAGACTGCGATGGACAGGACATGTTGTGTGTATGGGGAGTGAAAGACTTGCATGGAAGCTTCTTGTAGGAAAGCCAGAGAGAAAATGCCCATTTGATATTCCAAGAATGGGGTGGGAGAATAACATTAACTATGATTTGAGAGAAGTAGATTAGACAGGGAATGATTGGAAAGCATTAGCTCAGGATAGGGATATAGAGAACTTATGTCTGCACAGCCATTAAACTACAGGTTCGATAGTGTCAGTGAGTAAATAAGTAAGTTCATTCCTTAATTAAGTTATGTAGATAGAAAATAACACTATGAGGTTTTTTAATATTGTTTATTTTTTATTATTTCACTCACCTCATACTTCATAACTCCATGCAAACCCAGGGTTTCTTCACATCATTTGTGACATTCTCAATGCTGTGTCACGTTCACAACTGACGTCCAACGGCGAGGAGTTATGAAGTATGAGGTGAGTGAAATAATAAAAAATAAACAAGTTCATTCCTTAATATTTAATTTTAGGAAGTTATATTTTAATTATATTATTTTTGGTCTGGACATCTTACCTCAATATTAATGTTGATTTGTTCTTGGACATGTTTCAAAACAATTCTCTGTTTTATCTTCTGGGAAAGCTGAAGATAAAACAGAGAATTGTTTTGAAACATGTCCAAGAACAAATCAACATTAATATTGAGGTAAGATGTCCAGACCAAAAATAATATAAGTTCATTCCTTATTAAGTAAAGGTCCAAAAATGGGATTTGTTTATCCTTTTCTAATTCCATAGTAGATTTTTCAAATAAAATATAAGATTATGTTGCTGACATTGAGATCGCAATATCAGATCTTAAAGTTGAAGATAAAATTATCATTAGGAAAAATGTTGAAAAAGTTTTTGAAAATATAAAAGAAAAACCAAAAAAATAATAAAGCCATTAAAAATATGAAAACTTTGAGAAATATAAATGACCAAAGAGCAGTAATTTCAAAAGCCGATAAAGGAAATAAAATTGTTATTTTAGATCAAGATGATTATTTAAATAGAATGAACCTTCTCTTAAATTCAAGTGAATATGAACAAAATTACATGCAATCCTCTTCCAAAATCAATAAAATCATTTAATAATACATTGAAAAACATAAAATACATCATCAATGATCAAGACAAATATAAGTTAAAAGTTTCAAACCCACAGAATCCAAAACTGTATCGACTCTTTAAAATACACAAGGAGGGGAAAAAGATGAGACCCATTATTAATAATATTGGCTCACCGTGTTATATTTTAGCAAAATGGCTTAGCAAGAAATTTAAAGAATTACCAAGTTTCGACAACAAAAGCATTGAAAATTCTATTGAATTAGTATAAGAACTAAATAATGTATCTTTGGATTGTAATGACAGATTAGTTTCTTTCGACATCATTTCTTTATTTCCGAGCATCCCAATTGGGAAGATGTTAACTATTTTAGAAAAATGGCTAAATTCTTTAAAACTAAAAAGAGAAATAATGGAAGAATATTTAAATCTTACAAAACTTTGCGTTGACAGTAATGTTTTCACCTTCAATGGAAAATTTTACAAACAAATCTCAGGTCTGGCTATGGGTAATCCACTTTAACCATTTTTGGCAAATTTATTTATGGGTTATTTAGAGTGTCATATCACCAATGCTTATCCCTGGATGTTCAAATATTGGTATATATATGTGGGTGATATTTTCTCTGTGATAAATTCTAAATATATTGAAGATATATTGAAGATGCATTGAAATTACTCAACCTTCAAGATGAAACTGTAAAATTTACTATGGAATTGGAAAACGATAAACAAATCCCATTTTTGGACCTTTACTTAATAAGGAATGGACTACAAGGAAAAATTGAATTCAATATATATATATATATGTATGAGGCAAGATGTAAAAAATGACTCATTAATTTACGAATAACTTTGCTGTTAACTCCAGAACATTAGCTACACACATACATGTTTTATTTTAGGAAGTAACATTTTGAGGTTCTTTTAATTAAATTATTTTGAGTCTGTTTTATCTTACCTCAATATTAATGTTGATTTATTCTTGAACATGTTTCGATTAGTCTTCTAATCATCTTCAGCACCTTGGCCAGACCTCAACATTAATATTGAGGTAAGATCTAACAGACTCAAAATAATTTACATACATACAAGCTGGATATATGTCCTTTTCTGTATTTTAATTAACCTTGACTACGCGATTCATTTGTTAGAATTATTACATCAGATTGTGATTTGGAAGGAAGAAAGAGACAGTGTATTTTTAACTTTTATAGGAATTAATCATTATGAGGTTTAATTTATGGTGAAATTAAACGTTTCTTACCTCTCCTCATATAAATCATGTAAGTAGATCGCAATTTCGAGACCATAACGGTCTCATCTTCAGTACAATTTTGGCAACTGATGTTATGTTGATCGGAAGAAACGAGGGAAGAAGAAGAGTTTCTTCCGATCGACATAACATCAGTCGTCAAGATTGTACTGAAGATGAGACCGTTATGGTCTCGAAATCGCGATCTACTTAGAAGATTTATATGAGGAGAGGTAAGAAACATTTAATTTCACCATAGACAGTTTATTGTTACATGGAATTTAACATTGGTTATATATGGAGGATCCGACATGCTGACCACATGTTACCCCTATATAGGCAGGATCAACATCTAACTCTGTGATTCACACATGTAGATGTGAGGCCAGCAGCTGGATGGTAGGCTAAGGGCCTTCTAGGCCTGTCGTGCTGGAGTTTTTTTTTATATATGGAGGAATGTTTTCAGACTTACTACCACACAAAACTTAATTATGAAAGTAGGCCTAAATTCCAAGTTATTTCACAGTAAGAAAATGGGTCATTCTTGTTATAATAAATTGTCCAGTTATCATAAGTAATGTCATGAGTGATTTCCATTGATAAATTCACAAGTTACGAAGTGACGAGTGAATTTATCTAGAGGATTTGGAAATCAAGAGTGGCATTTGTTAGGACCATTTAACGAATAAAATTAAGCTGTTTACTCAAAAATGATTTCAATATAGTTATTTTAAAATAACATTATGAGGTTTCATTGATAAGAATCAAATGAATCGTAAATTCTTCTTACCTCATACATCTATATATTTTTTTAAAAACAGCACCGCAGTATCGGAGAACCATCTTCTCCATTGTCAGCTGTTTTCATGACTGTCAATTTTTCTTTTGCCGGTAATTATCCAAACTACTATCTGGTGTACTTTTGAAGGAGTAATTTTCTAAACTGCCATCTGGTGTATTTTTGAAGATTACAAAGTTCTTAAAAATACACCAGATGGCAGTTTAGAAAATTACTCCTTCAAAAGTACACCAGATGGCAGTTTGGATAATTACCGCCAAAAGAAAAAATTGACAGTCATGAAAACAGCTGACGATGGAGATGGTTCTCCGATACTGCGGTGCTGTGTTTAAAAAAACATAGATGTATGAGATAAGAAGAATTCACGATTCATTTGATTCTTATTTTAAAATATGTACATATTTCATGTAAATGGCAATGTTTGAAAACAAATCAGAAATGTGTGATTATTTCATTTGTTTATTCACTGCAACTTTATCATATTATTTATTGCCAAATAGGATTGCAATATTGTAAGAATGCACCCTAGTGGAGAAAAAATGAAACACATCAAACTGTATATTATAATCAACATTAGGCCTATAGGTTACTAATTAATTTTTTTAGTAAACAACTCAGTAAAATCATTATTTAAAAACACAATTATTGAACACACACAATTATCAACTGTCTGGTTCGAAGGAATCTGTTCATTATTTGCTATATTCAATGTATTTGTTGGAGAGTCAGTCACTGCAAAATAATGCTTGACATGTTCAGAATATTAAAAAGGAGAAGCTTTCTTTATCACAAAAGCAGAAGCTGGTAAAGAGAACTTGATAAAGAGCAAGGTGAAACATGACTGTCATTGGTTGTACAAAATTCATTGAAATATTGGTCATTTACTCCCATTTGGGGCATAAGGTTAAATAGTCGGGGGTTCGTAAATGGTGGGATTCAAGGGAGAAGTTAAAATTACAAAAAAAAAAAATGTAGGGATTAATCCTTCCAATCTATCTTCTCTCCAAAAATAAATAAATAAATAGAAAGTTCAAACTTCTGAAAGTGCAAACTAACATCAAATAACTACTTATTTTAGGAATTCTCACTATGAGGTACATTCATTAAGGTAGAATTTTTTATCACTCTCCTCATATTGTTCTTCATATTTGACTATAAACTTGTTTCGGAACATAGTTTCTGTTCCATCCTCAGTATCGTCACAACCGTTGTTCTGTCGTCTTGAAGAGCTGTCCTTCGCTCCTTCCATTGGCTGACTGAAAAACCTCGAAACCAGGCCATTCTCACCGTGATAAAAAATTCTACCTTAATCAAATAACTATTAAAATCTGATCTACTGCAATCCAATTCACCCACATGTAGGCTTCTTCATAAATTATTTTAGATCTGAATTACATTCTACATTACAAATATAGTATCACTCAACACTTGCGCGTGTAACACCAAACCTGAATGAATGCTGTATGTAACTTCATTCTCTATGGTGTGTAAATATTAGAGGTTGTGAGTTGTGATGTCATAGAATCAAAATGGCGGTGGGTGTTGATTCAAGAAACTAAATTTGAAACTTGTTTTTCTCGGTAACTTCTTGTTGAAAAAATTTACAGTTTATGCCATAATTCTTCTTTTTTGCGCTCCTTCAGGAAATATATACTTTTATTTTTCATATAGAGCCCCAATCCAATTTTGTTTTTAAATTTCAATGCTTGTGACACATGGTCAGTGTGTAGAGTATTCCAGTCATTATTGCTGATTTCCTCGACCTGGAGCCACATTGTATAGAGTTTATCTTACATCAAGCACACTTATATCGGTATACAATATGAATAGAACATACCTGCAATGGTTGTTTATAAACATCAAATATTTCAGAACCAAGGTGAAGAGACATGCTGCCATCTGACCACCGTATCAATCTAGCATTGCTCTCTTTACATGGAGTTCCTTCTTTATCAAAAGCATCACGCCACCTAATTGTGTTCTCAACTTTTAATTTTAACCTGTTAAATACACAATCTTATTAAACATCGATTAATTTTTAAGTTGAAATTATCCTAAATAGGATAATTAAAACCAATAAAAATGAAAAATTTGAAGAAGAAAACAAATCAGGAATTTATCAGATCAACTGCAGGGAATGTGACTAAATTTACATAGGAAATTAAGTTATGTAGGTAGGAAATAACACTATGAGGTTTATTTTAATTTTGTTTAGTTGTTTCTTGACTCACCTCATACTTCTTAACTCCCTTGCATATCCAGATTCCATCTCTGTATTTGTGACATTCTCAATACTGTTCACATTCACAACTCAGCATTGAGAATGTCACAAATACAGTGATGAAATCTAGATATGCAAGGGAGTTAAGAAGTATGAATTGAGTCAAGAAACAACTCAACAAAATTATATAGGAAAAACAAAAAGAAATTTGAAAACAAGGGTGAAAGAACATCTTAGAAATGTCAAAAATGGTGAAGTGGAAAAGTCAGCATTAGCTGCTCATGCTTGGTCCGAAAAATATCTAATTGAATCAAAAAGCCAGTCTAATTAAACAAATTAAAAAAACAAAACAAAAAGAACTCATGGTTTGGGAAAAAATCCACATTCAGAAAAACAAGAAACAAAAACTTATGTACTTCGAAATTCCCACAGATTATGACTTGATCCGGAAGTTAATCGGTTCACCAACAGAGGGAAGAAGAAGTCGTTCTTCAGATCGACATAACATCAGTCGTCAAGATGGTACTGAGGATGAAGCCGCTAAGGCTTTGAAATCACGATATACTTAGAAGATTGGTTATGAGGAGAGGTATGAAACATTTTTTAATTTATCTTAATTTTTAAGTACTTATTGTTAAGATTTAAAAAAATGGTTTGATTGTTTTAACACATAATCTAACAAGAATTCTGTTCCATCACCAAATTAATATTATGCTACATTAAACATGTACCCATTTCATCAATTAAAAATTAAGAGAGTCAACATGTTTTAATAGCAAAGCTGTCATTTTCAAGATTAATATTTAGTCTTGAAAATGACAGCTTTGCTGTTGAAACATATTCCATCCATAGTAATTCTGCCCAAAGGCAGGTCCTTCATTGCAATCATAGCATTTTCATGCTATGCTTGCAGCTTTACTAGGGAATTGTGTAGGTGTGGTAGCTTCCCGTTGCTTTCCACACCGGTGAAGGATGATGATGATAATGATAATGGTAAGGATGATAATGATAAGGATGATGGCCATATGATTTCGGGGACCGTTTGGGCCTTAAAGTTTTCCTGACATTTGTCTTACAGATGAGGAAAAACCCCAATAAAAACCTCACCCAGAAAAACTGCCCCGACCGGGGATCGAACCCGGGCCCGCTGCGTGACAAGGCAGCACGCTACCTCGAGACCACAGCGGTGGACTGAAACATATTAACTCTTTTAATTTTTAATTGGTGAAATGGATACATTATCTACATGTTTTACAATTTTATCACCAAGAATATCAAGAGCTTATTAAATTATACTACATGCTAGTTACCTTATGTTAAATGTTTACAAAATATAGGCTTATATATAAATATCAAATGAATCATGAGTTCTTATTAGAAAACCTCATAATGTAAAAATTCCCAAATTTGTTATATTAATACATATATACATATAATCAATGGTAAAGAGAAACATTTTTGCCTGAATTGAGAATTGAATCCCAAATCTTCAACTTTACATGCTGATGATCTGACTACTGAGCTAATTCAGGCTACATTCCCATCCAAGCATAAATCCTCCCTTTACCTTACTCTACTGGTCCCACATTCAAAGCAATGAGTCATCATTTACAAATACACATTGAGTAGCTTCTACATTAAGAAGACATGAAGGGACTACACAGCTTAGCATTATTTATTAAATTAATATTAAGAAGCTAAAGCTGTTACTATGATTGAAATAAGTAAATTAATGTACACAATTAATCTATTATAATTAATAGTACAGAGAAAATTTTGCCTGAACTAGGATTCGAATCCCAAACCTTCAGGTTTATGTTCTGATGCTGTGGCCACTGAGGTAATTCAGGCTAATTCCCATCCAAGCACAAATACTCCCTTTCCTCTATTGGTCCCACATTCAATACACATTGAGTGGCTTCTACATTAAGAAGGTACTTACCTAGCACGACCTTCTTCATCCAAAGTTTCTTCTTCATCAATTTCATCTTCATATGTTTCTTTATCAAAAGGCCTAGTTTCTACTGATAAGAAATTGGGAAGTTTAACAAAGTGTATTTCTCGTCCCAAATCAGAAGTTATTTTAGGAAATTCAACATCAATTCTTGTTTCTGGTGGCGGTTCTTCTGCTTCTTTGTCACCTTCACCCTACAAACACAAATAAAATAATCTTTCACTTTTAATTAATTTTTAAATCATAACCTCATAACACATAATCTTAAAAGTGTGCAATTTTGTGAAAAAAAAATTAAGACTATTTTTGCAGGAATTTACACTTACAAGAAAGTGTCCACCGCTGTGGTCTCGAGGTAACACAGCAGGCCCGAGTTCAATCCCTGGTCGGGACAGTTTCCTGGGCAAGGTTTTTATTGGGGTTTTTCCTCACCTGTAAGATAAATGTCAGGAAACTAAGGCCCAAATGGTCCCCGAACATCATATGGCCATCGCAATCATCATCATTCATATTCATCTTAGATTAAGCTCAGGATTAAAGACTCTCCTGACAAACCACTATCATCATTATCACCCAACATATCATCAGGGCAACCTTCCAGGCGCCCCAACCTCAGAAGTGGGTTACAATTATGCCAACGCCAGGAGAGAACACCAGAAATGTCCAAAAAGGACAACCTGGGGCATTAAGAAAAAAAACACACAGGAAATGTGGATTATACCCCATCCATCTTCAAAACTTATAGTATAAGTACTGAGTAGAGGGTAAAAGCATACAAGCAGAAAGTTGTGTTAATTTGGATACAAAAATATTCCGATTGAGGGTCTTTCCACTTTTCAGTGGTTGCCCTTTTACCAGCCGGCTGCACATCCACATGTGTCAATCACAGAGGTAGATGATCAACAGCCAGTGTAGGGGTGACATGTGGTTAGCATGTCGAGTCCCCCAGCCGTTATAGCTGGTTCCTCAACCTGGAGCCGCTACTTATTGTAGCTACCCAATTGCCTCACGATGCTGGGTGGGCACCGGTCCCATACTGGCTGAAATACCATGAGAAAATTTCTTCCCCCATGGAGACTCGAACCAGCGCAAGTCCCATAGCTCTGCACCAAGGCTTCCTACCTTAACCGCTCGGCTACGGCGCGGGACTAGAAAAATATTACTTACAAAATAAACAGATATTCAAATTATAATTAACTAACCCACTGGCACTTTCGAACCCATGGTTCATGGCCATGCATATGTAAACTCTCCACACATCCTATCCTGAACTAATGTTTTCCAATCATCCTTGTATAATCTACTTTCTACAAATCATGGTTAATGTTATTCTCCCACCCCATTCTTGGTCTGCCTATTGGGTGCTTCCCTCTGGTTTTCCCTACAAGAGATTCCATGCCACTTTCTTCACTCCTTATTTGTGTCCTGCCCATCACAGTCTATCTCTATCTTTGGGGTTTTTTTTACAGCTGCCACCATCTTCCTGTGCCAAACTTCCAAAGCCTACAATCTTGGGCATCTTCAATGCTTAACCCTCTTGCTTGCATTGCTATCCTTCCGCTTTCCTTCCATGTTAACTTTGGTCTCCCTTTTTTTCTTCTTTCTGATCGATTGCCATTCTTATAGTTGTTTCGACCATCGCTCATCTTCCATTCTTAAAATATGTCTTAACCATTTTAATTCCTTTTCAATTCTTTCAATTATGCTTTCTTCTGCTTCCATTATGTTTCTAATTTCCATATTTGTGACATGTTCTAATTTTGACTTTCTGGCACTACTGCGTAAATAATCCATTTCTAGAGCTATTAGTCTATTCTTGTAGTACTTATTGATTGTCCATACCTCACTTCCATATATTGCAACAGATTCCACTAATATTTTACCAATATATATTTTTGGTTAAATTAATGTTGAGAAGCTAAAGCAATTACTATGATAGAAATAAGTAAATTAATCTACACAACTAAATTACTGTAATCAATGGTAAAGAGAAAAATGTTTGCCTTAACCGCGAACCGAACCCGAACCTTCAGCTTTCCATGATGATGCTCTGACCACTGAGCTAATTCAGGCAACATTCCCATCCAAGCATAAATCCTCCCTTTACCTTACTCTTTTGGTCTCACATTCAATGCAATGAATCATCATTCACAAATACACATTGAATGGCTTCTACGTTAAGAAGGCATGAAGGGACTCCACACAGGTATAGCATTATTTATTAAATTAATATTAAGAAGCTAAAGCCATTACTTTGATAGAAATAAGTAAGCATCGAGAATGTCGCACAGTTAGCGACAAAACCGGTCTGCATAAAATCAAGAAATATGAGGTGAGTCAAAACACACAACTCAAATATAATTAAAATAGTGTTATTTCCTACATATATTCAAGAAATAAGTAAATTAATGTAATCATTTGATGGGAATGTAGCCTGAATTAGCTCAGTGGTCAGAGCTACAGCATGGAAAGCTGAAGGTTTAGGGTTCGATTCCTGGTTCAGGCAAAAATCTTTTCTTTACCAATGATTACAATACTTTTTTGTGTCTTTCCAAATATACTTATCCCACCATATAGAATTTAACGATATTATTTTGCTTCTCAATTTGATTCTATGCTTTATGTTCTCTTTGCCTATACCTTCAATGTTACCTGTAATTATTCCCAAATATTTAGTTTGTTTCATTTGCTTTATTTGAATTCCTTCTTTCAACATTAAATTTTCTCAAATGGAAAACCTGAAAGAAAACATTGCAACAGCTAGAGGGAAATCATGGGAAAAAAATTGATGAGCTATACACAGAAATAAAATATAAAGGCCGCAAGGAAGCAGTAGCAAAATTCAGACTGATGTCAGGACACGACTGCCTGGCTCACCACCTCCACACAATACATGTTTTCCAATCCAACAGATGTGTCATATGCAAAGACCCAGATCTGATCATGGACAAACACCACCTTCTAGTCTGTCCAGCTTTAAATCCAACTGCACAACACTCTAAGGACCTTGTTCGCTTGTACTGGGAAGCCAGAGAGAAAATGACTTAAGCGTCAAATCTCGCCATTAGAAAACAACAACAACATTAAATTTTCTCTTTCATTACCAAATATTTTTTTTTTTGTAAATTTACTATAAGACCTCATGAAAGTGGTTTTATTTTTAGGGAAAATTCATTTTAAAATTAAATTATTTTCAGTTTGATCATCTTACCTCAATATTAATGTTGATTTGTTCTTGAACATGTTTCGATTATATCATAATCATCATCATCGAAACATGTTCAAGAACAAATCAACGTTAATATTGAGTTAAGATGATCAGACTGAAAATAATTTAATTAAAATAACCTCAAAATATCACTTCCTAAAATTAAATATTAATTTTAAAATTTCAAGATTTCGATGTTATTGGGAATATGGAGGTGTTATTCTAAAAAAATATAAATTTGAGTCTTTTTAATCCTAGTTTACTATATTGAACTCAATAAGAATGATATATCCAGTAATTTAAGGTCAATTTTCAGCTTGTATAATTAATATCAATGTTAACACACTTAAATGTATCAAATTTTAATCGTACTCACTAATTTGTACGCAAAATTTATCTTTAAAGAAAAAGCAATCATGGTGAGTATCAATGCATTCTCATTCTTATGAGTGGCTGACACACTTGGTTTTGGCATGACAATAGGTAAAAAATTAAAAACAAAAAAACAAATGATAATGAAAATTACTTTAGACGTAAGTAAAACAAAAACTGATCAAGGTATACATTTCACATTCACTAAAGTTTGTAGAGGGAAAGAGGGGGAATTAAAATTGTGCGTGACCATTGTAGTTCAAACTGTCAGTATTTGTTTTGTTACATTTTTGTTAATCCATATTATAGATATGTAATCCAATAGAAAAAATGTGTTAATGTAATTAAATTCTGATAAGCATCAAATGAATCGTGAATTCTTCTTACCTCATACTTCTATGTTTTTTAAACACAGCACTGCAGTATCGGCGACCATCATCAGCTGTTTTCACGACTGTCAATTTTTTCTTTTGCCGGTAATTATCCAAACTGCCATCTGGTGTTCTTTTGAAGGAGTCATTTTCTAAATTGCCATCTGTTGTATTTTTGAAGAACTTTGTAATCAAGCTTGGTTCGTCTGGAATCTCGAAGTCATGGTTCTAATATGTTTTTTTTAAATATATATATTTTCCCAAACTGTTAAATCCAAAGGTTTAGATAGATGTTTCAAAAGTTTTGCTTCTTTTTCAATTCTATGATTCTCTAATAAACTATGTGCTGCTATAGCTGATTTTTCAATTTCTCCATTCTTTGTTTCTACAGTGTTCTTTTTTATGAGTTTCCAAGTTCCTTTTTGTTTTTCCTAAATGTATCCTATTGCAATCCTTGCAATCAATTTGATAAATTCCAGATTTTTTTTTTGTCTGGGGTGTTAACTTTATTATTAGTTAACCAAAGATTGCCCAGGTTAAATTTGTTAATTGGAGCCAATGTTATACTAAATTTTCTGAATTTTTTTTTTAATTTATTATGAACTTCAGGATGGTAAGCAAATTTCTTGAATTTTTCATCTTTCTTGGAATCATGTTGTAGGGTGGTGTATTCCTGTAACCTTTTCTGTTGTTTAAATTTCTTTAATTTTTATTCTTTATTATGTCTTATCAAAACCATTTATTTTAGCTTCTTCTTCTTCCTTCCAAGTATTAGGCCAAGGCCTGTTACGATCCTATAGAAAATTTTCCTTCCAGCGTTGGTATATAATTATAAACAGCTTTGGGGATCGGATTTGAACTCATTCTTTCAAGATGGTGTTTCCAATTTAGTTGGTACTGTTTAATATATTCCAAAATTCTTCAATTCTTTTAAGATATTGGTGTTCCTTTTCCGATCCCATCTGGTGTAACCCGCTGTTCTGCGCATGAATCTCATTTCACAAGCCGTTATTCTGCTTTCATGTTGTTTTCTTAGTGTCCATGCTTCACTACCATAGGTCAACACTGGTCTAGCCAAAGTGTTATATAAACGTAATCTGGTTTTTTTTGTACAAGGGATGGTTTCATAACTTGATTAATAATTCTCAAACTTTTATTATAACTAGTCATTTTTTCAGGGATATCCTTTTCATCCCAGATAGAGAGATAATGTCCAAGATATTTAAATTTATTAGTTCTCTCTAAAATTTTATTCTGGAGACAGATTTTACTTTGTATGGGGTCGTTCCCATGAAATGCTATAATTTTAGTTTTGTTAATTGATATTTCCATATTATATTTGGCACCTATTTTTTGTAAATTATAAATTGATCGTTGCAAATCATTTTTGGAAAGTGCCAGAAGAGCTAAATCATCTGCAAAAAGAATAGAATCGAGTTTGAGGTTCCTATTGATGGGTATATATCCCCGTTGTGTTTTTCTCCATTCGTTTATTAATCTATTCATATATGTATAATGAAAAGCACCAGTGAAAGTCCACATCCCTGGCTTACTCGAGTGATGATCTTTTTCCAAAGAAGATAGTTTGCCATCTTGTTTAACAGAGATTACATTATCTCATTACCCTCAGGGGTCCTCATCTAGGGGATATGTGGATGGCGACCATAAGGTGCCCAAGCTGAGCAAAACATTTCTTCCACTTACTTGTGTTTTGCACTCTTTTAACTTTACTATCTAACCTCTCTTGGTTAACTCTTGTTTTTTTCGACCCCGACGCTATTAGGGCATCCGAGGGCTAGGGAGTCTTCCCTTTCTTCCATTTCTTCTTTCCTTTATTTTTTTTTCTTCTCCAGAAAAGCCTGACCAGAGGCTATAAGATGGCAGCCCCATCACTGGTCTTGCCTTCCTTTGGCCGGCAACCAATCGAAGGGACTATTATTATGCTTTCAAGTCTTATATGAGAATTTCCCGGAAGGATCAAACTAATGACGACCAAAGCATGAAAAAGGACAATTCTTGGAAGAAAAAAAATATTTTGCTTTTTAGCACATGGAATGTACAAGGGATTAACTATAAAGATGATCAATTAGATGATATATTGTGCAAAAAGAGGATTTCATTAGCTGTAATATCAGAAACAAAAAAGAAATTACAAGGCACCAAAGAAACTCAAAATTACATTCAGTTTTATAGTGGTGTAAAAAAACATATTCATGCACAAGCAGATGTAGCCATTATGATTCACAAACGATTTAGAAATTCAATACATAGCTATACTTTTTGGAATGAAAGAATAATTCAAATCCGAATAAAATTATCTCTAGGATACTTAACAGTGATAGGTATATATGCACCTGTAGAAGGAGATGAAGAAGAAAGTGAAAAATTTTATCATGACTTCCAGAAAGTTATCTGCACAATTAATAATAATGATATGATTATAATTTTGGGTGATTTAAATGCCAGAATTGGTAATACTAAATTTGATACATATATAGGACCATATGGAGAGCAAGCCTGTAATAGAAATGGCTTACGGTTAATTGATTTTGTCATGTTTAATCAATTCACAATAATGAACTCAGTATTTAACCACAAGGATAGTCACAAATATACATGGGAAGCCAGGGGTCTTAAATCAATAATTGACTATGCTATATGTAATAAAAAATTAGCATCTAAAGTTCTTGATACAAGAGTTTACAGAGGACCTGAAATCGAATCAGACCATTACTTACTTGTTTGTCCAATTCGTATGCCACCGAGATGGAAAAATAAAAATAAAATTAATAATGTAAAATTTGAAAAAGTGGACTATACTTATAAAGTAAGTCTTTTCCGAGATCCCACTATTACCTGGCTATACAAATGCAGATTAGATCGTCTAGTTCAAGAAACACCGTTTGGTGAAAATATTGAAGAAGAATGGCTTGCTCTACAAAGTATTTTGACACAAGCAGCAAATGAAAGCCTGGGTATCAAAACCAAATGGAATCGAAAAAAAGGACTACAGATATGGGATGAAAACATAAAAAAAGTAATTGATGATAAACGTGGAGCATACAAAAAATTTCTGTCTACAAAAAAAGATGAAGATAAAGTAGAGTATCATAGGAAGAGAGCCATAGCTAAAATTGAAGTTCGCAAAAAACATAGACAAAGCTGGGAACAATTTGTCTCATTTTTGGAAAATGATATCACTAGGCCTCAACCAAAAATATATAAAGTTTTAAAAAATTTAAATAATGATTCAAGAGAAAATGCACATTTAAATTGTATATCTAAAGAATCTTGGCTTACCTACTTTCATCATTTATGGACACAAAAGGATGATTTATTACAAATACCTCTAATAACACTGCTTTGGAACAAATTTCTATAGATGAATTAACTGATGTTGTTAAATCATTAAAAAGTAACAAAGCTCCCGGAGAAGACCACATTAATCAAGAATTATTTAAATTTTCAACTAAAAATTTTTTAGACAGATTTCTTATTCTCCTTAATATGATATGGGAAGGACAAGAACCACCACAAAGCTGGAACAAATCCATTGTAATACCAATCTTCAAAAAAGGAAGTCGCCAAATCAAAGATAACTATCGTGGAATTAGCTTGTTGAACTCTGGATATAAAATTTATGCTAATATAGTTAAGGATAAATTGAGGAAAATTTATGAAAATATAATTGGAGAAGAGCAGAATGGATTCAGAAAGGGTACATCTTGTACAGATGGATTCTTTACTCTAAAACTACTATTAGAAAAGCACAAGGAATTCAATATAGAAACTCATATCGCCTTCGTTGACTTCATAAAGGCTTTTTGACAAAGTAGACAGAAATATGGTTGGTTGGTTGGTATCTAATGTTGAGCACTTGATAATGAAATCATTCGCTCTCTTGCACTCCAATATTTAGCAGAAAGGCTGGTCTCTTCTACAAAAGCTGGACAACGGAGGAGATGGTTTCTTTCCATATCTTCATTTAAATTGCAAAAAGGGCATTTAGGTGAATCTGTTATGCCAATTCTGTGTAGGTGTTTATTCAAGCAGTCATGTCCCGTTAGCAGTCTGAATGTTGCTACTGCGGATTTTCTTTGTAATGTAGTAATGTCATAAGCTTGTAGATTTTCCCATTCCTTTCCAGATGTTTTGGTGGTGTATTCTTCTCTAAGTTTATTGATGTATTTATTTGAGATAATTCTTTTGATAGAGTGAAAGGAAACTGGAGCAAAAGTTGGGTTTGAAACAATTTTGCTACCCTTCTTGGCTAGAAAATCGGCTATTTCATTGCCTGTCACTCCACAATGGGCCGGAATCCATTGAAGTACAACTTTTTTTTGTAGACGGGATAACTGTTTTATCATTTTGTGACATTCGATAATTTTGATGCTTTTGGGTGTTGTGTCTCGTGTTATAGCAAGGCTGCAGAAAGGTTACTGTTTTTAACAGAGAGGAGACCCTTTAATTCCTTCCATCGAAGGCTTAAAGGAACCGACCTGGACAGTAACCTAGTGTCCAATCCCTCACCTTCTCGTGGTGCAGCTGTTAGTAATCATGCTTATGCATGATGAACGAAAGGGAAGGGCTACTCATCAACAAGCACTGGTCAGCTTGGTGAGTTTTTCTTTTTTGACCGAATTGGTATTACTTCTCCTCCCCATACCAATTCCCTCTTTCAACTTTTCAATCCAGTCTCCCTTGACTGACCTCTTGTTTCTTTCGACCCTGATGGTATTAGAGTACTCGAGGCCTAGGGGTTCATTTCTCCTTCCTTCCTATACCTACTTTCTCTCTATGGGTGACGTAACCACCACATGTGGTGCCTACTACTAAATGGTTACAACTAGTTTATTGTACTCCAATACAAACATGTAGACAGAAATATATTACTACAAATTTTAGCTGATGATAACGTTCCACAACAATATATTACTAATATCTTCAACATCTATAAAGATAATGAAATCTCTGTTAAACAAGATGGCAAATTATCTTCTTGGGAAAAGATCAACACTGGAGTAAGACAGGGATGTGGACTTTCACCGGTGCTTTTCATTATATACATGAATAAATTAATAAATGAATGGAGGAAAACTCAACGAGGATATATACCCATCAATAGGAACCTCAAACTCGATGCTATTCTTTTTGCAGACGATTTAGCTCTTCTGGCACTTTCCGAAAATGATTTGCAACGATCAATTTATAATTTACAAAAACTAGGTGCCAAATTTAATATGGAAATATCAATTAACAAGACTAAAATTATGGCATTTCATGGGAATAACCCCATACAAAGTAAAATCTGTCTCCAGAATAAAATTTTAGAGAGATCTAATCAATTTAAATATCTTGGACATTATCTCTCTATCTGGGATGAAAAGGATATCCCTGAAAGTTACTAGTTATAATAAAAGTTTAGGAATTATTAATCAAGTTATGAAACCATCCCTTGTACAAAAAAACACCAGATTACGTTTATATAACACTTTGGCTAGACCAGTGTTGACCTATGGTAGTGAAGCATGGACACTAAGAAAACAACATGAAAGCAGAATAACGGCTTGTGAAATGAGATTCATGCGCAGAACAGCGGGTTACACCAGATGGGATCGGAAAAGGAACACCGATATCTTAAAAGAATTGAAGACTACGCCAATTTTGGAATATATTAAACAGTACCAACTAAATTGGAAACACCATCTTGAAAGAATGAGTTCAAATCGGATCCCCAAAGCTGTTTATAATTATATACCAAGAGGAGGAAGATCACTGGGCCGTCCTATGAAACGCTGGAGGGAAAATTTTCTATAGGATCGTAACAGGCCTTGGCCTAATACTTGGAAGGAAGAAGAAGAAATTATCTTTACAGATGTTGAAGATATTAGTAATATACTGTTGTGGAACGTTATCATCAGCTAAAATTTGTAATAATATTTTTCTGTCTACTTTGTCAAAAGCCTTTATGAAGTCAACAAAGGCGATATGAGTTTCTATATTGAATTCCTTGTGCTTTTCTAATGGTAGTTTTAGAGTGAAGAATCCATCTGTACAAGATCTACCCTTTCTGAATCCATTCTGCTCTTCTCCAATTATATTTTCATAAACTTTTTTCAATTTATTTTTAACTATATTAGCATAAATTTTATATCCAGAGTTCAACAAGCTAATTCCATGATAGTTATCTTGGATTTGACGACTTTCTTTTCTGAAGATTTGTATTACAATGGATTTGTTCCAGCTTTGTGGTGGTTCTTGTCCTTCCCATATCATATTAAGGAGAATAAGAAATCTGTCTAAAAATTTTTTAGTTGAAAATTTAAATAATTCTTGATTAATGTGGTCTTCTCTGGGAGCTTTGTTACTTTTTAATGATTTAACATCATTGTAGGCTTTCACGGCCGGCATCTTGATCCATATTTGGTTCGTCTTCCGGGCTTATAGGCCGTGGTCTGGTTGTCTTCATACTCGACGTTTCGTCTACTGCTGCGGTAGACATCATCAGGAGATACTGCGTGCTCTCTGTGAACTCCTCAACAGTCGGCTGCAGACTGGCTGGTCGTTGGAAACTGTCTCTCTGTTTATAGCTAAACCCCGGGTGGAGGGGGGGTTTTCTGCGCGGACCGAGTTATGCGCTGTAGTGCAGTTTGCATCAAAACAACAACAGAGAAAATTGGACGAATATTAAAGAAATACAACATAGCAAAAACCTACAAACCAACACAAAAAAATCAGCAATATACTGCGCCCAGTCAAAGACACTAGAGATCCTTTAGGTCATGCCGGTATATATCGTATCCCGTGCAGTTGTGGAGAGGTGTACATTGGTACAACAAAAAGAATGATCAACACAAGATTACAAGAACACATGAGACACTGCAGATTAAAACAAAATGAAAAATCGGCCGTAGCGGAACACTTGATGAACAACCAACAACATATTATAAGATTCGAAGATACTCAGGTATTATCACAAACATCACATTACTACACCAGACTATACAGAGAAGCCATTGAAATATATAAACATAAGAATTCCTTCAACAAAAAAGAAGAAACCATGAAGATAAACAAAATTTGGATCCCAGTACTGCATAACACAACAACGAAGCCTATGACTTCTGCAAACTGCACTACAGCGCATAACTCGGTCCGCGTAGAAAACCCCCCTCCACCCGGGGTTTAGCTATAAACAGAGAGACAGTTTCCAACGACCAGCCAGTCTGCAGCCGACTGTTGAGGAGTTCACAGAGAGCATGCAGTATAACCTGATGATGTCTACCGCAGCAGTAGACGAAACGTCGAGTATGAAGACAACCAGACCACAGCCTATAAGCCCGGAAGACGAACCAAATATGGATTTAACATCAGTTAATTCATCTATAGAAATTTGTTCCAAAGCAGTGTTATTAGACATTGGTATTTGTAATAAATCATCTTTTTGTGTCCATAAATGATGAAAGTAGTTAAGCCAAGATTCTTTAGACATACAATTTAAATGTGCATTTTCTTTTGAATCATTAATTACATTTTTTAAAACTTTATATATTTTTGGTTGAGGCCTAGTGAAATAATTTTCCAAAAATGATACAAACTGTTCCCAGCTTTGTCTATGTTTTTTGCGAACTTCATTTTTAGCTATGGCTCTCTTTCTATGATACTCACTTTATCTTCATCCTTTTTGTAGACAAGAATTTTTTGTATGCTTCACGTTTATCATCAATTACTTTATTGATGTTTTCATCCCATATCCGCAGTCCTTTTTTTTTATTCCAATTTATTTTAGCAATATGTACAATATGATTATATTCATTTTCAAAATCTTCTACATTAAGTGGAATATTTATTAATCTGTGTAATAGACTATTGAAAATTGCATGTTTATGTGAAACATAATTAAAACCTGAAGATTTTATGTAGTTAACCGCATGAGTGTCCTTTTTATAAATATTAAATTCAATTCTTTGCTGTTGTTCATTTCTTATTAAGTACAAGTCTAAAAGTATAAGTCTAAATTCCCAAATTTATTATATTAAATTAAATTCTGTTTTAATTAAATTGAGAATAATAATATTTAACAATATGATATAATTACTCATGGTCCATTGTTGGTTTATTCAAATTTAGCAGTGCTTGCAATATTGTCAGGTTACTACTTATACTTAAAAAAATGTTTTCTTCAGATCTGAATATACCATTACTTAATAATGATTTATATAAAATTGATAATTAAGGCTGCAAAAATTAAGGGGGGAAAAACTTATCTTACATGTTAATATCATTTGTATTTCTTGGAATTCATATTGACCATAGAACTTAAAATCTATGGAGAGACCTTATTTGAGCATGAGAAGGACAGAAAATATTACCTCTATGTTGTGAACTGTATTGCAACCATTTCCCTTTGATCATGGAAACCCCATAGTACGCAATATAGGACACCTTCCACAATGGCGTACTACACATAGAAACATATTCGACACATTAAACCACCCGTAGTATTCAGCATGAAATAACCAAGATCAGAGGGGTCAGCGCAGATTGGCGTGGCTCATTCCGGTCCTGAAAGTTATCAGCGACACAGTTTCCGATGCCCCAATTAAGCGAGATCTATCTGCCTTGGAATCAAACATCCACATTATATTAATAGCAATAGCACATGCTAAAATAGAATCAATCCACATATAACCGCCGTATAGGCTAGGGAAAAACAGCAAAACCCAATACTGCACACACCTACGCGACCTATGCGAATTTGCCGTCAAGGGACAAATAACAGTCCAAGCAAAAGGCACACTGGGCAGCGCAAACAGCTGTCAACAACAGTCAGTCAGTCCCTTTGCAAGACTGCATAGAGGAAGCAGATATGGCAGTTAAAAAAATAAGATGGAATCCGTAAACAGTGTTTAAAAATGAATTATCAAAATTTTGCGAATAGAACAAAAAATCTCCAGAATTCGTTGAAAATTTTTAATTTCGGTAATATTTTGCATTATTTTGCAATTCATAAATACTTTTTTTGAGGTTATGGGAAGTGTTGTTAAGAAATGGTACAAGAAAATTACAAAATTAGAACATTTCGTGTTATAGCGACTCGCGAATTTCACGGATCTCTACTCATGATTTATATCTGTTTTCAACCTTTTTATCATGAATTCCATATCAAATTTGTCTTGTGCTAAAACCAGTTGATTATATCAGCAAATTGTAATGTTAGCAAAAACCTGTTGCCTACTGAGACTTAACTGTTCTAATTATATCTGGTTTCCCGTAAAGATCATGTAGCTCAATGTTATGTACTCTTCTCTATTTGCTCTCATTCATCTCTCTTTGGTTCAAAAATGTTCCTAAGAACTTTATTCTCAAATACCGGTAAACTTTTCTCCCCTTTACACTAAGAGTCCATGTTTTGCATCCATATAATATAACTGGGAACAGAATTGGCATAACAGATTCACCTAAATGCCCTTTTTGCAATTTAAATGAAGATATGGAAAGAAACCAACTCCTCCGTTGTCCAGCTTTTGTAGAAGAGACCAGCCTTTCTGCTAAATATTGGAGTGCAAGAGAGCGAATGATTTCATTATCAAGTGCTCGACATTAGATACCAACCAACCATATAACTGGGAAAATAACAGTTTTATAATTTTAGGTTTAATATTTTTTTGAGAGAAGTTGGGACTACAAGAGTCCATGTAATGCATAATAGTATGCATTTCCAGAATTGAGCCCATGTTTAATTTCTTTGTGCACCTCATTCCTTTTTTTTTTTTTAATTATTGTTTGTAGGCATTTGAATTCAGCCACTTCTTCAAAATTTCCCTCATTTGTTATTAACTGTAATTTTCCATTATATAATGTATTTCTACGTGTGTTTTTACTTCCAACAACAATTTCTTAGTTTTACTCAATAGAATGTGCATGTTGGCTCTAGTATCACCTCACTATTGCCTAATAATACTACATCATCAGAATAAACTAAAAAGCTTATTATAACATTTGGTTGTAAGCCTTTTTTATCCTCTAAATACATGATGGCATGCTCTAGTACAAAAATTGAATAGTAGAGGAGATAGTGCACATTCAGATTATAAAACAAAAGTAATTCAATCAATATTATAATGAACATCGGTCAGATAACCATTTCAAGAACAACTGAGTAGCTACTTACCATGAGAAGTAGCAAAATTCAGTGAAAAAAACTAAAACAAAGGTTAAGGGATGGTGGCATGCTAACCATGTGACTCCCTATATTACCAACAGCCAGCAAGTGACAGCAAGGTCAATTGACCTTGGTTTTTTGCTGTTATGCCACAGATTCACTTTATTTTTTTGTGAAACAAAGATAAGCGAGTGTAACCAGCACAGGAATCAAAGCAACTATTGGCTGGTGAGTGTGTGTGGATGGTAAGAGTAGGACCAAACAACACTCACACAAATCTTCCCGCAGAACAAGAAAATTCTTAAAAACTGGGGAGGACATCTTAAATTTAACTTTTATGAGGTTTAATTTATGGTGAAATTAAATGTTTCTTACCTCTCCTCATATAAGTTTTCTAAGTAGATCGCGATTTCGAGACCACAACGGTCTCATCTTCAGCACTTTCTTGGCGACTGATGTTAAGTCAATCGGAAGAAACTCTTCTTGAAGGTCTCATCTTCAGCACTTTCTTGGCGACTGATGTTATGTTGAAGAAGAGTTTCTTCCGATTGACATAACATCAGTCGCCAAGAAAGTGCTGAAGATGAGACTGTTGTGGTCTCAAAATCGCGATCTACTTAGAAAATTTATATGAGGAGAGATAAGAAACATTTAATTTCACCAGGACATCTTAAATTTGAGATTGTGTTATATGGATAAATAGGATAATAATCTATGCTGCTTAATTGTTATTACTGATAAACTGAGTTTAAGGTAGACATATATTTATGTATTTAAATTAATATCGGGAAGTAAACATGACTGATGAAGGACATGATATTGTCTGAAACCGTCGGTATCAAAGAAGTTTGAAAATGTATGAGGTGAGTCGATTAAAATATGTTCTCCACTCACTATTAATATATTTATGTCTTCAAAATAACTCAATTCCAGCTAGAACTGTTGGTGAAAAACTGTAGCACTGTTGAATTTGTACACTTTGATAAAGGAAACTTACATCTTCGATGACAGGCATAGATGTTCTGTTCTCATCTCCTTCATCATCATCTCGTTCTCTACTTCTACTCCTACTTCTGCTTCGACTTCTGTCTCTATCACTCTCCTCATGCCGTGATGTTGGCGACTCCCTTGTTGCTGTTGCTTCTTGGTCTTCCTCATCTGATGTAATATCATCAGCATCTCCAAACAGTGCTGTAGCATCTGCTACACATTCAATAAAAATTTAATTAACACTTATAATTCAATAAAAATCATCGGAGAACATATTGTTTAAATAACTCACCTCATAGGATTCATGCTTCCATGATATCGCGATTTCAAACATAATCATGTTCATCGTCAGCCATAACTCCGACTGTTGAAATTCTTCGGCCGTCAACTATTCTATTGTCGCCATGGCGACAATAGAATAGTTGACGGCCGAAGAATTTCAACAGTCGGAGTTATGGCTGACGATGAACATGATTATGTTTGAAATCGCGATATCATGGAAGCATGAATCCTATGAGGTGAGTTATTTAAACAATATGTTCTCCGATGATTTTTAATGATTATACCTCATAATGTTTACTTCCCAACATTAATTAAATATACTTATAATTCAAGTTGAGAATTCCACGAAATTCAATAATATTATACTGCAAAGCCTGCTTTTAAAGTTAAGCTTCTTTAAATATCTAATTAATTTTAGATACATAGGTTTTAATCCCTTGCACTTGAAATTCTGTTTGAAAAATAAAAACCAGGACCAAGCATAACATGATATTTTGGGGTAACTGCTTACTAATAGTGAGTGGAGAACATATTTTAATCGACTCACCTCATACATTTTCAAACTTCTTTGATACCGACGGTTTCAGACAATATCATGTCCTTCTTCAGTCATGGCGTCCACTGATGAAATTCCGTGATTGTTGATTTCTTTAGTGACATCACCTCTTGTGCTGCCATCTTTCGTTGGGGTTATAAACTTTGTAATTAAATTTTTATCCACCGGAATATCGAAATTCATAGATTGATATTTATTCTTCTGAATGAATATCATTTCCCAAATTGTCAATTCCAACGGTTTATCCAATTCAAAGTTAAAATTGGGAAACACATTATGAGGTTCTTAATTAATAAATTAATGAGTAATTTTAACATCTTACCTCAGATTTCATGTTTTATCAAACACGGTAACTATAGTTTTCAAATGATCTTGTCATTCATTTTCAACCGCCATTATGACTACCGGATATTCGTTGGAATCTCCCTCTATAACGTTGCCATCTGGTGTTGATTTGACGAATTGGTTTATCCAACTGTTTCAAAAGTTTTGCTTCTTTTTCAATTTTATGATGTTCTTGTAAACTATGTGCAGCAATTGCTGATTTTTCAATTTCACAATTTTTAATATTTCTAAAATGTTCTTTAGTGCGTGTTTCCAAATTCATTTTCGTTTTTCCTATGTATACTTTGCTACAATCATTACAATTAATTTGATAAATTAATATATACATAGGAAAAACGAAAAGGAATTTGGAGACACGTACTAAAGAACATTTTAGAAATATTAAAAATTGTGAAATTGAAAAATCAGCAATTGCTGCACATAGTTTACTAGAACATCATAAAATTGAAAAAGAAGCGAAACTTTTGAAACAATTGGATAAACCGTTGGAATTGACAATTTGGGAAATGATATTCATTCAGAAGAATAAATATCGATCTATGAATTTCGATATTTCGGTGGATAAAAATTTAATTACAAAGTTTATAACCCCAACGAAAGATGGCAGCACAAGAGGTGATGTCACTAAAGAAATCAACAATCACGGAATTTCATCAGTGGACGCCATGACTGAAGAAGGACATGATATTGTCTGAAACCGTCAGTATCAAAGAAGTTTGAAAATGTATGAGGTGAGTCGATTAAAATATGTTCTCCACTCACTATTAATGATATAACCTCATAATGTTTATTTCCCAATATTAATTTAAATGTAACTGCTCACGTTTGGTCAAAAACCATAAAATTGATGTAAACAGTAAATTATTAAAACAGTTAGAAAACACAAATGAACTCACCATATGGGAAAAATTCTACATTCAGAAAAACAAGGATAGAATTATGACTTTTGAAGTTCCCAGGGAGAGGGAGCCTTAATACACAAGTTCTTTGGACAATAAAAAGAGGGAGCAAATGTTGACATTCTGGACTGACAACTTAAAGATCATCAGTCTGTACAAGCTTATGATAGAGCAAATATGCTCTGAAACATGTCCTATAAGAAACTACCAATATGAGGTAGAATGAAATATAGACTCTACTTATTAAGTACAAGGGTCATACTGAAAGTCGTGAGCAATTCAAATTTTAACAATGTAACAAAGACAACTGCAGGATCGTAATCTACAGACTTTATACCACAACATTGCCATTTTGTGGCATCATAGCTTCTATCATGTGACCACACACAGTGTTTCCAGAATGGCAGACATCGATGTTTCGTTTCGACAGCGCACTGTCATTGAATTCCTTGTTAAAGAGGAACAATCTGCTGTTGATATTCACCAAAGACTTCAATGTGCTTACGCAGATGCCTGCATGGGTGCCAGCAGTGTTAGGAGATGGGTGAAACATTAAAGATGGGAACACGAGTATCAAAGATGAGCCTCGTAGTGGTCGTCCACAATCTGCCTCCACGGATTGCAACAAGGAAAGAGTTGATGCGCTCATTAGAGACGACAGGCGTATCACAGTGAATGAAATCGCTACAAAACTTGTAGTAGGACACAGTGCAGTGCAAGAAATGATTCACAGCTTAGGTTACCGAAAAGTTAGTGCCCGTTAGGTTCCACGTTTATTGAGTGAAGACCACAAACTTCAGAGAAGAACCATCACCCATAACCTTCTTCAGAGATTTCGAAATGAAGGTGATGATTTTTTGATGAGTATTGTGACAGGTGACGAAAGCTGGTTTCATCGCTACGAGCCTGAAACAAAACGCCAGAGTATGGAATGGCACCACTTGAATTTGCCATCAAAGAAAAAAGCGAAGACAGTGCAATCTGTTGGGAAAGTTATGGGCAGCGTCTTCTGGGATGCGCAAGGTTGCATTCTGGTTGAATTTCTTGAACCTGGACAAACCATAAATGCTGCCCGCTATATCCAGACACTTGTGAAGCTCCGTCGTGCATTGCACAACAAACGCCCTGGAAGGAAGATCATTCTGCAACATGATAATGCGTGTCCTCATACTGCTCGTGCCACTGTGGAGAAGATCAGGACATTTGGGTGGGAAACTCTTCCACATCCTCCCTATAGTCTGATTTGGCACCCTCCGACTACCATCTTTTCGGTTCTGTGAAGGAGCAGATGAGAGGCCAATGCTACGAGACGCTGGAGGATATTTGGAAAGCAGTGCATCAGTGTCTTCAAGCAGCTGGAACGGACTTCTATCATAAGGGAATTTTCAAGCTTGTAGAACGCTGGACAAAATGCGTGCAAAGATATGGAGACTAAGTTGATAAGTAGCACAAAGGTCTGTAGATTAACATGGTGTACTTGGTTTGTCTAAAATAAATATTATGATTGTTTAAAAAAAATGTTGCTCATGACTTTCAGTATGACCCTCGTAATTATATTATTTTTAGTCTGATCATCTTACCTCAATATTAATGTTGATTTGTTCTTGAACATGTTTCAAAACAATTCTGTTTTATCGTCAGCTTGTCCAAACTGGTTTGATTTATGTTGCATTATGCTGCACAACCTGGATGTCGATGTCAGCTGTGGTTGGCCAAAGTACCTCCAAACAAGGTCACGTTCCAACGGAGTTACATAGGTGATATGTACTGACCAACAGACTACATTACATAGGTGATATATACTGAGAGGAGTGTGCATTGGGATGATGATGATGATAAGGAAGAAGCCATTTAGCCTACTCCTACCAAAGCTTCTGAAGTGGTGTGTAAATTGAAAATAGACCACATTAATGCCACTTATCTGCTGAGTGTAGACCCAAAGCATGAAAAGTCTGATGGATTACAAGTTTAGACACAAGACTAGATGAATATCAATAATAGAAACTATAATCATACCAGCAGTAGCTTCATCACCACTTCCTTTTGTTTCACCAGCATCACTATCCTCACTGCCTGAACCAATCACAGCAGTTCGCTTCTTCTTGGTCACATGTTTGGTTTCAGCATCTGAACCACTGGCATCACTCAGTATTACATGTTTTCGTTTCCTAACAAATAAAACAAAATATAACATTTTAAAATAATTTTCCTCTCTATTATTGTTGTCCAATGGCATATAACATTATTCCTGTCGCTGCCCAATAGAGAGCTGTTATATATCCATGCTTCTATTTAACAGGGTCATTTTCCTCTATTGACAAACACATATATGTGAATACCAGGGCTGCAAATTTACTTGTTTTTCAGGACCTTTCATTGTTTTCTAAGACTATTTAACTCATGTTGCAAATGGTAGTCAATGACCAATCACGTTTCAATGAATTCTATTTTACACCAATGACAGTCGTGTTTCACCTTGCTCTTTATCGATTTCTCTTTATCAGCTCCTGCTTTTGTGATAAAGAAAGCTCCTCCTTTTTTTAATATTCTGAACAGGTTAGACCATTAAGTTATGTAGATAGGAAATAACACTATGAGGTTCTTTAATATTGTTTATTTTTTATCATTTCACTCACCTCATACTTCATAATTTATAGCAGACCCAGGGTTTCTTCACGTAATTCGTGACATTGTCAATGCTGCGTCATGTTCACAACTGACGTCCAACGGCCTTCTATCCTGCAGACTGACCTCCGCGCCATCTGGTGGCCGACCGAAGAATTTCCAAATCAGGCCTCTTTCTTTATAACCGGGTATTTCAAAATTCATAGTTGTATTTTCATTCTTGCATATGTAAATTTTTTCCCAAATTGTGAGTTCCTTCGGTTTTTCCAATTGTTTAAGTAATTTTGTTTTGGTTTCTATTCTATGTTTTTCTGACCAGGCATGTGCAGCTATTGCAGATTTTTCGGTTTCTCCATTTTTAACATTTCTGAGGTGTTCTTTTAATCTTGTATTTAGATTCCTTTTTGTTTTTCCTATGTATATCTTTTCACAATCTTTACAATTAATTTGATAAATTCCCGATTTTTTGCAGTCTTCAATTTTTTCATTTTTGTTGGTTTTTATTAAATTACCTAAGCTGTAATCATTGCACCGAAAAATGATTACAGCTTAGGTAATTTAATAAAAACCAACAAAAATGAAAAAATTGAAGACTGCAAAAAATCGGGAATTTATCAAATTAATTGTAAAGATTGTGAAAAGATATACATAGGAAAAACAAAAAGGAATCTAAATACAAGATTAAAAGAACACCTCAGAAATGTTAAAAATGGAGAAACCGAAAAATCTGCAATAGCTGCACATGCCTGGTCAGAAAAACATAGAATAGAAACCAAAACAAAATTACTTAAACAATTGGAAAAACCGAAGGAACTCACAATTTGGGAAAAAATTTACATATGCAAGAATGAAAATACAACTATGAATTTTGAAATACCCGGTTATAAAGAAAGAGGCCTGATTTGGAAATTCTTCGGTCGGCCACCAGATGGCGCGGAGGTCAGTCTGCAGGATAGAAGGCCGTTGGACGTCAGTTGTGAACATGACGCAGCATTGACAATGTCACGAATTACGTGAAGAAACCCTGGGTCTGCTATAAATTATGAAGTATGAGGTGAGTGAAATGATAAAAAATAAACAAGGTTAGACCATTATTTTTCTCCAACAAATACATTGAATATAGCAAATAATGAAAAGATTAAGTGATTTTACTGAGTTGTTTATTCAAAATATAAATCCATCCATAGTAATTCTGCCCAAAGGCAGGTCCTTCACTGCAATCATAGCATTTTCATGCTATGCTTGCAGCTTTACTAGGGAATTGTGTAGGTGTGGTAGCTTCCCGTTGCTTTCCACACCGGTGAAGGATGATGATGATAATGATAATGGTAAGGATGATAATGATAAGGATGATAATGATAAGGATGATGGCCATATGATTTCGGGGACCGTTTGGGCCTTAAAGTTTTCTTGACATTTGTCTTATAGGTGAGGAAAAACCCCGATAAAAACCTCACCCAGAAAAACTGCCCCGACCGGGGATCGAACCCGGGCCCGCTGCGTGACAAGGCAGCACGCTACCTCGAGACCACAGAATGATTAACCTATAATGTTGATTGTAATAGTTCAGATTTCTCCACTAGAGTGCATTCTTACAATATTGCGATCCTATTTGGCAATAAATAATATGATCGATTTGCAGTGAATATACATAACCTCACATTTCTAATTTATTTTCAAACATCGCCGTTTACATTAACTATATAAATATTTTAAAACACTGGTAACTATATTCAAATAATTATTTTTTAGAAAAGAGCTTAATTTTATTCGTTAAATAGTCCTAACAAATGCCACTCTTGATTTCCAACTTGAGTTGTGAATTTATTGATAATTTGGAAATCACTCGTGGCATTACTTATGATAAATTGAAATTCACTTTCCCCACCCTAACTGTTCCTATATTTTGTGTTAAATGTATAGATTGTCTCTATACAGTCCACCGCTGTGGTTTCGAGGTAGCGTGCTGCCTTGTCACGCAGCGGGCCCGGGTTCGATCCCTGGTCAGGATAGTTTTTCTGGGTGAGGTTTTTATCGGGGTTTTTCCTCACCTGTAAGACAAATGTCAGGGAAACTTTAAGGCCCAAACGGTCCCCGAAATCATATGGCCATCATCATCATCCTTATTATTATCATCATCATCATCATCCTTATCATTATCATCATCATCATCGTCATCCTTCACCGGTGTGGAAAGCAATGTGAAGCTACCACACCTACAATTCCCTAGTAAAGCTGCAAGCATAGCATGAAAATGCTATGATTGCAGTGAAGGACTTGCCTTCGGGCAGAATTACTACGGATGGATGGACTCTATACAAGGCAGCTTGCGTATTGTTCTGCCCATATATGCTAGGAATTATTTTCCAGATAAATGTGATCTCTGTCCCATTAGCATGTAATTATATCTAAGGAGTTGGTAAAATAGGATTAAAAAAACACAGAGCAACAAATTATGACTTGATATGAAGTGCTGTAATGTTCTATGTAAATTTATACTGAACAGTAAATTCATTTATGAAATGAAAAATTTTGCTCAAACTGGGATTTGAACCTTAGATCTCTGACCACTAAGCTAACTGAGCATCACACTTTGGATAGATTTTTTTCACACTCTTATATATTAATTCAATGTACACCCTTCGACAAAAAAAATTAGTCATCTCTTGAACGCACATTTCTTCTAGGTCATACTCGGCACAGTGCTGGGTTCAAATTAGGAAACTAGTCATATAGTAATAAATACCTTCATGTGAAGCTGTATTTCTTATTATTTAATCATATTTTCCTTATTAAGAAGTTTTTAGGCATAAATTCTTCAAATACCTATTCTCTGGTGCAAAAAGGAGGCAGCTCCAACAGATTTATTGTGATTGTACACAATCGTGTAAATAAAAAAAAATTGAAACTGATCAAGAAAAGATTGTGTTACAAGCTGAACTACCTTAAATCAATGCTAACATTTTTGTTATACTATTACCACCTTTGCATTCAGTTTTTTGTTTCTCCTGAAAAGTTTATGAGAATGGAGCTACCCCCTTTTTTTGCACCAGTGTCTTCAATTGCTACCATCAATTATTGATCTTGGTCATCAGATTTCTTATATTCCACTTCAGGTTTGGAGTAGTGTATTTTAAATCTCCATATTGGATCTTAATCTGGGTATGTGTGTGTTGCCTATGCTCTCTTTGGCAGTTTACCTACCTGGCATTCTGCTAACCACAGATCCAGAGAAGCTCGCAACCATGTACTTGTCTAATGAGTTGAGTTCCTACAGGCAAGTAGCCAATTGGACACACTGGTTTTAAGTCCCTTTAGAGGAAATGTGTATGCCCTAGAGGGATAATAAAAAAGAATGAAAAAGAAAAATGTTCATACCTCCCATCGTCACTATCGCTATCAGACTTTTTTGCTTCATCGCCACTACTGTCATCTCCTTTTGCCTTTACTGATTGCTTTTCAACATCTGCAACATAAAAATTACAGAGAAATGTTTATTAATTTAAAATCCTTCAATCACCAGGGCAGTACAAAGAACCAGGTTCCCACTGTATACAATACCATTAAAGAAAGAAGAAAACATGATAGAAACACTTAGGACTGAAACATAGGTGGACATCTGTAAATCTTTGTAATGGAAATAACTTAAAGAAGAAGAGTGTGTCTTCTATAAACATGTTAATCTATATATATATATATATATATATATATATATATAACGGGCTTCCAATATAAAACCGGACCGGCATTACGGAGTTTCACCCAGCACGCAGTGCTGTCTCTTCCTCCCGCAATTCACCCTGCCTGCCACCCGTCCTTGAACTGTTTCTTACCTTATAGAAAATGCTGGAAATGTTGTCCACCAGCAGTTAAACAGGCATTATACCGAGTAAACACATTTAGATTGACACGCTGTAGTTCGGTCACTGTCAAGTTTCTGATTTCATTTCTTATGTTGTTCTTCAGTTCTTCCAATGTGTGCGGATTTGTTTTGTACACTTTGTCTTTCAGAATATCCCACAAATAAAAATCACATACTGTTAGATCTGGGGAGCGAGGGGGCCATACACCAGCACTAATCACTCTATCTTCAAACACTTCCCTAATTTTATTCATGGACTCCTCTGCTGTATGAGCAGTAGCAGAATCTTGTTGAAACCACCCATATGATTTCTCTTGTTCAGTCAGTTCAAGAAAAAATGGGGTCAAAATGTCATTTCGATACCTCTCTGCAGTTACAGCCTTCTCGTAGAAAATCGGACCGATTATGCGCTTTGAGCTAATCGCAAACCAAAACTCCAATTTTCTGATCATGAAGAGGCGTTTCCTGTATTCGATTTGGATTTTCAGAACACACCAATAGCGAGTATTGTGAGTGTTCACACGACCATTTAGGTGGAACGATGATTCGTCTGTAAAGAACAAAAGCTGAGGGTCGATTAACCCTTCAGTCGCTGATTGAAAAAAACAACTCACAATAACGCACACGTGCTATGGGATCACCTTGGTTTAGACAATGAACACGTGTACACTTGTAAGGTTTGAGTTTTAACATTTTGTTGGTGTATGTGCAGAAGATACTGAAATCCCAACTTGTTGTGCTAATTTCGGTAATGATTTTTGTGGTGAACGTTCCAAATATTCGCCAATTTCGTCTAATTTTTCTTCGGTGAGAACCGTACGCCTCCGCGTGTGTTTCTTATTTTGTACTGAACCAGTGGTCTCAAATTTAGTCACAAGATCGTGGATTGTCGATCTGGAAGGAGGTAATTGTCCAGGGAAGTTCCGAATAAATTCCTCGCGAACTCGACGAGCTGATTCGTATTTATAACAACATTTACACACATAAATGCGCTGCTCTAATGTCAGCTGACATTTCATCTTGTCGAACGATAGTAAACTGACTAGTTTAAGGACGAGTGGCTGGCAGAGTGAAATGCGGACGAGGAGAGAGCGCTGCCTGACGGGTGAAACCCCGTGAGGCCGGTCCGGGTTTATATTGGAAGCCCGGTATATATATATACTAGAAGTCCTGGCCACGCATTGCTGTGGCTAAGGTATACGTTAAAAATTTTAATTAAGTTGCTGTCTTTCAGCCAGATTACTTAAAACTAATACTTACACACGAAATTAATAATATTGAAAATAAAATAAACACTGAGCACACTTAAATTATGAAATAATCAATATTTGTAATTCAATTGAAATTCGCGGTTGCAACAAAAAGCACAGCCATCTGGATCTCCCTCTGTTAAATAATAAACCAATTACCTTACACTGCCATCTGTTAGAATCGTATGGAACTCGCAGATAATTACACAGCCATCTGTTAGAATCGTATGGAATTCACAGATAATTATAACTCTTTGTTAAATAATAAACAAATAATTTGCAATAAAAAATTAATGCGACTATAAATTTAGTTATAAACCACCCTAAGTCTCAAGTTGGATCAAACTGCACACAGTGTGCAAAATTTTATTAAAATCAGTTCAGTAGTTTAGGATTCCATCGCGGACAAACGTGACACAAAATTTTTATATATTAAGATATATGAATGTATGTCTGCCTGTCTGTCCTTTATACACTACCAAACTGTTCATCCGATTGTGATGGGACTTTTTGCAAAATGTTCAGGAGTTTCCCAGGAAGGGTTTAGGCTATAATACTCAACCCCTTCAACCCAAAAAATTCACCATTTGTAGTGAAAAACATTAAGCAAGTCGCTTGCTTAAACCATAACAAATACACCCAATTAATAATAATAATAATAATGTTTTATTTTAGCTGGCAGAGTTAAGGCCATAAGGCCTTCTCTTCCACTCAACCAGCGAATAGTAAAATTATACAAAAAATTACATACATATTACAATTTTAAGATATTAAAATACAGACTAAACAAAATACAAAGATGATGTGATCTAATACTAGCTAATACTAACAAAAACATAGAATATAATAAAATTTAAATTATGTAAAATAAAGTAAGTAGCTTCCTAGATGACTATTAATGGAATGCTCTATATAGTTGTTATGCAGTTAATGTTTTCATTGTGTCGAACTTAAGATATCAGTTAATTTGGATTTAAATAATGATAGCGATTGACAGTCCCTGACATGACTGGGAAGTGAGTTCCATGCTCTAGTCATAGATACTGTGTAAGATTCAGAGTATAGACAGGTCCTATGTTGTGGTATCAAAAGTAAAGAAGAGTCTTGTGATCTTGTTCCTAAATTGTGATGAGCCGATAAATTTTGAAAACGTGTTGTTAAATAACTTGGTAAAAAAAATAATTAATGTACACAGAATTGAATATCTCAAAAAACTCTACAAACAAGTGAGTGACAACACGGATAACTCACAATAATCACTTTTGTCTTTCATTGATGCTAAGAAGATTGAGATAAGTAGATTTCTGGGCTAGCATAGAAGCGCATTCTTTTACGGATAACTCACATTAATGAATTTTGTCTTTCAGGTCTTTTATGCCAGAAGATCAGGATAAATAGATTCCCAGACAACGCTGGGTAATCAGCCAGTACAGGGTATATCTAAAAATAATTACAATAGAAATTTATAATCTTTTTGCAAAACAAGAAATGGTTTTATGAGGAATATGCTGACATTGTACAGAAAAGAAAGCAAAAATGAAATGGTTACATGAGCCAAATGAGGTAAATTTGGAGCAATTGGGTAGTGTTAGACAGGAAACCACAAGGTTACTAAAGAGTAAAAAGAGGGAATATCTGACAGAGAAGATTACTGATCTTGAAATGAATGCCAAAAATAGGAACATTAGAGAATTATATCAGGGAATTAGGATAGAGAAGAAAGGGTTTCTGGCTAGAACAAACATAATTTGGAATGAAAATGGGGATATGATTCAGATTCCAGGAGTATATTAAATAGATGGAAAAGTTACTTTAATCAATTATTAAATGTAGATACAGAACAGGATATTGAAGAGGATAATTTACAGACAGCAGAAATGCTAATCGTCGAACCAAGTGCATTAGAGGTTGAAATGGCGATAGAAAAATTGAAGCTGTATAAAGCATCAGGTTCTGATGAGATCCCAGCAGAACTGATAAAATCAGGGGGAGAAAAATTGATGAACAAGATACGCTAGTTGCTTAATATGATTTGGGATAAAGAAGCTCTTCCAGATGAATGGAAAGAATCGATTATCATACCAATTTATAAGAAGATAAAACTGATTGCAACAACTACAGGGGCATCTCATTACTTTCAACTTCGTACAAAATTCTAACAAATATATTAGTAAGCAGACTTACTCCTTATATTGATGACATTCTAGGAGATCATCAAGTCAATTTAGAAGAAACAGGTCTACAACAGATCAGATTTTTAGTATAATACAGATTTTAGAAAAGAAATGGGAATATAATGGTACTGTACATCAACTATACGTAGACTTCAAAAAGGCATACGATTCAATTAAGAGGGAGAAGTTATATAGTATCCTGCTAGAGTTCGGAATTCCTAAAAAGTTAGTTAGACTTATACGAATGTGTCTAAATGGCAGATAGAGCAGGGTGCGTGTAGGCAAACAGTTTTTGGATACTTTTGAAATCCACAATGGGTTGAAGCAAGGAGATGCACTATCTCCTCTACTATTTAATTTTGTACTGGATCATGCCATCAAATATTTAAAGGATGAAGAAGGCCTACAACTTAATGATATTAATAAGCTGTTGGTTTATGCTGACGATGTAGTACTATTGGCCGATAGCGAGGAGATACTAAAGGCCAACACGCACACACCACTGAGTAACACTAAGAAATTGGGACTGGAAGTAAATATTAATAAAACTAAATATATTGTCACACATAAAAATACATTATATAATGGAAACGGACAGCTAATGACAAATGAGGGAAATTTTGAGGAACTGCCTGAATTCAAATACCTAGGAACAATAATCACAAACAGGAATGAGATGCACAAGGAAATAAACATAGGCTCTATTCTGGAAATGCGTGTTATTATGCATTACAGAAACTCTTGAGTTCCCAACTCCTTTCAAAAAATGTTAAAACTGAAAATATATAAAACTATTATTCTACCAGTTATATTATATGGATACGAAACATGGACTTTAAGGGAGGAAAGTAGATTACGAGTATTTGAGAATAAAGTTCTTAGGAAAATTTTTGGACCAAAGAGAGATGAACAGACAGGTGAATGGAGAAGACTGCATAACAGTGAATTACGAGAGTCACTAGATAAGTTTTGAGACACAGCTGTATGGCGACAGGAATGCAATAAACTAATATACCATTTGAAAGCCCAACTCTCTAACGTAAAACCATAGCAGGTAGAAACGATTCCTTTTAGTTGTTTCTGAGCAGCACCTTTGTGAAGTCTGTGTGTGGTGAAATCAAATGTATCCTATGAAGCTTGAGAGGGAGTATTTTCTTGCTATGATTTTATATGATTATAAGTGTGGTTTAAATGAGTCGCAAACACTTGAGCAATTCACACAAACATTTGGAGACCTTACTCCTTCACGTGCAACAGTTTTCCGCTGATTTCCTGAATTTAATAGGGAGAGAACATCCCTTAAAGATGAAGGGAGAAGTGGGAGGCCAACAACAGTGGTGACAGAGGAAAATGTCTCTGCAGTGGAGACTCTTATTAAGGAAGATCCACAACACCTATAAGGACATCGAGGGGGGCCTAGGGATTAGTTCGCCAAGTGTTTCTACCATCCTGCACCAATACTTAAGAATGAGGAAAATTTCTTCTCGATGGGTGTCACACCACTTGTCAGAAAGGCATAAATGCACTAGGGTGGAATTGTGCAGATAAATACTAGTGACATTCAACAACGGGGTCTCCTGTCGGGTGTCAGACATAGTGATAGGTGACGAAACTTGGATCTACCAGTATGACAGTGAAACAAAGCACCAATCATAGGTGTGGGTCTTCCCAGATGAGCAGCCTCCGACCAAAGTCAAAAGGCCTAGGAGTGTGAGGAAGTAAATGGTGGCCACTTTCTTCTCAACAAGTGGTCAACTGGCTACAGTTGTGCTAGAGGATCAGAGGACAGTTACTGCTAAATGGTACACAGAAGTCTGTCTCCCCAAAGTCTTCTCAAAAATCCAGGAGAAGCGGCCAAAGACTGGACTGCAGGGAATTCTGCTCCACCTCTTTGCACACAGCCAATGCAACAATTAGGTTTCTGGAAAAGACACATGTGAAATTAATGTCTCATTGAGCCTACAGTCTGGACCTAGCCCCGTGCGACTATTTCCTGTTCCCGAATGTGAAGAATTGCATGTGCAGACACCAATTTCCTAGCCCAGAAGATGCTGTTGGAGGAGCTTAGTGCAATGTCTGAGATCGAGTGGCTTGGCTGCTTCCAGAGGATGCAACGGTGTATAGAATATGCTGGAGAGTTGTTTGAAAAGATATGACAGGTATGGAAACTGTATCATGGCCCATTGTTGCATATCTCAAAACTTATCTAGTGACCTATGTGCATGGTCTTTATAGGAAGTCAGATATAATGAGAACAGTTAAGTCTCATAGACTGCGATGGGCAAGACATGTGGCACGAATGGGGAATGAAAGACGTGCATGGAAGCTTCTTGTAGGAAAATCAGAAGGTAAACCAAGAATGAGGTGGGAGAATAACATTAACTATGATTTGAGGGATACAGGGGATGATTGGAAAACATTGGCTCAGGATAGGGATATATATGGAGATCAAATGGTAAAGAGAAAAATTTATGCCTGAACCGGGAATCGAACCCCGAACCTTCAGCTTTCCGTGCTGATGCTCTAACCATTGAGCTAATCCAGGCTTCCTTCCCATCCAAGCACAAATCCTTCCTTTACCTTACTGTCTTGGTCCCACATTCAAATGCTATGAATCATCATTCACAAGTACACAATGAATGGCTTCTACCTGAAGAAGACATGAAGGGACTCCACATAGCTATAGCATTATTTATTAAATTAATATTAAGAAGCTAAAGCTGTTACTATGATTGAAATAAGTATATTAAAGTACACTACTAAATTATTGTAATCAAATGGTAAAGAGAAAAATTTATGCCTGAACCGGGAATCGAACCCCGAACCTTCAGCTTTCCGTGCTGATGCTCTAACCATTGAGCTAATCCAGGCTTCCTTCCCATCCAAGCACAAATCCTTCCTTTACCTTACTGTCTTGGTCCCACATTCAAATGCTATGAATCATCATTCACAAGTACACAATGAATGGCTTCTACCTGAAGAAGACATGAAGGGACTCCACATAGCTATAGCATTATTTATTAAATTAATATTAAGAAGCTAAAGCTGTTACTATGATTGAAATAAGTATATTAAAGTACACTACTAAATTATTGTAATCAAATGGTAAAGAGAAAAATTTATGCCTGAACCGGGAATCGAACCCCGAACCTTCAGCTTTCCGTGCTGATGCTCTAACCATTGAGCTAATCCAGGCTTCCTTCCCATCCAAGCACAAATCCTTCCTTTACCTTACTGTCTTGGTCCCACATTCAAATGCTATGAATCATCATTCACAAGTACACAATGAATGGCTTCTACCTGAAGAAGACATGAAGGGACTCCACATAGCTATAGCATTATTTATTAAATTAATATTAAGAAGCTAAAGCTGTTACTATGATTGAAATAAGTATATTAAAGTACACTACTAAATTATTGTAATCAAATGGTAAAGAGAAAAATTTATGCCTGAACCGGGAATCGAACCCCGAACCTTCAGCTTTCCGTGCTGATGCTCTAACCATTGAGCTAATCCAGGCTTCCTTCCCATCCAAGCACAAATCCTTCCTTTACCTTACTGTCTTGGTCCCACATTCAAATGCTATGAATCATCATTCACAAGTACACAATGAATGGCTTCTACCTGAAGAAGTATCATGGCCCATTGTTGCATGTACTTGTGAATGATGATTCATAGCATTTGAATGTGGGACCAAGACAGTAAGGTAAAGGAAGGATTTGTGCTTGGATGGGAAGGAAGCCTGGATTAGCTCAATGGTTAGAGCATCAGCACGGAAAGCTGAAGGTTCGGGGTTCGATTCCCGGTTCAGGCATAAATTTTTCTCTTTACCATTTGATTACAATAATTTAGTAGTGTTGTACTTTAATATACTTATTTCAATCATAGTAACAGCTTTAGCTTCTTAATATTAATTTAATAAATAATGCTATAGCTATGTGGAGTCCCTTCATGTCTTCTTCAGGTAGAAGCCATTCATTGTGTACTTGTGAATGATGATTCATAGCATTTGAATGTGGGACCAAGACAGTAAGGTAAAGGAAGGATTTGTGCTTGGATGGGAAGGAAGCCTGGATTAGCTCAATGGTTAGAGCATCAGCACGGAAAGCTGAAGGTTCGGGGTTCGATTCCCGGTTCAGGCATAAATTTTTCTCTTTACCATTTGATTACAATAATTTAGTAGTGTACTTTAATATACTTATTTCAATCATAGTAACAGCTTTAGCTTCTTAATATTAATTTAATATATATATGGAGAGCTTATGTCTGCATGGCCATGAACCTACGGGTTCGATAGTGCCAGTGAGTTAGGTTAGTTAGTTTCCTCTTACTTATTCAATTAAACATAGAAACACATTCATTTTTATTTATTTAGGTATAGCAGCACATGCCAGGTATTAGCTAGTGTATGATAAAAACAAATGGAAGGACTGAATTCCAATCATGGAGAAATATCAATATCAGAATTTGTTTTGATGAAAGTCTCTAAATTAAGTTAATATCGAGAAGCTAAAGCTTTTACTATCATAGAAATAAATAAATTAATGAACACAATTAAATTATTGTAAATCAATGGCAAAGAGAAAAATTTTTGCCTGAACCGGGAATCGAACCCCGAACCTTTAGAGCATTAGCACGGAAAGCTATAGGTTCGGGGTTCAATTCCCGGTTCAGGCAAAAAATTTTCTCTTTACCATTGATTTACAATAATTTAATTGAGTTCATTAATTTACTTATTTCTATCATAGTAATAGCTTTAGCTTCTCAATATTAATTTAATAAATAATGCTATAGCTGTGTTGAGTCCCTTCATGTCTTCTTCACGCAGAAGCCATTCATTGTGTATTTATGAATGATGATTCATTGCAATTGAATGTGGGACCAGTAGAGTAAGGTAAAGGAAGGATCTCTGCTTGGATGGGAATGAAGTCTGAATTAGCTCAGTAGACAGAGCATTAGCATGGAAAGCTAAAGGTTCGGGTTTCGAATCCAGGTTCAGGCAGAAATTTTTCTCTTTACCATTGATCTCTAAATTAAGGTTTAAGAATACATTTTGTTATCATCAGAATAATTTCTTATTCTGAAAACATTTATTTTGCAAGTATAATACTAACCAGATTTTTCCTCATCTGAGCCCACTTGTCCACTTTTCTCTTCATTCTCATTATCAGAAGCAGAGTCGTGTCGTTTTTCTGGAGTTGGAGAGCGTGACCCAGCAGCAGAATCACTTTTCACAGGACTAGGAGATCGAGATCCTGTCATCGAATAAAAGTACACGTTAATATTTAATTTTAGGAAGTGATATTTTGAAGTTATTTTAATTATATTATTTTTAGTCTGATCATCTTAACTCAATATTAATAGCTGTAAAGTAACGAATACCTTTTTACCACACTTATATATTCACAAATATACGTGGATTGCCAGAGGAAGTAGAAGCATAATTGATTATGTAAATGTAAATAAAAAACTTTCAAATTTAGTTCATGATACTAGAGTATATATCGAGGGCCTGATATTAATTCTGATCATTTTTAGTGATGTCAAAAATAACTATTGCAACCCAATGGAAGAAATTACACTATGATAAGATGGAAAATAATGAAACATTTAAAGTTCACCTATTACAACAAGAATCCATTAAAGAACTACATCAAAAGAGATTAGACCAGTATATTACAGAAAATTCTATAAGTAGAAATATAAATGAAGAATGGGATGAGATTAAAAGAATAATAACTCAAGCTGCAAAAGAATCTTTAGGAATGAGAAAGAAATCATATTATAAAAAAATTAAAAATTTGGAATGAGGACTTAAAACATTTAATAAATGAAAAGAAAACGGTATATCTAAATTCTCTTAGTAGGAAAACAAATTAATATTTAATTTTAGGAAGTTATATTTTGAGGTTATTTTAATTATATTATTTTTGGTCTGGACATCTTACCTCAATATTAATGTTGATTTGTTCTTGGACATGTTTCAAAACAATTCTCTGTTTTATCTTCAGCTTTCCCAGACTGGTTTTATTTAATGTTGCATTATGTTGCACCACCTGGATGTCGATGTCAGCTCCATCCTGTGGTTTGGCCAAAGAAACCTCCAAACAAGGTCACCCTCCATCGGAATATCACAATTCATAACTCTGTTTCTGTTCTTCTGAATATAAATTTTTTCCCAAATAGTCACCTCGTTTGTATTTTTCTAACTGTTTTAATACTTTATTGTCTGAATTTATATATGTGTTTAGCAGACCAAACATGAGCCGCAACTGCATATTTGTCAATGTCCTTCCTCCATTTTTTTAATATTTCTTTATGTTTTCTTTGGTTCTAATTTTTTAGGTTCCTTTTTGTTTTCCCTATATATATCTTTTTACAACACCATGCATTCAATTTGATATATTCCTGACTTTTTATTTTTAATCTTTTTTCCCATTTTTGTTGGTTTTTATTAGTTTTTAGTTAAACTGTATTTATTTTTTGGTGCTAATTAAATATTAAACTTCTCAAATATATTTTGGAAATTTATTATGTACCCAGGGGTGATATGTGAATTTCCTATATTTTTTCATAGGTGGTTCTTCTTCTTTTTCAGTTAACTTCTGTTTATCCATTTTTTTGTTTTTTTATAACTTTTCTATCCTTTTATGTACCATTTTTTCAGCAAACCCATTTTCTCTTGCTACTTTGATTTGTGTTTTTGTTTTCCTCATGTTTGAAATCTTCTTCTTTTAAGGGTAAGTTTAACCAATCTATGAGTTAAAACATTAAATGCTGCTATTTATGTCCAATTGGATTGAACCCTGGTTTGATTTTTCTAAATTTTCCGTATGAGTTTCTTTCCTATGAATCCTGAATTCAATTTTTCTTTTTTTTCCTTTCGTTTCTGCGGCAATTTAAGATCCAAAAAGGTATTTGTTTATTGTCCTCTATTTCTTTGGTGAATTTAATGTTTTGTCCTCTGTAAATTTAACAGTTTTAGGGAATCTTCTACATGTTTTTCTTTAACAATACAAATTATATCATCAACCTATCACTCTACTCCAAAATTTAAACACTTGTGGGATGGTGCTTTGGTGATTTTACCATTCAAAATCGCTCATAAATACATTTGCCAGGAAAGGTGATAATGGGTTTCCCATTGAGAGCCCTGATTTTTGTCTATAGAAAGCCCCATTGAATGTAAAAAACATTTGGTCAATAATCATAACGCAGTTAATTTCAAATAATCTTCTTTGATCTCTCTGTCTATGTTGTTTTTTCTTAACCAATTTGTTCAATATCTCCAAAGTTTTTTGTTTCGGTACATTTGTGAATAGTGAAACTACATCAAACGAAACCAACCTATCTGTGGGTTCAATTTCCACTTTTTCTAATTTCTTAACTAATTCCAATGAAATTTTCAATCTGCAGACTTTCAAAATTATTAATTCTTTTAAATTGATTATTCAGCCATTTCGAAATTTTGTAGGTTGGTGATCCAATATTGTTAATTATTGGCCTCATTTTGTTTCCGGTTTGTGAATTTTTGGAAGTCCATGTATATTAGGGTTTCTTGGGTTGCTTACTTTTAATTGAAATTTTTCTTTCTTGGATAGAATTTTAACATTTTTAAAACAGTTTTCCACTTTTTTTATGGTTTTTGGTAGGGGGTCATTCTTAATTTTTTCATACTCTTTTTCTTTCAAAAGTTCTTCCATTCTATTTTGATAATCTTCTTTGTCCAGAATTATAATTTGGTTACCCTTATCTGATTTTGTATATACAACATTTTTGTTATTTATTTCTTTGAGTGTTTTTAAATTCTCCTTACAAACTGGGTTTTTATTTGTATTCTTTATTTTATTCAAAATTTCTTCACATTTTTGTCTGATGATTATTTTTCTTCTGTAACTAACCCTTCTATTGAATTTTCAATGTCCACTATGTATTCTTCTATTCTATTGGAATAATCTATTGCTGTTTTTAGACCGTTTTCTAACAATTTTGTCTCTTTTAGGTTAAAGGTTGCCTTTGAAAAATTTTTAACATAATTTCTGGTGGATTCTGATTTTTCTTCATTTCTGGTTTTATTCTGATGTTTGATTTTATTTGATGTATTCTTCTTTCCCTTTGATTTAGTTAACAAATTATTTATCTTTGTCTTTTGTTTCTCAATTTTCTTTTTCATGGTTATGTTCAAAAAAGTGAAAAATTTATTTTCTAGGTTTTCCCACATGATGTTTCCTAATATTTTAGACAATTTGATATGTAACAAATAAATTTCAATATCCAGATTACTGATCATTTCAAAGTGTTTATTCTTTTCTAGTTTTAGTAATTTGTTCTCCAAAATTTTTTGTTGTTTGCTGTTATTGTTATGCTTAACGGTTTTTTCTAATGAACATGGGAACCAATTCTAATTTTAGACATTGGTTGATGAGATTTAATGTTCTGCTAATCTTTTTAAATTTCTTCTCTCTTAATTTTATAAACTTTTTGACTTCATATTTTGTTTCGAAAAAAATTGTTATTGAAATTGAGTATGGAGGACGCCATCTTGTTTTTCGTAATTTATAACACAAACACAATTTCTGGTTTTGTTTCTTCCTTGTAACTTAAGAAGTTGTAATTAATATTTAATTTTAGGAAAGTTATATTTTGAGGTTATTTTAATTATATTATTTTTGGTCTGGACATCTTACCTCAATATTAATGTTGATTTGTTCTTGGACATGTTTCAAAACAATTCTCTGTTTTATCTTCAAGCTTTCCCAGACTGGTTTTATTTATGTTGCATTATGTTGCACCACCTGGATGTCGATGTCAGCTCCATCCTTGTGGTTGGCCAAAGAACCTCCAAACAAGGTCAACCTCCATCGGAATATCAAAATTCATAACTCTGTTTCTGTTCTTCTGAAATATAAATTTTTTCCCAAATAGTCAGCTCGTTTGTATTTTCTAACTGTTTTAATAATTTAGTGTCTGAATTTATATTATGTTTTTCAGACCAAACATGAGCAGCAACTGCAGATTTTTCAATTTCTCCATTTTTAATATTTCTTATGTGTTCTTTGGTTCTAATTTTTAGGTTTCTTTTTGTTTTCCCTATATATATCTTTTCACAACCCATGCATTCAATTTGATATATTCCTGACTTTTTATTTTTATCAGTTTTTTCATTTTTGTTGGTTTTTATTAGTTTATTTAAACTGTAGTTATTTTTTGGTGCTAATTTAATATTAAACTTCTCAAATATATTTTGAAATTTATTATGTACCCAGTGGTGATATGTGAATTTCCTATATTTTTTCCCTATATTTACCCACAGATAGGTTGGTTTCGTTTGATGTAGTTTCACTATTCACAAATGTACCGAAACAAAAAACTTTGGAGATATTGAACAATTGGTTAAGAAAAAACAACATAGACAGAGAGATCAAAGAAGATTATTTGAAATTAACTGCGTTATGCATTGATCAAATGTTTTTTACATTCAATGGGAGTTTCTATAGACAAAAATCAGGGCTCTCAATGGGAAACCCATTATCACCTTTTCTGGCAAATTTATTTATGAGCGATTTTGAATGTAAAATCACTAAAGCACATCCCACAATGTTTAAATTTTGGAGTAGATATGTTGATGATATAATTTGTATTGTTAAAGAAAAACATGTAGAAGATTCCCTAAAACTGTTAAATTTACAGAGTACAAACATTAAATTCACCAAAGAAATAGAAGGACAACAAACAAATACCTTTTTTGGATCTTAAATTGGTCAGAAACGAAGAAAAAGAGAAAAAAAAAAAATTGAATTCAGGATTCATAGGAAAGAAACTCATACGGAAAATTTTATAAAATCAACAGGGTTCAATCCAATTGGACATAAATTAGCAGCATTTAATAGTTTAACTCATAGATTGGTAAACTTACCCTTAAACGAAGAAGATTTCAAACATGAGAAAAAACACATAATCAAAGTAGCAAGAGAAAATGGGTTGATGAAAAAATGGTACATAAAAGGATAGAAAAGTATAAAAAACAAAAAATGATAAACAGAAGTAATCTTGAAAAAGAAGAACCACCTATGAAAAAATATAGGAAATTCACATATCACCCCTGGGTACATAATAAATTTCAAAATATATTTGAGAAGTTTAATATTAAATTAGCACCAAAAAATAACTACAGTTTAAATAAACTAATAAAAACCAACAAAAATGAAAAAAACTGATAAAAATAAAAAGTCAGGAATATATCAAATTGAATGCATGGGTGTGAAAAGATATATATAGGGAAAACAAAAAGAAACCTAAAAATTAGAACCAAAGAACACATAAGAAATATTAAAAATGGAGAAATTGAAAAATCTGCAGTTGCTGCTCATGTTTGGTCTGAAAAACATAATATAAATTCAGACACTAAATTATTAAAACAGTTAGAAAATACAAACGAGCTGACTATTTGGGAAAAAATTTATATTCAGAAGAACAGAAACAGAGTTATGAATTTTGATATTCCGATGGAGGGTGACCTTGTTTGGAGGTTCTTTGGCCAACCACAGGATGGAGCTGACATCGACATCCAGGTGGTGCAACATAATGCAACATAAATAAAACCAGTCTGGGAAAGCTGAAGATAAAACAGAGAATTGTTTTGAAACATGTCCAAGAACAAATCAACATTAATATTGAGGTAAGATGTCCAGACCAAAAATAATATAAACAAATTAATCATTAATTGAATACAAAAGAAAAAGTGCAATAGTTGGTAGAGAAGTTAGAAAAAATAAAAGAACACTGTGGGATAAATATATAACTGATTAAGATAGAATTTTTTACCACTCACCTCACATTGTTCTTCTTATTTGACTATAAACTAGTTTCGGAACATAGTTTCTGTTCCATCCTCAGTATCATCACGACCGTTGTTCTGTCGTCTTGAAGAGCTGTCCTTTGCTCCTTCCATTGGCTAACTGAAAAACCTTGAAACCAGGTCATTCTCACCGGGAATTTCAAAGTTCATTCCTGGTGAGAATGACCTGGTTTCGAGGTTTTTCAGTCAGCCAATGGAAGGAGTGAAGGACAGCTCTTCAAGACAACAGAACAACGGTCGTGACGATACTGAGGATGAAACAGAAACTATGTTCCAAAACTAGTTTATAGTCAAATAAGAAGAACAATATGAAGTGAGTGATAAAATATTCTACATTAATGAATATACCTCATAGTGAGAATTCCTAAAATAAGTAATATAACTGATATCGAACATGATGTACATGGAAAACAAAAAAATGCATACAAAATTATGAAACATTTAAATAATGAAATAAGAGATACACTTAAATTAAATAACATTCCAGAAGAAAAATGGATAGAATACTATCAAGAATTATGGACAAAAGGAGACAAGAGAAAAATGGACAACTATAGAGGAATCAGTTTGTTAAACACATGCTACAAAATTTATGCAGACATTTTAAATGGAAAATTGAAAAGTTTCAGTGAAAAATTCCTTATGGAATGTCAAAATGGATTTAGGAAAGGGCGATCTTGTATTGATTCAGCATTTTCTGTTAAACTATTGCTTGAAAAAAGAAGAGAATTCAACTTAGAAACACATTTTGCTTTCATAGATTTTGAAAAAGCATTCGACACAGTCAAGAGATCAAAATGCTTAAATATATTGGAAGACAGAAATATACCAAATTTACTTCAGCAGAACATACAAAATATTTACAAAGACAACACCATAAAGATTAAATTAAATAACAGATTTTCTGAAGAAGGAATTATAAATCGTGGTGTGAGACAAGGCTGCCCCCTATCCCCAATAGTTTTTGCAATTTATATCAATGAAGTAATATGTTGCTGGAACAAACATATAAATTGGAATAAGAATATCAGAAAATAGAAAATTAAACACCCTATTGTTTGCAGATGAACCAAATAATAATAGCAAATTCCGAAGATAATCTACAGAAAGGTCTGTATGAACTTAACAAAATTACAGAAGAATATGGATAAAGATATCTACAGAAAAGACAAAAATTATGGCATTTCAAGGTGTAGATCCTGTCAGAAGTAAAATTGTACTGGACAATAACATTTTGGAGCAGGTGAATAATTTTACATATCTAGGATGCAATATCTCATATGAAGAAGAAAAGGATGTAAATGCAAAAATATCTAAATTTTTAAGAATTTTAGGATTAATAAATTCTATCTTCAAGCCACAGTTAGTCCAAAAGCATTCAAGACTGAAAGTGTATAAAACACTGGCTCTTCCAACTCTTTTGTATGGTAGCGAAGTATGGACGTTGAAACAGAAGGATATACAGAGACTTAGATCTGCTGAAATGAGATATCTTCGGAGGACTGCAGGATACACACTACTAGATCACAAAAAAAATGAAGACATCTTAGAAGAATTACACATGGAATCTTTAGAAAACAAAATTTCTGATTATAAGTCAAGATGGATGCAACATGTTCATCGAATGGAAGATCACAGAATACCCAAACAAATGTTAAGATATCAACCTGCAGGAAGAAGAAGACCAGGACGTCCACTCAAAAGACTTTTGGATGGTGTTTCTCTTGAGGCCGAAACAGGTCAACAAATGGCCTAAATTCGTGAATGTACTATGATGATGATGATGAATTATGGACAGAAAAAAAATCAGAAGAAAATGAAGAAGAAATAATACAATAATAATAAAATACTGGAAAGATTTAATAACCATAGAGGAATTAACAACATCTATTAATCATTTCCAAAATGAAAAGACACCGGGTGGTGATAATATGAACATAGAATTAATTAAATATGCATCATTTTCTCTAAAGATTCGTCTACTAGATTTTATAAATATATGTTGGAATTAATTAGTCATTTTAACATCTTACCTCATATTTCCTGTTTTATCAAACACGGTAACTATAGTTTTCAAATGATCTTGTCATTCATTTTCAACCATTTGGATATATACCCGAAGAATGGAAAATCGCCAAAATATACCCTAATATATAAAAAAGGAAACAGACAGGATTGTTCTAATTATAGAGGAATAAGTATATTGAATACGTGCTATAGAATTTATGTCAATATTTTAAAAAACTGCTTAAACATAATTATAGAAAATATTACACTGGATGTTCAAAATAGATTCAGAAAGGGAAGATCCTGCTCCGACTGTAGCCTATATTCACGATGTCTAAATTATTTGAAAAACATATAGAATTTAACATCCCAACATATATAGGATTTATAGACTATGAAAAAGCTTTTAATATGGTAAATAGAAGTAAATTATGGGATATAATGACAAATAAAGGATTTCACAACATTTGATTATGGCTATAGCAAAATGTATATGTAAATAATAAAATTGTAATAGACATGGGTTTCACATCTAAACAACAACAAAAATGGTAACAATAAATCATGGTGTCAGGCAAGGGTGTCCTTTATCACTCTTTTTAATTTATACATAGATGAGGTTATGTTAAAGTGGCAGATTAATTTAAATAAACATTTTAAAATAAATAATAAACTGTTGAATACAATATTATTTGCCGATGATCAAGTAGTGATTTCCAGTTCAGAAGATGATCTACAAAGAGCTATTTTTAATTTGGAAAAAGTAAGTGCCAATTACAATCTAAAAATTTCAAAGAATAAAACTAAAATTTTCAACATTTGAAGGACATGATACCTTAAGAGCAAAAATAGTAATTGATAATAAAATTTTAGAGCAAGTGAATAGTTTTAAATATCTAGGTTTCAATTTATCATATGTTAAAACTGAAGATATTAATGAAAAAATAAATAAATAAATTTAATCTAATTTGTGGTACTATTAAAAGAACCCTTAAAAACACAAGAAAAGAAACAAAAATATAAATTTTATAAAGTAATGGCTGTTCCTGTATTGATATATGGATCAGAATGTTGGACGAGCACTAAAAGACAAGAACGAAGATTGGAAACAGCTGAGATGTGATTTTTAAGAAATATAGCAGGATATACTCTGCTGGATAAGAAAAGGAATGAAGATATAAGAAAAGAACTAAATATTTTCAAACTTACAGACCAAATAATTAAATATAGGAATGACTGGAAAGAACATATTGATAGAATGCCAGAAGGAAGATTTCCAAAATTATTGTTAAATTATAAACCGCACGGAAGGAGAAATGTTGGATGCCCACACAGAAGATGGTCTGAACAAATTTAACAATTCTAGCTTTCATGAAACCGGAATGAGCCAACAGGCTTAATCCCTGGATGATGATAATAAATTTGGGAATTTTAACATTATGAGGTTTTCCTAATAAGAATCAAATGAATCATGAATTCTTCTTACCTCATATATCTATGTTTCATTAAACACAGATAAAAAAATATAGATATATGAGGTAAAAAGAATTCAGGAAATTTAGTGTAACAGATGAAGACACAGAGGACAGAGAACGATGAACTTTAAGGAAAATTTGTGAATGTTTGTTACAAACTGATAGTCTGTAAGTCTGTAATCATTTATGTATTTTTTTAAAAAATACTCATGTTAATTGCTAAGAATGGTTGGAGAAAACCCTCAATGAGGAGGAAAATTCTCAAAATGAATAAATGAGTAGAGATAGACACATTATCATATAATCTTAAAAAAAGATAAGAATTAAGATTATCTTCTCTGTCCACTCCTCATTAACTTTTCAAATTTTCCTTCTAAATATGAAATAGAAAGAGAGTATATAACATTATATTTGAAGAGAAAAATTTTCGCCCAGACCAAGACTCGAACCCAGAACCTTTGGCTTGCCGGGCCAAATGGCAAGCCAAAGGTCCTGGGTTCAAGTCTCGGTGAAAAAAATTTCTCTTCAAATATAATTTATCCTTCAGTGAGAAGTGTCAAATTAATAATAAAACTGTCAGTACATAACATTGTTGCTATTAGATACTTCAGCTCCTCCTCATGCTGATAACAGCAGAGTATGTGTATCCTTGCATCTACTTTCAACTTCATTCACTTCTGTGATTGTGTGGAAAGATTTTGTTAGCCTTCAATCTAATTTATTACATGCATCCTCAACCTTAACACAGATTACAAGATTACACCTTTTGTTACTATTACCTGAAGCAGAGTGTGAATGATGGGATTCTGCATCAGAATGATGACTACCTCTGTCATGTTCTTGGCTTTGAGACCTTGGAGACTGCTGACTCGCATTTGATCTTGGCGAATGCACACTTCCTTCAGACCTGGGAGAATGGACAGGACTTGCATTGGATCTAGGAGAATTTTGACTTGCATTAGATCTAGGAGACCGAGCGGGACTTGGAGAATGTTGGCTAGCATTGGATCTAGGAGAATGAGGAGGGCTAGCATTGGATCTAGGAGAATGAGGAGGGCTAGCATTGGATCTAGGAGAATGAGGAGGGCTAGCATTGGATCTAGGAGAATGAGGAGGGCTAGCATTGGATCTAGGAGAATGAGGAGGGCTAGCATTGGATCTAGGAGAATGAGGAGGACTAGCATCTGATCTAGGAGAATGTGCACTTGTATTAGATTTGCGAGAATGTTGGCTGGCATTGGATCTGAGAGACTGTGGACTTGCATTGGATCGTTGTGAATGTGGACTTGAATTCCTGGATCTAGGTGAATGCTGACTCGTATTAGATCTTGGAGAATGCTGACTTGTATTAGATCTTGGAGAATGCTGACTCGTATTAGATCTTGGTGAATGCTGACTCGTATTAGATCTTGGAGAATGCTGACTCGTATTAGATCTTGGAGAATGCTGACTCGTATTAGATCTTGGAGAATGCTGACTCGTATTAGATCTTGGAGAATGCTGACTCGTATTAGATCTTGGAGAATGCTGACTCGTATTAGATCTTGGAGAATGCTGACTCGTATTAGATCTTGGAGAATGCTGACTTGTATTAGATCTTGGTGAATGCTGACTTGTATTAGATCTTGGAGAATGCTGACTTGGATTTGATTTTGGAGAATGTTGACTGACATATGATCGTGAATGTCTACTGCTTGCATTAGAATGCGTTGACCGGGGGCTTCCACCAGAGTGCTGACTACTTGCAGGACTCTGTGATCCATCTTCTGATTGTGGTGAACCTCTTTCTGTAAATATTAGAAAATATATTTTAATTATGAGATCAAGTAGTTACCTGACTCTTGGCCTCCAATTCTGGATCCCGAGTTCACATCTCGGTCACTCCATGTTGGGTTTGTGGTGGGTGAATCGGAGCCAAGGAATTTTTTCTTAGGGTTCTCCCATTTTTCCCTGCCACACTTCATTCCACCACTACTCCATACTCATTTCATCTGCCCCTGTATGATGTAACAGCATCCTTGCATATCATAGACCATCAATAAAAAGGGCTTCATCTCATCCCTTGACATGGCATTATGCCAGACATGAGTAGAGGGTTTACTTTACTATGAGATCACCATCGTTTCACACTTCTCCCTAAGACTATAAAAGTTATATATCATACATAAATATATATATTAGGAAGTAACATTAGTCTGTATCAACTGATGAAGCACAGAAGCATTGAGACATGTCTTGCAAAAAACAAATTATGGGGTATGATGAATTCTGACTAAAATATTTATTTATATATCATATTTTATTTTAAATAATAATTATTTAAAAAATGTAATTAGACTAAAAATAATTTAATATGAGTAGAAAATGGCAACTGCTATTCAATAGTAGTCTTCATCAACCAGTACCAATGCCTATTTGCTCTACATTAAGGTGGTCAGCAGGATGCAGGAAAAAGATATATATTACCTATATGCTAAATATTCAAGCACCCTGTACTCATTAATGTATTCTACTATTTATAATTCTTGCTAAGGGAAGAAAACAAGATAAAACTCTTCAAAATAGAATCCAACATATCAGGGGATACAAAGAAACACATTGGCATGTATAGAAACAAACCTTGTTCTGATGCTTCACCATTTACTGGTGAGCCTGGAGAGTATTCTTCATTATTTGAACGAGCTGGAGTGGCTTCAGTGTGATCGTCACTATCACTTCCTGAGCCTCGTCCAGGTGTTGGAGCAGGTCCTTGATTGCTGGCAGGACTACCGCTACGACTGCTACTATGACTTGATCTTCTACCACCACTTTCTGAATCAGAACCGGAATCTTTACCTGTGGAAAACAGGGTGGTTATTATTTATTGCATTTAAACAAACTGCACATATTAGAGAAAGAAAATGGGATTATTACCATATTACTATTAGTTTTAATTATTTACAGTTGCTGTAATATTGATACTAAATGAGAACATATCCCAAACGTACAATTCCTTTTATGAGATGGTTAAAAAACCAGTCAGTTCCTATTGGCGACGCACCAACATCTACAGAGTCTTAAATACAACTAATAGTGCATCAGCCTGCTGATGATGGAAGTTAACTTCCGAAAGGCCTCTAATTAATAATATTTTAAATACATTATTTTAACAAAGTTGAGGACAACACCACCACCAACAGGTATATTTTAATTTTTATCTTATACATTAGAAAAGTTACCTTAAATTTCTGATACCTAGTGGAATGCAAGACAATACTATTTGTGACTCAGTCTGCACAGAATTTAAGACACTCTTATAGCAACTGGGCTAGCATAGGCTGCAGATTCCTTGAAGTGCGCATGCCTGAGATGCACAAATGCTTAATGTAACTTCCACAAGATGTTGGTGAAATCGGTATCACCAACATTTGCAATTAATTCCACACCGTATTTCAAGAAATTAACCCATCAGCATGGAATGATGTGCAGTGCCCGCATAAAATAAACACTATTTCTCTGTGGAGTGCTGATCGAGCATGTTCGATATGCACCACATTTGTTTTATTATGATTCTTAATGAAAATATACCAAGAAAACAGGCTTTATGAGCTGCCATCTCATAGAGGAGATATTAAAATTTCCATTAACATAGAATATATATTTAAATGCTACCATGCTGAGGGGTTAACTTCATTTTGTTAGGTTCCGATGAACAAGTTAGGGTACACAAGATTAGTTTACAGTTTATTAAATAATGTGAATGTAATTTATTTTACTATTGTATAGCTGGTTTAACTTGGCAGACAGAGAGAGATGAAGATACAAGGGTAGATCGCTGACCGCTTTAGTCCGATACAAAAGAAAGAACCCACCCGGTTGTCAGTTTTCCTCTCCCCCCTTGCCCCTATTAACATCTGGTGAAGAAACACCGACAACGCTGGTGCGAGTGAGAGAGGCGAGTACAGTTGTCTCATTCTGCAAATTTCTTGTAAAGTTAAACCAGAGAGACTATAGGTTAGGAAGAGGAAGAGTTAGTGTACAACCATTTCTAATAAACGTTTGGGAATTTATTGTGAAAGTGATCATATCGATTTCACAGCTACATGGTTCCATCCAGCAGCAATTCTGTACACTTTTTGTAGGACTTCACAGACATGTGGTTGCTCCTAGCATCAACTCTATAAACTGTTGCACATGCACACTGTTATTCTGTAGGAATTAGAAAATGTATGATGGAAATCACACTAAAGCTTTTCCCTGGTACTGTGTATCATTTTATGTGATATTGCTGCATTCAAAATTTCTTTAATGAAAGTCTGATTTGAAGAGGGCAGATTATATAGGGAATTATTGGAAAACATTAGCTCAGGAAATGGATGTATGGAGAAGTTATGTATGGGCGAACGTGAACTTTGAGATCAATAATGCCAATGAGTTGGTTATGTTTAAAGACTAAGATGTATTTTCTTGTGTATAAACCGTCACGCATGAATTCTTCTAAGTTCTACAGAATCGCAGTGCGCTTGCAGGAGTTGCTGTAATGGTTAATGTAGCTTCCAGTAGATGGCTCTGAAGTCGGCGTTACCAACTTTGGGAATAAATTTCCAAATGCTAAAAAAATAGACGTAAACATACTTCCCATTTCCTAATCTAACAAAACAATTTACATGCATATTATTTATTCTCAAATGCAAAAAAAAAAAAAAAATGGATGTAAACTAACTTCCCATTTCCTAACCTAAGAAGACAATTTTACGTTCACTAACACTAAATATGGTATGGAATTATTTTCAAATGTTGGTAACTGTGATGTGAGAGTCACCTAGCGGATGTTACATGAAGCATTTCCACGCCTGTAGAACTCGATGTACAATATTTGCATAATTTAGAAATATTTAAAAATCGTAAGTAATGTTTTTAAAATGATTCCAAAATGTTTACAATAGTACCAAACGTTATTATAAACAGTTGAAAAGTATTTAGTGCATCAATGGCATAAGAATATTAGAAGGAAAATTGTGTGCGACGGTTTGTAACCTTAGCCTTTTCTTGTGAACCTTACAATTGAGGAAATAAATGGTTTGTGCGGAAAAACTGCACTTAAACTAGGGTGAAATATTTTCAATAACAACAGTGCGGATGCGCCAGAGTTTATAGAGCCAGCGATAACCTACAATCGAACCACATATTGATCATCATCCTCGATTATTATCCATCGGTATGAAATTTTAATGACCAATATTTGAAATAAATCCCCAAATCTATGTTTAAAAAATATATGGCTCAACTGCACTTGATTTTTCAGTTATATTGTTGTAAACTATAGCTCTTCTTTTGTATTTACTAACATTATTTAATATTTTAAACTTTTTCAAACAATTTTTATAATTTTGAAGTATTTATTTAAATATGCAAATCACAATATTATGACACTGTTAGTCAATATTGTGAAGATAACTGCTATTTTCTCCACAGAGTATATTCCTTAGTCTATGATTTTTCTATTGCTGTTTTGGGTTATCGCTGGTTGGATCAGCGTTAGGGAGTGATAAGTAAGTGTACACCCATTTTTAATAAACGTTTGGTAATTTTAATATTATTAATATATTTTAAACATGGTTGGTTGGTTGGTATCTAATGTCGAGCACTTGATAATGAAATCATTCGCTCTCTTGCACTCCAATATTTAGCAGAAAGGCTGGTCTCTTCTACAAAAGCTGGACAACGGAGGAGATGGTTTCTTTCCATATCTTCATTTAAATTGCAAAAAGGGCATTTAGGTGAATCTGTTATGCCAATTCTGTGTAGGTGTTTATTCAAGCAGTCATGTCCCGTTAGCAGTCTGAATGTTGCTACTGCAGATTTTCTTTGTAATGTAGTAATGTCATAAGCTTGTAGATTTTCCCATTCCTTTCCAGATGTTTTGGTGGTGTATTCTTCTCTAAGTTTATTGATGTATTTATTTGAGATAATTCTTTTGATAGAGTGAAAGGAAACTGGAGCAGAAGTTGGGTTTGAAACAATTTTGCTACCCTTCTTGGCTAGAAAATCGGCTATTTCATTGCCTGTCACTCCACAATGGGCCGGAATCCATTGAAGTACAACTTTTTTATGTAGACGGGATAAATGTTTTATCATTTTGTGACATTCGATAATTTTGATGCTTTTGGGTGTTGTGTCTCGTGTTATAGCAAGAATGGCTGCTTTGGAGTCACATAGAATTACAACTTTTGTAAATTTTTGGATGTGATATAAAGATTTTGTAAACTTAAGAAAATTGCTAGAATTTCGCCATCAAAGTTTGTTGAATTTGTGTTTAGTTTACAATAAAAGGAAAAAAGTGGACATACTGCACCAGCACCAGTGCCACCATCATTTGGTAGGCTGGAGCCATCTGTAAAAATATGTATCCATTCAGGAGCTGGGTATCTTAGATTTATTATTTCCAGTGACATTTGTTTTAAAATATATGGAGGAGTTTCAGATTTCTTGATGTCTTCTGTTAAATGAAGGTTATATTCGATTTCCAAAAATTCTAGAGGGTTGTTTCTCATCTGCATATTTTCTTTTGAATGTGGAAGTTGCAATTTCTGTTTGATTTCTTGTACAATGCTTAGGAAGCTTTGCTGAGATTTTAAACATACTTGTGGTTTTCTTTGGGTCCAGTTATTATGGGGTAGCCTTAAAAATTTTTCATACTGTGTGACTGCTGTTTTCTCAATTTCAGATGCTATGTTTGGGTTATTTGTTAAGATTTGCATGGCAGTGATTGGTGTTGTTTTAACGGCTCCTGTTATCAGACGGAGGATTTGGTTCTGCAATTTATTAAGTTTTTCCACTTTAGTAGTTACTAGGATTTCTTCACAATATTGAAGTTCATTTCTCCTTCCTTCCTATACCTACTTTCTCTCAATGGGTGATGTAACCACCACATGTGGTGCCTACTACTAAACGGTTACAACTAGTTTATTGTACTCCAATACAAACATGAATATTTTTAAACATAGATTTGGGGATTTATTGCATATATTGGTCATTTAAATTTCATAGCGACGGATAGTAATTGAGGATGATAATCGATTGTGGGTTATCGCTGGCTCTATAAATTCTAGCGCATGCGCACTGTTGTTCTATAGGACTTTGAAAATATTTCACACTAGTTTAAGTGCAGTTTTTCCAAATATATCAATAATATTAAAATTACCAAACGTTTATTCAAAATGGGTGTACAGTTACTTATCACTCCCTAACGCTGATCCAACCAGCGATAACCCAAAACAGCGATAGAAAAATCATAGACTAAGTAATAGAAAACAGCAGTTAGCATCACAATATTGTCTAATAGTGCCATAATATTGTGATTTGCATATTTAAATAAATACTTGAAAATTGTTTAATAATGTTATAAAAATTGTTTGAAAAAATAAAAAATATTAAATAATGTTAATACAGAAGAACTATAGTTTAAAACATTATAAGTGCAAAATCAAGCGCTAGTAGAAATGCAGTTGAGCCGGTAAGTGCTTAAAAATCAGAATCTCCTACAAGATTGTTTTTTTTTCTTCTTGATTTCATGATTGGAGTAAAGGGTTAATTAGAATGGCCTTTTAGGTTATATTTCCTTTAGGTTTTTAATTTTACACAATCATTCCAAGAACTTTATTGTAAAATATTTCCATTCCCTATTCTTGAAGTTTTACTAACAATTTTTCAATCCTGAGTATAACCTAAATTGTTGTACAACTTCAAGAAATTTATGCCATTTTGTGATACTCCCTCAGGTTAACTAAAAAGTATACGAATATACGATACATCACTATTTCTTTTATTAAAATTTTTACTAGATATTTATTTACTACCTGCAGATTCTGCATCACTCGAATCTTCGTAAAACCTATCATATGGCATGTTTACCAGAAAGTTTCTCTATGATGTTTACTACGTTTACTATAGGCACAGAGACTACTTTTCTATGGAGGCTACAGCATAGAGAACATAGAGAACGACAGGCTGTAAGTACTGCCCTCTTGTTTGTTCTTATCACAATCACAGTTCTCAAATATAAAAGATACAGAAAAGTCTGCGTCAAGCAATTGATTAATAGAAGGCTGTGGCATTGACGACCTTGATCTATAGCAATCTATAGGGTTTTCGCTGGCGCAAATTCATCTCCAGACAGTCATTCTAATGTTCGGTAGATGACTCTGCACTGCAATTCGGTATCGCCATCTATCATGGAGCGTTAATAAACATATGGTTTTATTTTATTTACTCGTTGGATGGCACTGTTAACGTGCTGATTAATGGCAGCGCTCTCTATCAGCAACAAGTAGTAGTTATATTTCAATGGCGCGCTGTGAGAAAAGTGCCGAAGTTTCGAGTTCTGAAACTGATGAAAAGTTTAATTCCATGGACTATGAAAATACGCCGATATGGCCCCAAGTTGGGTATTTCGTGCCTTTGCACGTGTGCCAAGGACTGTACGCCTTCTCACGGTAAGTGTACGTCGTTAAACAAGCACACTGACGTCAGTTTGGCAAGCGCCCCACTGCCGCTATTTTCAGAAATAACATTGCTCAGAAGTTATATTCTATTTATTTTGCGTAATCTCGTGTTTGCGTTAATTAAAATGTTTTTTCAAGCACTGTCGGCATTTTAATGAAGAGTGCTAAGTTTTCATTATTCTCGTTGGAATATTATGAAAGTGAGATAAATGTGTAATTTGAAATTATTTGTATTCTGATTACCTCGTGACGCATGGGTGGTTTGAAGGTTAAGACTATAATTTATTTTAGTTAATTTATTTACGTTAGTTCTATCAGAAAATATATCTTATCAGATAATTAGCTTATTAATTACTTTGCGTTATCAGGTGTGTTAACATACAATACTTCAATTTTACGTAAGCAACTCGTAATCAAGCTAGGTATGGGTACACTATATTAATGCAAAATTATAAATTCCTAGATTCCCATTACTAAAATGAAACAATAGATTGTTTCGTCGTGTTAAAAGATAAAACTTTCTTTGAACTCATTGTTGTAAACTACCTTAATCTTTGTTCAACAAAATAAATATTTATATGAACATATGTTCAGAAACGCTTCATTTTTTCGTAAGAATTATTAAGTGACAAAAACCCATGTTAGAAAGTCATAGACCTAAACTCAATCATAATAGGAGGCAGTATTCAGTGCCTTCCATGCTAGGGCCTTTAGGCATACAAGAATTTGGGGCCCTGTTGGAAAGTAAAATAAGTGAATGACAAAAATATGTTTTGCTATGATCTTATATTTATGATGATTAATTGATAAAAATCAAATATACATATATTAATAATTAGATAAGTATGCTGCTGTTTTGAATTGGTTACGATTACGGTTTCTTTAGGGATTTCTGTTGTGCAAAATCGTCTGTTATATCCTCGAAGTCTATTTTTTAAGGATATTATTTTCTATGCACATAATTTACAAATTAGTCGTTCTTGTAACATTGTTGTTTATAATTATTTTTTTATTCTCTTTAATTGTGAAAATGAGAACTCTCCACTACAATTGGTAACTATTAAGCAAAGGAATATTGTTGTAGCAACTTCAACATGTGGAAAAATTCTTCTAATTTATCAGACTTTATTAGGTTATGGTGAAATTAAATGTTTCTTACCTCTCCTCATATCAATTTACTAAGTTGATCGCGATTTCGAGACTATAACTGTCTCATCATCAGAACTTTGTTGGCGACTGGTGTTATGTCGATCGGAAGAAACTCTTCGTGATCAACTTAGTAAATTGATATGAGGAGAGGTAAGAAACATTTACTTTCACCATAAATTAAACTTCATATTGATTAATTCCTAAAAAATTAAATTTATTAGGTTATGTTAGGTTTAGATACGCAAATCCGCTGATTCCTTTGCTATGTTCTTTAAATACTGCCTTAAATGTGAACGTTCTGATTTGAGCTGATATGCATTAATGTCTTCATGATAGAATTCTGCAAATGATTTGCATTTTTTTGTCATTTCGTCAGAATCGATTGTTATTAACTGATAAAGAAAACTAAACGATTGTTAATTTTTTGGTATGCTGCCGAACAATTTTTTAAATGTGTATATAATGTGTTGATTGTAGAAATAAACGTATCTACTTAAAATTTTTCTTTGCCATTCAACTGTACAGTCTCGGATGATCCTTCAAGAAAAGTGATGCGTGTGTTGAGAATTCCTTTTCTTTCAGACTTATCTTTATAGTCAGGATTTGGATTTTTCTTTAGCAGCCGATTCGTACTGATAGAAAATATTGCGTGCGTTATTGACATAATCGATTAGAGATGCATAAAGTTGTATTCAACGTCCATGGTCATGCTGCTAATCTGTAAAACTTAAGCTTGTTTTATTCATAATTCCTGTAAGATCATTCCATATCTCTGAAACAAGAATAGTCTCTTAATATATTTTTTTTTGTTAGGCTTTGGGCTTCGTTTCATGTTCCTCCTGGTTGATTGATGTCACTTGCAATTGATAACAACGCTTAAGTAATATTTAAATAACAATTTTGCAAAGCATTAATAGCATTAACACGTGCAGATCATCTAGGCCTACTATCCGGGAGAGACTTCAGGACTTTATTTCCAACCAAATGCTCTGTCATAATTTTCCATCTTTTGGTCGAATCCGAGAACAAATTGAACAATTTTTGATGAACTGAAAGTATGCTAGTGCTTCAGAAACACATTCAACAGCCTGAAAACCTACTAAATTTAGCAAATGTGCCGCACATGGGAAAACATTTGCAAATTCACATTTTTCTTTTATTCTACTGAACATCAGGATACTTTCCAGCCATATTTGATGCATTATTGTAATTCTGCCCGTGACACTATTTTATAGGAATATCTTCTTCTTCTTCTTCCTTCCAAGTATTAGGCCAAGGCCTGTTACGATCCTATAGAAAATTTTCCCTCCAGCGTTTCATAGGACGGCCCAGTGATCTTCGTCCTCTTGGTATATAATTATAACAGCTTTGGGGATCCGATTTGAACTCATTCTTTCAAGATGGTGTTTCCAATTTAGTTGGTACTGTTTAATATATTCCAAAATTGGCGTAGTCTTCAATTCTTTTAAGATATCGGTGTTCCTTTTCCGATCCCATCTGGTGTAACCCGCTGTTCTGCGCATGAATCTCATTTCACAAGCCGTTATTCTGCTTTCATGTTGTTTTCTTAGTGTCCATGCTTCACTACCATATGTCAACACTGGTCTAGCCAAAGTGTTATATAAATGTAATCTGGTGTTTTTTTGTACAAGGGATGGTTTCATAACTTGATTAATAATTCCTAAACTTTTATTATAACTAGTAACTTTTTCAGGGATATCCTTTTCATCCCAGATAGAGAGATAATATCCAAGATATTTAAATTGATTAGATCTCTCTAAAATTTTATTCTGGAGACAGATTTTACTTTGTATGGGGTCCTTCCCATGAAAAGCCATAATTTTAGTTTTGTTAATTGATATTTCCATATTAAATTTGGCACCTATTTTTTGTAAATTATAAATTGATCGTTGCAAATCATTTTCGGAAAGTGCCAGAAGAGCTAAATCGTCTGCAAAAAGAATATCAAGGCTTTCAAAATAATTTAAGATAGTATCTGTTATGTTTTGTGCATTATGTTCATCCATAGGCAAAAATTGCAAAAAAAATCTCTCAATAGGCTCTCCGTCTTTTACGTATCTAACGATGAAGGTCAGTAGGTCAACGTGGGAGACATCTGGCGTAGAATCCACGCTAATAGAGTAGTATTTTGCTGATTTTATTTCGTTAACAATTGTTTTTAAAACTTGCTGTCCAATTATAAATTCATTACAAATATGATGTACTTCCTTTTCCACAGTTTCGTATATGATCAGCAAGCAAAGGATCAAATTCACTAATCATTCCGTAATTTTGAGACCCAAATATCCCATCACCACGAAAACCAAGACCTCTTGAAGCTGATGGGTGGCGCTGTGTCAGAGGAGAACGAGTTGGAATTAATTATTATCCCGAGCGTAGCATAGTGTAAGCGAATATATCGGCCTGTCGCGGCCCCCGTGAGGATGGGCCTCCTGTGCCCTTATGGTAAAGACGTTACTTACTCACTGGCACTATCGAACCCGTAGGTTCATGGCCGCGCGGGCATAAGCTCATCCTGAGCTAATGCTTTCCAATCATTCCCTGTATAATCTACTTCCCTCAAATCATAGTTAATGTTATTCTCCCACCTCATTCTTGGTCTACCAACTGGGCGTTTTCCCTCTGGCTTTCCTACAAGAAGCTTCCATGTAAGTCTTTCATTCCCCATATGTGCAACATGTCCTGCCCATCGCAGTCTATGAGACTTAACTGTTCTTATTATATCTGGCTTCCTATAAAGACCATGTAGTTCACTGTTATTAGTCTTCTCCATTCACCTGTCTGTCCATCTCCCTTTGGTCCAAAAATTTTCCTAAGTACTTTATTCTCAAATACTTGTAATCTCCTTTCCTCCCTTAAAGTAGGAGTCCATGTTTCGCACCCATATAATATAACTGGTAGAATAATAGTTTTATATATTTTCAGTTTTAACATTTTTTGAGAGGAGTTGGGAAGTCAAAGAGTTTCTGTAATGCATAATAACACGCATTTCCAGAATAGAGACTATGTTTAATTTCTTTGTGCATCTCATTCCTGTTTGTGATTATTGTTCCTAGGTATTTGAATTCAGCCAATTCCTCAAAATTTCCCTCATTTGTCATTAGCTGTCCATTTCCATTATATAATATATTTTTATGTGTGACCATATATTTAGTTTTATTGATATTTACTTCCAGTCATAATTTCTTAGTGTTACTCAATAGTGTGTGCGTGTTGTCCTTTAGTATCTTCTCGCTATTGGCCAATAGTACTACATCATCAGCATAAACTAACAGCTTATTAATACCATCGAGTTATAAGCCTTCCTCATTCTCTAAAGATTTAATGGCATGCTCTAGTACAAAATTAAATAGTAGAGGAGATAGTGCATCTCCTTGCTTCAACCCATTCTGGATTTCAAAAGTGTCCGAAAACTGTTTGCCTACACGCACCCTACTCTTTGTGCCATTTAGACACATTCGTATAAGTCTAACTTTTTAGGAATTCCGAACTCCAGCAGGATACTATATAACTTCTCCCTCTTAATTGAATCATATGCTTTTTTGAAGTCTACGTATAGTTGATGTACAGTACCAGGTAATGACAGTAGTTTATTCAACCATGCACTTGAGGTTACCTAAACTCAACATTTTTACGTCCTTAAACATCCATTGACCTTGGCCGTGTTTGAACCAACGAAACTCGGAATTAGAAGTTAGCATTGTAAATACTAGTGGGCTTACATTTAAGATATAAACATTAAATTATAATTTCCATTCCTTCGAATGTTAGGAACTAAAAAGATGAAATGCAAACTGTTTTGAGCAAATAATGTAAATACAGTAAAAAATAAAGGTAATACATGGACATAAAACTGTACGTGACAGAAGCCCCATATTCATATCAGAAATCTGATTGTAAAAAAATACAATATAAACAAAATGGGGAGGGAAGCTCGCTTGACAACCGTACCATTACATTTTTTAACTTTACTCTATATTATTTAAATGGAGTGAGGAAAAGCATCTTGCACGTAAATAGAGTTTATTCAGTTCTAATATATTTTCACTTTCTAGATGTGAGGAGTTTCTTCAAATTGTTTGTGCCTTTTTTTCGTTATACTATTTCTGATATTTAATTGTATTGATTCCATTATTAATCAGAAATGTTCATTTTGAATGTTGATAACTTTGGACAATTATTTTTGCTGCACTGGTTTTCTCATTATTATACTTACTCATTGGCACTATCGAACCCGTAGGTTCATGACCGGATTGGCATGGGTTCCCTGAAGTAGTCCCCGCCTGGAGAACCGAATGGGGGACTATTTGACCTCCGGAAAATTTTACCCCAGTTGAACCCATGTCCGCATTTCTTGACGGTTCAATTTTTATGGTGAAAAATCGTCTCTTTTTCGACCAAGGTACTTTTTTCGTCTGGCTTATCACCTTCGACCAGTCCGGCATGGGTAACCCTATCGGCAGCAATGCTACCGCCGGCATAGCTCTCAGGATCATTTAAGCACGCAAGCCACTCCACCACGACAAGGTAAAGATTATTAAGTTATTAATTATAATCCACCGCTGATAACGTTATCTCGGACTCGGGTTCGATCTTCGGTCGGGACAAATTCGTGAGTGAGGTTCTTATCATCGCCCGTGATCATACAGAGTGATGCGGGCCTACATTACGATTAGTTTAGTCACTGTTGAGGTACCTGTTACACAGATACCACATTTTTTGTTAAATTAATGTCTAGCAATTTCAACAACGGGTGTTAAGTGTAACATAACAATATTGTTATGTGTGGAAAATATACTTAGCGTATAGAACTACGGCACACCATAGCAGGAAAAGGGTCGATGTAGGCCTACGTTTATTTTGGTACATAAAATATATTGTTCAGCTTGGTCTCCTCTTTCATCTTTCAAATGTTGTAAAAGGACACTATATACAGCAAGTGAACACCAGCTACTGTAGGCCGTTCTTCTTGGTCCTGTTTTAAATCCGCTTTTTCCTTAATAGAATAACACACTTAACTAACCATTGGGAAATAATTATGATGTGATCCGTTCAAAATGATTTTCTCACATTAGTCGCGGGTTCAAACCCGGCCGGGGTCGATGGATTTTTTAGGACGGAAAAATCCGAAGAGCAAGTCCTCTGGGAGGGGCTTTAAGCTGTGGTTCCCGAGTCTGAAGATTTTCAGGCTCGTAAAAAAATCCTCAAGCCTGAATGAAAAGGCCTCTAAGCAAAATGTACCGTTTTCCCGTCCTAGTACTACCTTGGTTTCCTAGATGTCAGTATGAGGCGGAACGCTGACCACGGACCACTCAAAATGACATCTATACGAAAGCAAGTGTAACTAAATTAGTATGGTTCAAATTCTTCCCTGTAGGGGGAGAGCGCCTAAATCTCTGTAAAGGGAAAACATAGGCTTACAATACAATACAGTAAACTACTTTCCGCTACTTCCTCACTTTGGTAGTTGCCTGAACGGACTCAATACAAAAAGCCTGTAAATGCCAGTTTTTTAAAGATAGAGGTCGAAAAGGAAGTTCAGAAATACCAGTCTACTTTCAAATCAAAATTAGGTTATGCGTCTTCATAGTTTTCCTATATAAGACTTTAACGGGCCTATCTAAGCAATTAGTGATCAGAAATGTGAATTAATGTGTTACACTATTAAATAAAAGGATGGGCGGATGGAGAGCCAGATATAACGCTTACATGTATGAACTGTGTGAGGAATTGGATTTGGAGACACATATAAGATGTCAAACATTTAGATGGTTAGGACATATTACAAGGATGGAAACTAAAAGAAAAGTGACGATTGTCTTCAACTAAAATCCAGATGGAACTAGATTAAGAGGAAGACCAAGAACAAGATGTCGGAATTGTGTACAAGCACATGTAAGAGGATTTGGAATAAAGAACTGGAGGGAGTTGGTGATGAAATAAGGCATAGATGAGGTTAAGGCCTACTCGGTCTGTAACACCAAATAACGACTATTAAGTACAATCTGTCGTAAAGCATGTGTGAAACGTGTTTTGGATAAAATAATGATGCAATTTAAGCAGCAGAAAGCAAGAGATCGATTGCATCATAACGAATGTTCACTTCAATGTGTTACAGAGAATTTAAATGGTGGCCACGTCGATATGAAGAAAAATGGCGATATTGTATACCGGCTCATTTCCAACATTGATTATAGCCTACAATAAATCAAATTATTCTGTGTACTTTTATTTTATATTGAAACATTATAAAGTGTTGATACATGTGGATGTGAGGCCAGCAGTCGTCTAAAAAGTCATATATGTTTTAACTTATAGAGTTTATAACGTGAGCACGTCATATCACAAAACAAAAATGTGTACCACGGAATGAATGTATCATAAGTAATGACACGAGTGATTTCCAATAGGCCTATATCTAGAGAATTTGGAAATCAAGAGTGGCATTTGTTAGGACTATTTAACGAATAAAATTAAGTTGTTTACTCACAAATCATAATTTAATTATAGTTATTTTAAAATATTTATATATTTAATGTAAACGGCGATGTTTGAAAACAAATGAGAAACGATTGGTACGCTTCATTTGTTCATCACTACAACCAGATCATATTATTTATTGCCAAATGATCGCAATATTGTAAGAATGCATCTTAGTGGGGAAATTTATAACTAATATTATATGTATTAATTAATTTCTTATGTCCTATGATGTAAATACGTCAATTATATTTTTCTGCAACGTTATTTCCTGGAAAATAATTCATTTAAGAAAGTGCAAACAGTAGTATTTTTTTTTTGTGGTATAATCAATTGCTACAAATGTTTTTATAATATTTCCCACAAGCACTATGTGTTTACATTCATATACTATATATACAATCTGGTAGCCACATGCAGTAATTGCGAAATAATGCTATGACCTATTCAGAAAGGAGCTTGATTTTAAAGTAATAAAATTAAACTAATAAAATCGAGGTGAAAAACGACTGTGATTGGTTGTAAATAAAAAATCATTGAAATGTGATTGGCCATTGACTCCCATTTGGAGCATGAGTTAAATAGTCAAAGTAAAATTGAATCAGTCATTTCGAAAAGGGATCATCTACAGCTGATCAAATTTTACAGGAGAGGCAAAAAAACTGATTAAATTTCTCCAGGACAAAGCTATGAATCTGAAATTTCTACTGAATAATTTTCATGCCCATTCACGTTTACTAACCGATTTACAAGACTTTCTTGTTGTTGGTTTTTCCGGAAAACTAATTACAATTTTCCGGAGATGATCCCTTTTCGAAATCAACGAAGAAACGTTTATTAAATTTAACACATTTCGTTGAAAAAGTTTATTGTTGCGAAATAACTACATACATGGAATAATATTGTTTACATTTTATTACTTGGAAGTGACTATAAAAAAAGTACACCCGAAAAATTTCGTCATTGAATATCTTCGGCGTTCTCTACTACTTCAGCTGTAGTTGTAGGCCATTTGAATAAATCATCATAAAAATGTCGATGGATATCATAAATGTAATGATAAAGTTTCTTTACATCATCAATTTTTTTGTGATTGATTAGTACTTTGCTGGTGTAGGCAGGGTGTGTTTTCACATCTGGTATTTGCAGTATTTCTGGGGGCTTTGGTTTGAGCAAGTTGAACTCTTGTTCCCCGAAAATGGCGTCAATGAATTTCCGGCCGATTACGATTCCAGGCTTGTCACTATTACTCTCAAATTCGTACAATTTATTTATTGTAAAATAATGTTTTTGTTCCTTTGGAACACCTTTACCCATACTCTGTATGGACAACACTTTCTTTTTGAAAAATATTGGTCACCATTGTTGAACACTTATAATGTCCGTATGACATTTCTTCAAAGAAAACTTGTTGGTTTGAGAACTACTACTTATGAAGCCCTCATATCCTTCTGGAGTATAAACGCGGTCGTGACGGCGGATTTTGCGTTTCACTACAGCAAATTTTTTATCGCAGTCATTGAAGGAATTACGTCTTTGGGGAAAGTATATTTTAACTTAGTGAATTTTGCTGTCATCGTAAGGGCGAGAATGACTGAAAGCAACGGCGTGGACATCTAAAATTGAATTAAAATTGGAATTTAAACTTAATAATGAAATAAAATTGTGCAGGTACAGCGTTTACAATGTTAGGTTTAAACTGACTTAATATTGCTTACCCACAATCCTCTCCTGTTTTTCGAACCGGAATTTCTGTTTTGGCGTAGTTGACATGTCTCTGCCCTTGATTATGTTGTGCAAATATTTTTCTGGTTGATCACTTTCTTTCTCTCAGTAGAACGACCGGTTTCGTCAGATTCCGACGATTCCGAAACAGATTCATTAATATTATCATCATTATTAAACGGCTGACGGCCTCACAATAGCGCAATTTCAATAAACGACTTCACTGTGTAACGTTCAGATCTCAACTGATACGATTGTAATCTACTTAATATTATTCTGCTTATATTATTATAGTGTTCATGTTATTTATAGTTATTACAAATATGTTAATAAGGTCTGTGAATGATCTGTATTTCAAATGTCCTGCATTAAATAAATAACAATTGTAGCAGGTTTTAATGTTGTTTACTTTGAATAACACAGAAAGACTGCAAGAGGCACAGAGTACCAGAGAAGAAAGTAGGCAAGTTGCGCGTACATGCCACAGGCGGCGCTAGTGTAATACAACTAACGACACCTAATTTTTTTCGGTTCTTTTTTTGGTACTAATATGAAATTCAGCACCGCCTGGTGGTAAAATTATGAATTATAATTATATAACGCCATCTGGTGCATAATCATGGAATTTAACTTTTATAGGAATAAATAACGTATTAATTAATCTTAAATTGTGGAATTATGTATACCCAGTCTCTCAGACCTACAGATTTTCTTTAATTTTAACAGAAAGGAAGAATGGAAATAAATAAAACATGTTAATTTATTTTCGTTTATTAAAATTTTAAAACGTGCATTATGAGCTCTTTTAATAAATATGTACAATTGACCTACCCCCTTATTCTCACATACACATTTTATACAATATTTATTAAATAACCTTAGCCATGTCGTACATCTGTCCATTATAAAGTTACATTTTTAAAATGTTTATTAGAAATGGCTGTACACTAACATCACTCTTCCTAACCTAACAAATCTTAGAATATTATCACTTCTAGTAGGTTTATCTTTGAAAATAGATTCACATTAAAAATGTAAACAAGCTTGAATTTACTTACAAATTAGAGTAAAATAAAATCTAAGTAATGATTTTAACTTTCGATAATTTACAGTACCGTCTACATAGAACGAAAGGATAGGAGTTAAAAATTTAAATTTACAAAATGGCTAACTTCCCATAATCCCGAGTGAACACCGTTAAACACGCCGTGAACGACGCCGTGTGCCTTGCATTTGTTTTATTTAGTTACATATTCTGTTACTACGAAACAGCGCTACCATTGTAGTTTGCTCATTGTAGTTCATCGTAAACGACCGAAATTTTTTAGATGTCACTGTACTCAGTTTCCCCTCTATTCGAAGTTTCTCTATGTGCAAGAGGATAGATATGCAGCTGAAGTCAAGATCACATTCGTGCGTCAGTCCGTTCGAAAAGGGAACAACTCGGCGAGTTGATCCTTTTTTCGAAATGACTACCTGAAAGGTAAAGTCAGAAAGTGGTAAAATAATTGTGTATTTGATCTATTCTCACGCGGAATCGATGTAAGGACATATGTAAACATGGAATAACGAAAAAAGTGAATTTCAGAAAAAATCGTAGATGATCCCTTTTCGAAATTATTTCATGAAGTCCGTAAAGCGAACATCTGAATAATCTGTTTGTGGTCTCATATGTATTGTTATATCCTGATAACATTGTTTTGCGCCTAATTTTGTTTATTATTTTAAGAATAAGCCTATTGAAAGTACGCAAGTTCTTAAATAAGTTACCTGGATAAGTTACCTGGATTTTAATAAGTTTTCGTTTGATCCACGCAGTCAAATTGAGTGCACGATGAATACAGTTCGTTTAATTACTTACTTACTCACTAGCACTATCGAACCCGTAGGTTCATGGTCGCGCGGACATAAGCTCTCCATACATCCCTATCCTGAGCTAATGCTTTCCAATCATTCCCTGTATAATCTACTTCCCTCAAATCATAGTTAATGTTATTCTCCCACCCCATTCTTGTTCTACCAACTGGGCGTTTTCACTCTGGCTTTCCTACAAGAAGCTTCCATGCACGTCTTTCATTCCCCATACGTGCAACATGTCCTGACCATCGCAGACTTAACTGTTCTTATAATATCTGGCTTCCTATAAAGAACATGTAGTTAATTGTTATGAAGTCTTCTCCATTCACCTGTCTGTTCATCTCTCTTTGGTGCAAACATTTTTCTAAGTACTTTATTCTCAATTACTTGTAATCTCCTTTCCTCTCTTAAAGTAAGAGTCCATGTTCCGCACCCATATAATATCCATCCATAGTAATTCTGCCCGAAGGCAGGTCCTTCACTGCAATCATAGCATTTTCATGCTATGCTTGCAGCTTTACTAGGGAATTGTGTAGGTGTGGTAGCTTCCCGTTGCTTTCCACACCGGTGAAGGATGATGATGATAATGATAATGGTAAGGATGATAAGGATGATGGCCATATGATTTCGGGGACCTTTTGGGTCTTAAAGTTTTCCTGACATTTGTCTTACAGGTGAGGAAAACCCCATAACTGGTAGAATAACTAGAGCTAGAATTTTTATGTAATAAAAAATAATATTGCAATGCAGATACTACTGTTTGTGTGTGAAGCAAGATAAAGGACAGTCAAAAGTCTTACTTCTCCACTGTTTGTGTGTGAAAGCTAAACAAAATACAGTTAGAAGTCTAACTTCTCATTATCCTACGTTGCTATCTTAGCTTTTAGTACATAAAAATCCTAGCCCTATTAATTACAAACGACATTTAATAACAGGAGAGCGTTTAATTGCATTCCATAATAGTATAATCATAACAATTGTTCATTTTGCATGTTAGTCACTTTGGACAATTATCTTTGCTGCAGTGGTACTATAATTGGCTCATTATTATTAAGTTATTATTATATAATTCTAGTCCACCGCTGAGGTCTAGATGTAACGTTATCTCGGGTTCGATCTTCGGTCGGGACAAATTCGTGAGTGATGTTTTTGCCATCGCCCGTGTCATATTTATCTTCTTTAATTTATTTATATAGGCTATATATATGAAGTAAAGGTGTGTCGTGTATTGTATGTTGGCGTTGTTTCGCAGGTGGCTAACGGCATTGGGATATTCACTATTGAAGGGAGGCTCCCAATGTTCTTGTGCGGTAAAAAAAATAAAAAAAATAGAAAATTAAAACTCACTTGCCAGGTGATGTCCCAGAAATGACCTGGAAGTGGTGGGGGCAAAATGAGAGGTTAAACTACGCGCAGAAAGATGTGATTTATAATATGTGGAGTTAAAATAACAAGGAATATCGAGGCCATGGATACTTTATTTTAGTGTAACAGCTGAGGGGTTGATATCGTTACGCTAATTAACTCACCCGACAACGTGGGGACGCAACAATCTATGATTCATGACGGGATTTTAGATCCCCCAGCTACGTTAACGAAGTAAGTACAGTATTCAACTTATTAATATGATCTGTGCGTCAACTCTACAGTGTGTCCAGAACTACAGTTTCTCATAACTAACTATGTTATTCTCCTACCTCATTCTTGATCTACCAACTGGACGTTTTCCTTCTAGTTTTCCTACAATAAGATTCCATGCACCTCTTTCATTCCCCATTCGTGCCACATGCCCTGCTTAAGTGCTATTGTATCTAGCGTCTTACAAAATCCATATAGCTCAATGTTTATGTAGTCTTCTCCATTCACCTGTCCATCTCTCTTTCTTTTCAAAAATGTTCCTAAGAACTTTATTCTCAAATACTCGTAATATTTTTTTCCTCCCTTAAAGTAAGAGTCCATGTTTCGCATCCGTATAATATAATTGGTGGAATAACAGTTTTATATATTTTCAGTTTAACGTTTTTTGAAAGGAGTTGGAACGACAAGAGTATCTGTAATGCATAATAGAACGCATTTCCAGAATTGAACCTATGTTTAATTTATCTGTGCATCTCATTCCTATTTGTGATTATTGTTCCTAGGTATTTGAATTTACATTTGCCATTAGCTGCCCATTACTATTATATAATGTATTTCTATGAGTGAACACATTTAATTTTATTGATGTTTATTTCCAGTCCCAATTTCTTAGTGTTACTCAATAGAGTGTGCGTGTTGGCCCTTAGTATCTCCTCACTATTGCCTAATAATACTACTCGTATATCATAACAGCTTATTAATACCATCGAGTTGTATGCCTTCTTCGTCTTTTAAAGATTTGATGGCCTGCTCTAGTACAAAGTTGAATAGTCCAGGAAATAGTGCATGTCTTTGCTTTAACCCATTGTGAATTTCAAAAGTATCCAAAAATTGTTTGCCTACGAGTACCCTACTCTATGTGCCATTCGAATACTCGAAAGTCTAACTATTTTTTTAGGAATTCCGAACTCCAGAAGGATATTTTTTAACTTTACCTCTTAATTCAATCGTATGCCTTTTTTGAAGTCTACATATAGTTGATGCACAGTGCCATTATACCCATTTCTTTTCTAAAATCTGATCTGTCGTAGACCTGTTCTTCTAAATGCACATTGATGATCTCCTACAATGTAATCGGTATAGACAGTAAGTCAGCATACTAATATATATTTGTTAGAATTTTGTACGAAGTTGAAAGTAATGAATATCCCTAAAGTTGTTGAAATCAGATTTATCTCTTTTCTTATAGATTGGTACGATAATTGATTCTTTCCATTCATTTGTACGTAAGAACTTATTTTTTCCAAATCATACTAAGCAACCGACATATCTTGTCCATGCATTTTTCTCCCCTTGATTTTATCAGTTCTGCTGGGATCCCATCTGAACATGATGCTTTATAATTCTTGATTTTTTCTATCGCCATTTCAGCCTCTAATGCACTTGCTTCTGTGACTAGCATTTCTGCTGTCAATCATCCTCTTCAATACCTTGTTCTGCAGGCACATATAATAGCCGATTAAAGTAACTTTTCCATCTATTTAATACTCGCATAACGGAAATTAAGAATTAAATAGTTGCCCATAACAACGTTGTAACCATTATTTTTTCCAAAGTTGATTTTTAGATGTAAAACGTCCCACGTGCCATTAACAACATTTTTTCAAGAAAAACATAATTTGGAAAATATAAGGGTTACAACCTAATTCTGGGCGGCTATTCAATTAGGCTTCCCCCCCCCCCCCGGTGGAAGAGTGAAATGCAAACATACATACAGAGGGTCCAAATTACTGTATTTTAAAAATATATTTCCCTGTGACATATAATTAATTATTGTGTTATGAGAAAAGTCGTAATAAATTGAGATCATGCGGGAGAGGGGTCGTAAATAATGCGCCAACTCAACCCTAACGTCAAGTTCCGCACAATCCTTCAACGACTACTTCCTGTCGGTGACGATGGAGTGCCGAGTACAGCTCGAGACCAAGCTCTGTGTGTTTGCGGGGGTAAGTGTGGGGAGTGGGAGGAGGTACACTTCTATGCTTCTCATAGTACTAACAGCTGAGACAGCAAATTCCTTTCAGACACACGGAGCTGGGTCCCAAGCAGTACATTGAATGTGTATTAAATTTTCAGCATTTTTAAAATCGGTCGAGGTTAGTAGAGCTTTATGCTTAGTAACGCATGATTTTCTAAATAAACAGGCCTAAATAAATTAATAAGCATTGACACAACGTGTATCACTGGCCAGCAGCTAAGATCATGCCGTTAACATCAAGCAATCCTTCAGTTTTATTTTCAGCTTTCTTAACCGAAATACGTTACTTATAAAACATCACCGTCATTAACATTTCACGAGTTAAGTCTTTAAGGCTCGTTCCGGTCTCATATATTTTAATTGAAAATTTGAGGACCCACTTCTTCTTCGTCTACTGACATTTCTTCTGCCTTCTGGCTTATAATATAAGATACATTTTGGTATTTGGACTGCTTTCATTCTCTGAACATGCTCTTTCCAAATATACTTATATTGCTCTATTTTATTCATCAGCCTAAAAATATTTAATCCATTTCAGATATCTTTACTTTTTCTTTTATCCAAAAACGTACAACTCTGCCAGGTAAAACAAAGCTATTATTATTATTACTATTATTACAACCGGTTACAGTCCTTAAAACCCTCATTTCTGCTGCAAAAAAAAGTGCAGTAGGGAATCAAAGGTAGGACTTTCCCTTTCATAACAAGGATTGTTAAAAATAATTATTTAAAAGAAAAAAAAACTTGTGGGCCTATAGCAGTCCTGCACCAAGTCCGAGAGGTTTTGATGCAAAGATATATATAAATGGATTGCGCACAAATGTGCAAAGGTGATAACACTATAACAACCACTAACACTTTAGGTTTGTCTTGCGTAATCACTAATTGTTTTTTGTTCTTTGTTTGCATGTTTTGATGTGATATCTTTCGCATTTCTGTTCACACACTTCACATATGCATGACGTCTTCGTGTCATGGAATGTTTTATCTCTACACATTAGATGGTGGAAGCCATGCACGCTCAATCTTGTGATGACGTGTCGTATCTGGAAATTTGCTTCTGTCCAGTTTCTGTCTATCATCGCTCCGGTGCTGTAGAATTCCGGCCATACTTCCTCTCTTTTTCTGCGTAGTCTTTGTAGCGCACGTTCATAGGGTTCCGTGGTTGGTAGTAGGTAGGCTGTTTTCAAGTCCTCGATAAGTAAAGTCTCCCTTGCCAGAAGGTACACTAGACGGCTTCTTGTCGTTCTTGATACTCCTATTGCTCTTTTTATGTAAGTAGCTTTCACTTTTTTCCAGCGTGTTTAGATTAGCTTCTGTAAGATGTGGCCATATGATTTCTATCCTGTAAGTTATTATTGGGAGGATCTTTGCATTGAATAGTTTCATCGCTGATTCCAGGCTTAGAGCTTGTATATTGCATATATCGTTTTTTTACCACTATTGCTTGCGTTGATCTTTCTGCTAAGTGTTTTGTGAAGCTTCTTCCACTGGGTTGTAAAGTAATGCCTAGATATTTAAACTCCTTTACTATTTTGATCTTATCTTTGTCCAGTTATTTCTGTTGTGGCAGGGATCTTTCTTCCGTTTCTGAACACCATCATTTCTGTTTTTGCTTTGTTTATATAGAAGCTGTGGGTTCTTCCGTAGTTGCTATGGCGTTCTGAAGTTTACTTAGGCCCCTATATCCGTTGACCCGATTACGATATTGTCTGATGCAAAGATATGAACACACTTTAGTTCGAGTTCCTGTATGGAAAAGTTTATTCGTGTAATATCGGCCAGTGTATGGTCTACCCAACATCCTGAGGATAAATAGCGGCTAAAAGGTGAGGAAAAAGGACCCGGCATCCTGACTACGTGTCACTCTTATATTGGCCCGGTGATCATAAGTTGTGGTTAACACGTGTGGATGTAGATTGAGTTATGAAGGATGTGAAGAAATTTGGCATTTTCAACTGGTGGAAGGTCGTCCATGACAAAACATTGATGGAGATCTTTCTTGCGAGCAGGCGAGGCCCAACTTGGGCTGTTGACCTGATGATTAATAAGTTGTGGATGTAGATTGAGTTATGAAGGATGTGAAGAAACTTGGCATTTTCAACTGGTGGAAGGTCGTTCATGACAAAACATTGATGGACCTTGCGAGCAGGCGAGGCCCAACTTGGGCTGTTGACCTGATGATTAATAAGTTGTGGATGTAGATTGAGTTATGAAGGATGTGAAGAAACTTGGCATTTTCAACTGGTGGAAGGTCGTCCATGACAAAACATTGATGGATCTTGCGAGCAGGCGAGGCCCAACTTGGGCTGTTGACCTGATGATTAATAAGTTGTGGATGTAGATTGAGTTATGAAGGATGTGAAGAAACTTGGCATTTTCAACTGGTGGAAGGTCGTCCATGACAAAACATTGATGGATCTTGCGAGCAGGCGAAGCCCAACTTGGGCTGTTGACCTGATGATTAATAAGTTGTGGATGTAGATTGAGTTATGAAGGATGTGAAGAAACTTGGCATTTTCAACTGGTGGAAGGTCGTTCATGACAAAACATTGATGGATCTTGCGAGCAGGCGAGGCCCAACTTGGGCTGTTGACCTGATGATTAATAAGTTGTGGATGTAGATTGAGTTATGAAGGATGTGAAGAAACTTGGCATTTTCAACTGGTGGAAGGTCGTCCATAACAAAACATTGATGGAGATCTTGCGAGCAGGCGAGGCCCAACTTGGGCTGTTGACCTGATGATTAATAAGAAGTCGAAAGATTGTTGTAAATAAATAAATAAATCAGAAATAGAACCTCGCGTATACAGAGTACGAGTATTGTAATTTCGCATATTTTAAGTGTGGATTTCTTAAAATAAATATAATCAATGTTTTTTAAGTCACAGATGCACGGCTGTCACAGAAAAAAGAAAAAGTTAATCGTACATGATTTTGTAATCTTGGTTATTTGTTTAATGTTGGTGAGTATTTGATTAATTTTCAAATAGTAGCTATAAAGGGGCCTGAAATTAAACTTTTTTTTTCATTAAAATACACAATACGGGCTGCAATGTTAATACTTTTTACGGGTTAACCTCACATCCCGACCAAACTCACTGAGGTATTTTCAGTGGTTTCCCTCAGTGATTGCCCCAAACATGGTGTTGGAATTTCGTCATAACTACTCCATCCATCCATCCATCCATAGTAATCCTGCCCGAGGATAGGTCTTTTATTGTAATCATAGCATTTTCATGCGATGCCTTGCAGCTTTACTAGGGAATTATAGGTATGGTAGCTACCCGTTGTTTTCCACACCGGTGAAGGATGATGATGATAATGATAAGGATGATGATTATGGCCGGATGATTTTCGGGGACCGTTGGATCGCAAGCTTCTTACCGTAACATTGTCTTACAGGTGAGAAAAACCCCGGAAAAAAACCTCACCCGGGAGCCTGTCCCGACCGGGAATCCAACCCGTTAACTACTGTATCATTAAAATTAAAGAAGTTAACTTCTTCACAAAACACACAGCATTTTAGATAGGCCTACATCTCTAGTTTCTAGACGCGATGTGATCTTACGTGTTAAAGTGTGTATACACCAATAAATAGCCTATATACATACTTATTTCACTTTGTCTTTTTTAAATTCAATTTGCCATAAAATCAACCATGCGATTGAAATCAAAAATACTAGGCGGAGAAAAAATCGGGCTTTGTAAAGCTTAAAAAACTGGCCTTATACGAGTCCCATGAGGTCGTAAACCTACCAAAGAAAGACTTGTTCGGACTTCGGCATTGTTAAAATTATACAATACTCATCGCTTTTTAAAATAAGACACCAATAAATTCATTAGAAAATTAAAATATAAAATTATGGAATATTCACCTGAAAGGTCCGTCTCCTCAACTTAATTAATTATTTAACTGTAGCGCTTTCGGGACTTGTCCTATCATCGGCAGGATGAAAAAAAAAATTGAGCATTAGAAAATATCAACATAAAACGTATATATATATATATCCATCCATCCATCCATCCATAGTAATTCTGCCCTAGGGCAGGTCCTTCACTGCAATCATAGCATTTTCATGCTATGCTTGTAGCTTTGCTAGGGAATTGTAGGTGTGGTAGCTTCCCGTTGCTTTCCACGCCGGTAAGGATGATGATGATGATGTTAATGATAAGGATGATGGCCATATGATTTCGGGGACCGTTTGGGCCTTACAGTTTTCCTGACATTTGTCTTACAGGTTGAGGAAAAACCCCGATAGAAACCTCACCCAGAAAAACTGCCTCGACCGGGGATCGAACCCGGGCGCGTTTCGTGACAAGGCAGCACGCTACCTGGAGACCACAGCGGTGGACTATATATACATACATAGAAAACCATACAATTGTGACACAAAGATTATAATATTTTTATTATGTTTACTCCAAAATATTGTTAGGGCTACTAAAATTTCTCTCAATATCAAAATTTAATTTTATCCCCAAGACGCGACTGGCCTAGAAGAACCAGCCTCACAACCACATGTATTAATCAGAGAGGTGTAAGATCAAATAGGGATGACATCCGGTCGGTATGTTGGGTTCCCCAGCCGTTACAGATTTTTTCAACCTGAACCCGCTGCTAATTCCATATACCCAAATTCCTCACGATATTGGGTGGGCACAGTTCCATACTTACGGAAATGCCATGAAAAAGTTTCTTTCCCCATGAAGACTCGAACCAGTGAACATAATGTTATTAACTTACTAACTACAACAGAGTAATACTTATACAAGCCCCATAGCATGGTGGGTGCCCTAAACCACTCGGGTACGGCGCGGGACACAATTTTAATACAATTTTATAGAATTGATACCTGCAATGGTTTCAGTCGTCCTCAAAATTCGCGTTTTTTTTAAAATTTATTTTTATAATCTTATCTTATCGCCAGTAGTAATACATCATCCAGCATAAAACTAACAGCTTCTCAATGGTGTTAAATAAGATGTTAGTTTATGACTGATGATGTCGAGTACTACTGGCCGATAGCGAGGACGATCAATAAAGGACAAAACCAGCACAGGACTATTGAGTAACACTAAGAAATTGGGCCGGAAGTAAATATCAATAAAAATAAATATATGGTCACACGTCGAAATTCAGTATATAATGGAAATGGACAGCTAAGGACAAAATGAGGGAAATTTTGAGGAAGTGGCTGAATTCAAATACCTAGGAACAATAATCACAAATAGGAATGAGATGCACAAAGAAATTAAACATAGGCTCAATTCTGGAAATGCGTGCTATTATGCATTACAGAGACTTTTGATGTCCCAACTCCTTTCAAAAAACGTTAAGCTGAAAATATATAAAACTATTATTCTACCAGTTATATTATATGGGTGCGAAACATGGACTCTTACTTTAAGGGAGGAAAGGAGATTGCGAGTATTTGAGAATAAAGTTCTTAGGAAAATTTTTGGACCAAAGAGAGATGAACAGACAGGTGAATGGAGAAGACTACATAACAATGAACTACATGGTCTTTATAGGAAGCCAGATATAATAAGAACAGTTAAGTCTCGTAGACTGCGATGGGAAGGACATGTTGCGCGTATGGGGAATGAAAGACGTGCATGGAAACTTCTTGTAGGAAAGCCAGAAGGAAAACGCCCAGTTGGTAGACCAAGAATGAGGTGGGAGAACAACATTAACTATGATTTGAGGGAAGTAGATTATACAGGGAATGATTGGAAAGCATTAGCTCAGGATAGGGATGTATGGAGAGCTTATGTCCGCGCGGCCATGAACTTACGGGTTCGATAGTGCCAGTGAGTAAGTAAGAGTAAGTAAGTAATTTTATATTAATATTTTACATTGCGACTAATACCTCAATGTGATTTTATCAAGCATCTTGTTGGTATTGAAACCTTCTCACCGTACATTTTACTCGAGGAAAACGTACATCCGTTTAATATTGTGCCTGAATATTTGGCGTAAATTGAATGGAAACCTGCTTAGTGTGCCTTGTCTGATGAGATACAAACAAACCTAAAGTCAAAAGCAGGTTTTTAAAATATTTTCAATTGTTTTTAAAGATTTGCGAATGAGAGATTTATTTGCAGTACAGTGCCGAGAAGTTCATTCACTTGGTAAACATGAAACTAGCAGGTGAATGTCTTCACAACAAGCGGTGAGTATTTACAAACCATTGTGAATTGATAGAATTATCTCGTGAGAAGATTCCGCCTGACATTTCCGTCTTATGATACAGTAGACTATATAATATATATTCACTTGTTTCAACGCGAATCTCTTCTTCTTCTTCCTTTCCAGGATTAGGTCAATGCGACCTGTTACGGTCTCAAGTCCATCGTTTCCTTGGCCGTCCCAAAGATCTTTTTCCATGTGGTTTGTAGGTGTTGATCTTTTTTTGGGTAATCTTGTATTGTCCATTCTGTCTAAATGTTCTTTCCTTTGGTATTTGTGCTCTTCTAGTTTATCAACTATTGAAAATACCCCAGCTCATTTCTTATGAATTTATTGTGTAATCTATCCATGCGTGTACATCCTTTTATGGATCTTAAAAATTTCATTTCAACGGCTTGAATGTGTGAGATATCTTTTTTGTAAGTACCCAAGATTTAGATCCATATAAAAGAACAGGAACAGCTATAACTTTATAAAACCTGAGCTGAGTTTCTCTTCGATATCATTTGATATCGGTTTAATTTATTATGTATAGCCTATCCCATTCGTAGCTATATGTTATATCTGAACCAGATAGTTAAAGTGTGCTATCTGTTCTATTATTTCATTACTGATTACTATTTTTGCTCTGACTGGCACTTTGCCCTGAAAAGCCATAATTTTAGTTTTTGAAGTTGAGACTTTGAGATTATAATAGAGTCCTAATTGATTCAACATGTAAATGGCTATTTGGAAATCATCCTCTGACTTCTGTATAATTACCAGATCGTCTGCATACATTAAAATATTCATATACATTTCCTTATTAATTTGTATTCCTATTGTACTTGATCTTTTCCATTTTCGTATACCTCGTCAAAATATATATTAAACAGGTCGAAGGTGATAAGCCAGACGAAAAAAGTACCTTGGGCGAAAGAGTGACGATCTTTCACCGTAAAAATACAACCGTCAAGAAATGCGGACATGTAGGTGATAATGTACACCCTTGTCGAACTCCTTGATTAAATAAAATTTCTTCTCTGGAATAATTATCTAAATTAAGGATAATTTTCGTGCCATTATAAATACTTGTATAAGTTGAGCCGGGTACCCTCTTGCCTTCATTATTCCCGACAATATTCTTCTTATCGCCTTATTAAAGGCTTTTTCAAGATCTACGAAAGCTAAATATGTGGGTAAATTGAATTCTCGTCTCTTTTTTATTATCCGTCTCATAGATAATATATTGTCAGAGCAGGAACTTCCTTGTCTAAAACCATTCTGTTCTTCTAAAAGCAATGCATTTGCTATTGGTTTTAATCTATTAAGTATTATCCCTGCATATATTTTATATACAGCGTTCAAAATACTATTTGCTCTATAATGACTTGTTTTATTTCTGTCTCCTTTTTTAAAAAATGTATATAACATTTGCAATGAGCCATCTTTTGGGAATTTCCTTGTTTATCCAATACATATTAAAGATGTGTAATAATCTTAATTTTAATAACAAACCTCCGTATTTCAAAAGTTCTGCATTTATGTTATAAAGCCTAGGTGATTTTCTGCATTTCAATTTTCTTATTTATGTTTCTAATTCGTCCAATGTGATTAAATCGCATCCTTCAAATGTATTATTTACTGGAGTGTGTGATTGTTCATTCTCATTAAACCACAACTCTTTATAATGTTCAACCCATACTTTTGGTTCAATAACATTTACATTGGCTGTATCTTTCTCTGATTTATTTATATTTCTTAGTATTTTAAATGCAAAATCTTGCCTGCCATATAGGCCTACATCATATTCAACATCTCCTATAAATTTCTCCCAACTCTCTCTATGTGCTCTCTGTACTCTAGCGATTTAACATAATTCCTTGCCTGTATATATTTTTGTCTTGATTCTTCGTCATTTTTTGTAAGAAAATGCAATATGTTTTTCGTTTTTCACGAATAGCGTTTTCGATATCAGAGTTCCATATTTTAAGTCCTCGTTTTCTTTTCCAAATCTTTTGTTTGCCAATCGCTTCTTGGGCTGCTTCGTATTCGCACTTGAGACTTCTAAGTATTATATTTTTTTGTTACTTGGGTGGGTTACCAGCCCATCCGCAAAACCCCCAACCTGGAGGATCAGAGTTTAATTTCGGAGTTGTCTTTCTCCTAGACAGACTGCCTTACAAGGCTTACAGAGCTCAGTCTGCCCCGAGCATCTGGTTTTATGGCGCCAGAAACTCGCCATTCACCCTCCATCTTCAGTAAAAACAGTCCCACCCGTGAAGGTAGATGTAAGAGTTTGGTAGAGAGAGGCTATATTTTGCGCTATCAACGCGAATTATCATCAATAATGCCATGAGTGATTTCCAATTTATCTAGAGAATTTGGAAATCAAGAGTGGCATTTGTTAGGACTATTTAACGAATAAAATTAAACTATTTACTCACAAATGATTATCCAAATATATTTATTTTAAAATATTTATATATTTAATGTAAACGGTGATATTTGAAAACAAATGAGAAACGTTTGTTATGTTTCATTTGTTCATCATTGCAACTAGATCATATTATTTATTGCCAATAGGATCGCAATATTGTAAGAATGCACCCTAGTGGAAAAAATTAAACACATCAAACTGTATATTATAACCAACATTATAGGTTATTAATTAATTTCTGATGCCCCATGATGTAAATATGTCAATTATATTTTTCTGGAACATAAATACCTGGGAAATAATACGTTTAAGAAAGTGCAAACAGTGGTTTCTTTTTATTGTTGTATAATCAATTGCTACAATGTTTTTCTATTAGGCCTATATCCCGCAAGCGAAAGCTGTTTACGTTCGTGCACTATATATATATGACTGTGAAAGTTTTCTTGGGTTTTCCGCGTCTTGGATTCAAGTTCCGCCTCTGGCCACAGATTCCGACGTTTCGGCATGATCCCACATGCCATTATCAAGGAATGATAAGTTCGAGTCACAGGTTTAGGTCTTATATAATAAAATACAGAGTTTTCGCTGTGGTCCGTTTCCGAAGACACCGCACTGAAGACTGAAAGTATTTAACTACATAAGAACTAAACCTTGGATGGATGTATGTCTTCGGCAACGGACCACACTGAAAACTGAAGGTATTTAACTACATAAGAACTAAACCTTGGATGGGTGTACGTATTTTATTATATAAGACCTAAACCTGTGACTCGAAATTATCATTCCTTGATAATGGCATGTGGGAACATACTGAAACGTCGGAATCAGTGGCCAGAGGCCGAACTTGAATCCAAGACGCGGAAAACCCAAGAAAACTTTCATTTTCATACTTATATCCGCGAAAATCTGCAATATAACATACATATATATATATATATATATATATATATATATATATGGTATGATAAGAAAAATAAATGCCTGGACGGGATTCGAACCTGGATCTCTGAGTCTGTACCTCAGCTGATATCCATTACACTACCAGGCGAATCCAATTCAAACACTTATTTTTCTTATATATGTATTATACTCTCCGTTATTACTAGATGTCGCGAGAACACTGTCTTCACTGCCATCTAGTAGCTGACTATAACAAGTAAGCAAATTAAAGAGAATATTTATTTTACTTTATAGCAGTGACGCTTTATCGATGTTATAATTAAATGTTTAACATTGAGCAATGCAAGCTTAATATGGTATGATAAGAAAAATAAATGACTGGACGGGATTCGAACCAGGATCTCTGAGTCTGTACCTCAGCGTGATATCCATTACATACCAGGCGAATCCAATTGAAACACTTATTTTTCTTATATATGTATTATACTCTCCGTTATTACTAGATGTCGCGAGAACACTGTCTTCACTGCCATCTAGTAGCTGACTATATCAAGTAAGCAAATTAAAGAGAATATTTATTTTACTTTATAGCAGTGACGCTTTATCGATGTTATAATTAAATGTTTAACATTGAGCAATGCAAGCTTAATATGGTATGATAAGAAAAATAAATGCCTGGACGGGATTCGAACCAGGATCTCTGAGTCTGTACCTCAGCGTGATATCCATTACATACCAGGCGAATCCAATTGAAACACTTATTTTTCTTATATATGTATTATACTCTCCGTTATTACTAGATGTCGCGAGAACACTGTCTTCACTGCCATCTAGTAGCTGACTATATCAAGTAAGCAAATTAAAGAGAATATTTATTTTACTTTATAGCAGTGACGCTTTATCGATGTTATAATTAAATGTTTAACATTGAGCAATGCAAGCTTAATATGGTATGATAAGAAAAATAAATGACTGGACGGGATTCGAACCCGGATCTCTGAGTCTGTACCTTATATATATACACACACACAATCTGGGTGCACACATGCTCTTAATGAGGCTCGCAGCCCGTATTGCGATACATATGAACACACAGATCAGCATACAGACAAAATATGTCCCAACTGAACCCCGCTACACGCCCCCGCTACACGCCCCCGCTACACGCCCCCGCTACACGCCCCCGCTACACGCCCCCGCTACACGCCCCCGCTACACGCCCCCGCTACACGCCCCCGCTACACGCCCCCGCTACACGCCCCCGCTACACGCCCCTGGTAAAAGAGGATCAATCCTTTTCATAAGTAATGTCACGAGTGATTTCCAAATTATCGGTAAATTCACGACTCACGAAGTGAGGACTGAATTTATCTAGAGAATTTGGAAATCAAGAGTGGCATTTGTTAGGACTATTTAACGAATAAAATTAATCTCTTTACTCACAAATCATTATTTAACTATACTCACTTACTCATTGGCACTATCGAACCCGTAGGTTCATGGCCGCGCGGACATAAGCTCTCCATACATCCCTATCCTGAGCTAATTCTTTTGGCATGGGTTCCCTGAAGTAGTCCCTGCCCGGAGAACCGAATGGGGGACTATTTGACCTCCGGAAAAATTCACCCCAGTTCAACCCATGTCCGCATTTCTTGACGGTTGTATCTTTACGGTGAAAGATCGTCACTCTTTCGACCAATAAAACTTAGCTTCTAGTGGTACAAAACATTATTTAACTATAGTTATTTTAAAATATTTATATATTTAATGTAAACGGCGATGTTTGAAAACAAATGAGAAGCCATAGGTACGCTTCATCTGCTTCTTTTGTTTATCACTGCAACCAGATCATACTATTTATTGCCAAAGGAACGCTATATTGTAAGAATGCTCTCTAGTGGAGAAAAAATGAAACGCATCAAACTGTATATTAATTCATTTCTGATGTTTATGATGTAAATATGACAATTATATTTTTCTGGATTGTTACCTGGGAAAAAATACATTTAAGAAAGTGCAAACAGTGTTTTTTTTGTGGTATAATCAATTGCTACAAATGTTTTTATATTAACTCCCGCCTGCGGCATGTGTTGACATTCATGCACTATATATACAATGCGGTTGCCGTATTTCTCACAGGCTCAGTCACTGCAAAATAATGGTCAGACCTGTTTAGAATATTAAAAAGGAGGAGCTTTCTTTAATATGGTAATTATAACACTGATAAATATTTCGTGAAACACGACTCTGATTGGTTGTAAAACAGAAATGATTGAAACGTGATTGGCCATTGAGTCCCATTTGGGGCATGAGTTAAATAGCAACGTAAGCACGACATAACATTAATACTATTTTATATTATTATCTCGCTCCCCTCAGTCTGCCTGACATTGTCATTTGAGTGAGATTGACGTAATACTTATTGATATTTGGAACACCCTGAAGATCAGTTGCTCACACACTGCTCTCCTTGTGGGGTGTGTGAAAACAAGAATTAATAGACAGATTATGCAATTAAACCCTCCATGACTCCCATAGAAGACCGGACACCTCTTGTTTCCATAGCAACCAGTGCACGGATAAATGCTTGTGACGTCATATATTCAGCTCATGAGGAGTGACAGTTTCCGGATAACTGGAGCGCTTACTTTACGGTTAACTCTGTTTAGAGTGAGATGAAAAACTAACTCAGGAGGCTAGACGTCTGGACGGACCAGTATCAATCTTGGGTAGTCGAGGATTCAAATCCATATTACATCTTATTGATGTCCCATCAGTCTTCTATGTCCACCGCTGTGGTCTCGAGGTAGCATGCTGCCTTGTCACGCAGCGGGCCCGGGTTCGATCCCCGGTCGGGGCAGTTTTTCTAGGTGAAGTTTTTATCCTGGTTTTTCCTCACCTGTAAGACAAATGTCAGGAAAACTTTAAGACCCAAACGGTCCTCGAAATCATATGGTCATCATCATTATCCTTGTCATTATCATCATCATCATTCTTCACCGGTGTGGAAAGAAACGGGAAGCTACCATTCCTACAATTCCCTAGTAAAGCTGCAAGCATAGCATGAAAATGCTATGATTGCAGTGTGAAGGACCTGCCTTCGGGCAGAATTACTATGGATGGATCAGTCTTCTTTAAAATTAGTATTGGGAACTTGTTTGGATGTAAAATCTCGTGTCATTGGATAAAATTATGTGGATATTTTGCATCCATGGGCCTTTGTTGCCTGTAAACGGGGCATATTTTTTTTCAATACCAGTATGAAAAGACGTTCTTGTTTAGTTGGGACAATCAATTTTAAAGCCTCTTGCCTGTTTAATTTTACCAATCCAGACTTTTTAGTTCCTTTCTTCTGAACTAGAGGATGACGGACAATCTGACTTCTCTCAGAAATATTTTTTTTTTTTCACATTGTTAAGTCGTTCTTTGTTTTATTTAAGTCTGTTAGTCATGAAAAGTATGTTTTCATAGAAGTCTATAAATTATCATAAGTAATGCCAAGAGCGATTTCCAATTTATCTAGAGGATTTGAAAATCAAGAGTGGTATTTGTTAGGACTGTTTAACGAATAAAATTAAGCTGTTCACTCACAAACCATTATTTAAATATCCATCCATAGTAATTCTGTCCGAGGGCAGGTCTTTCACTGCAATCATAGCATTTTCATGCTATGCTTTGCAGCTTTACTAGGGAATTGTAGGTGTGGTAGCTTCCCGTTGCTTTCCACACCGGTGAAGGATGACGATGATGATGATGATGATGATGGCCATATGATTTCGGGGACCGTTTGGGCCTTAAAGTTTTCCTGACATTTGTCTTACAGGTGAGGAAAACCCCCGATAAAAACCTCACCCAGAAAAACTGTCCCGACCGGAGATCGAGCCCGGGCCCGCTGCGTGACAAGGCAGCGCGCCATCTCGAGACCTCAGCGGTGGACTATTTAAATATAGTTATTTTAAAATATTTATATATGTATTGCAAACGGCGATGTTTGAAAATAAATGAGAAATGTTTGGTTAGTTTCATTTGTTCATCCACTGCAACTAAATCATGTAATTTATTGCCAAATAGGATCGCAATATTGTAAGAATGCACCCTAGTGGAGAAAAAAATGAAACATCAAACTGTTTATTATAACCAACATTATAGGTTATTATTTTTTTAGGAAATAACTTTGTAAAATCATTATTTAAAAACACAATTATTTAACACACAGTTATCATATGTGTAGTTCTAAGGAATATATTCACTGTTTGCTATATTCAGTGTATTCGTTGGAGAGTCAGTCATTGCAAAATAATGCTCTGACCTGTTCAGAATATTAAAAAGGAGCTTTCTTTAATATCATAAACAGAAGTAGCTAAATATCGGGGTGAAACACGACTGTGATTAGTTGTAAACAAAATTAATTGAAACGTGATTGGTCATTGACACCCATTTGGGGCATTAGTTAAATAGTCATTGTAAATATAACAGTTATACATATCTAACATTTTATGTTGTATGAAAAAAAAAATATATATATATATATACATATATATATATATAGTAAAAATATAATTGTGAAATGTATAAAAAAAATGTTCTTCCTAGGTCACATTTTAGTTTTTTATACCGCATATCTTTGGAACTATAGCTTGGCAGTGAAAGAAATGCAGTGCTAATACATTCTTGGCTTGTATCTACATATCTCACTACGCAAACTGCTGTTCCCTCTTTTTCAACCAATCAGCGTCAATACCCGTATCACTTTAATTGCTGCTGATATCATCAGTATAACAATGCTACGTAATAACCAATAACAACGATGAACACCGCCCAAACTTACAACTAAATCACGTGATCACGGGGAAATCCCCGCACAGCGTGACTGAAACGGAGCATTATATCAAAGGATTCTAGCGCATACGCAGCATGATTGCTTTTTTTCGCTGCCAAGCTATAGTTTATTACCCTCCCACATACGCCTAGGCCATGAGATGCATTGTGAACTTTCCTTCTCTATTCTCATCCTTATGGGACCAAATATTCGTCTTAGGGTCTTATTTTTTTAATACATCTGGTTTTTATTTGTAGTACAAAATTTTAATTTAAACCCATATTTCTGGCAATCAGGATTCATTGCTGTATTCAAGTTTCTACACATTTTTGTATCTAATGTCAAAAGAAAATATGTTAAAAATCTGTATTACAAAGCATACATATAGAGTGTAAAAATATAATAATTATTGGAATATTATAGTTTTTATTAACTGTAATGAGTACCGGTAACCATACTGGATAAATTTAGAGTTTAAAGAGAAGAATCATTAAAACCTACATTAATAATAATTATAATAAATTAGCTGCTAATTAACAATTCGACACGTTTAGATGTTTCGCCCTACGTGCAAAATTTTGTTAAAACAAGCCTTTGGCGTGTCGTTCATACGCAAGGTTCTTATTTATTTATTTTTATTTTGACTATTCAACTCCTGCCCCAAATGGGAGTCAGCGATTAATCACATTTCAATGATTTTTTTTATTTACAACCAATCACACCGTTTTTCACCTCGATTTTATCAGTTTAATTTTATTACTTTAAAATCAAGCTCCTCCTTTTTAACATTCTGAATAGGTCATAGCCTTATTTTGCAGTGACCGCCACGCCGTTTCGTTGATGTTGGTTCTCGGTACCGGCGAAATCTGTTGATCGCCTTGACCCGTAAGATTAAGGTGCTGGTCTGGAGGTGATTGGGGAAATGTCTGGCAATGAGAGTAGTCCTCTTATTGCGGTATCAGTGTTGAGGTGAGTGTGATTATGACTTGTAGAAGTTCTGGGTGTTGTAGGAGTGTTGTAATTAGTGATAGGATTGGTTGAAGAGAGGAAGTGGGGAGAGTTGTAATGAGGGATAGGATTTGCTGAAGAGAGGAATTTGGGAAGACTGGTAGGTTCGGGGAAGTTATTTTAGGAGTGGGGATGGGTTCAGGGTTTCTTGTAGGTGTCGGACTAGGCTTGTCTGCGTTCTTCTGCTTGGTAGTTTGTTGCCCTGGTTGCCTGGATTGCAGATACCGTTGGAACACTGGGCATTGCCGGTGGCTCGCCGCGTGTTCCATGTTGCAGTTGCTGCATTTCGGTGTGGTCTGGTTGCACTCTGCCACGTTGTGTTCTCCAGAACACCGGACACATCTCGTCGCCCTGAAACAGTGCTTCGCTATATGTCCGAATCCTTGACAGTTGAAGCATTGTGTACCTCCCGTCGGCTTCCTGTAGGGTTCTAGATGAACTTTGATGCGAAATAGTTAATCGAGGTCTTCTTTTAATCTTGTTTTGAGGTCCTTGGTCTTGTGGAATGTGAGGACGAAGATTGGTAGTTCAATCATTTTCACCTCACCGTTTTCTCGGACGTGTTTTTCTAAACTGCGCACTTCAACTAGTGGCAGTTTGCGATGGCTTATTTCATCACAGATGTGTGCTACTGTGATGGATGGTGGTAGACCTTTCATTGTAGTCTTGAAGATCGGCGTTGACCGTACCCGTGGGTGTAGAAAGGTGTCTTGGATTCCCTGAGGTGATTGTATGCCAGTTCATATGTTTTGTTCGTAGTATCGTCAGGCGGCCCTTGTTGTACGGCAGTGATGCACTCCAGCTTGTAGGGAGTAATTTCATCCGTAGTGTTGACCACTATGGGTGGTGGCGGCGTTTCTTCTTCTTCGGTGTCCAATTGTTCGAAGAGGTTCCTGGTTTCGATTCGTGTGTATATTCGCTTGGTGCGAGTCTTAGCGGTGAGGCGGGCGGGTGGGAGGGAGAATCCCTCGCCATCCGGACCCGTGTTGGTCGGCTTCTTCGTAGTCGATCCATTCTGCATGGTGGAGGCTCTCCACTAGAGTAGACTATCTTCGACGACAGCAGCCAGGAACGGTCGCATGTGGCTGCCAGATTGTATACTCGTATATAGTGCACGAAAGTGACCAAAATATACTTGCGGGATATAATATAAAAACATTTGTATCAATTGATCATACCACAAAAAAAATGGAAGCACTCTTTGCACTTTCTTAAACGTATTAATTCCCAGGTAATAGCGTTCTAGAAAAATATAATGTCATATTTACATCAGAAATTAATTAATGTACAGTTTGATGTGTTTCATCATTTTTTTTTTCTCCACTAGGGTGCATTCTTACAATATTGCGATCCTTTGGCAATAAATAATATAATAAATTTCTCGTTTGTTTTTAAACATCGCCGTTAATATTATATATACAAATATTTTAAAGTAACTATATTTAAATAATGATTTGTAAGTAAACAGCTTAATTTCATTCGTTAAATAGTCTTAACAAATGCCACTCTTTATTTCCAAACTCTCTAGATAAATTCACGACTCACTTCGTGAGTCGTGAATTTATCGATAATTTGGAAATCACTCGTAGCATTACTTATGATAAAACTCATATCTCCTGTTCTTTAATGGCATTCTGAAACTCTGGCAGTCTTTTTCTTCTAGCGTGCTGCCTTGTCATGCAGCGGGCCCGGGTTCGATCCCCGGTCGGGGCAGTTTTTCTGTGTAAGTTTTTTATCGAGGTTTTTCCTCACCTGTAAGACAAATGTCAGAAAAACTTTAAAGCCTAAACGGTCCCCGAAATCATATGGCCATCATTATCATCATCATCCTTCACCGGTGTGGAAAGCAACGGGAAGCTACCACACCTACAATTCCCTAACAAAGCTGCAAAGCATAGCATGAAAATGCTATGATTGCAGTGAAAGACTTGCCCTCGGGCAGAATTATTATGGATGGATTATTATCATTATTATTATTATTATTATTATTATTATTATTATTATTATTATTATTATTATTATTATTATTATTGACAGAGAAGTGGACTCAGGAGGAAGTGTGGCAGGGACACTAACTCCGTCGTCGCGGTGTTCGTCATTGGCGTCTGGACAACTTCATTATTATCCCGTAAATACGGAGGCGTTGGGGGAGCCCGTGGAAGAACCGGTGAGTAATCAGCAAATATATTTTGTGGCCAGAATTCCATAATGTAATATAAAAGGTAAACTGATCCCACTACAGGCCTCAGGAGGTCCTTGGGGTAAAAAAAGTAAAGTGATCCCACAACAGACCCGGAGGCCCTTGGGGTAGTAGGAGGTTAAGGCTCCCACTTTTTCTAGACAATCGACACTTTATGTCAGCCGGGTTGTCAGCCCTGCGTGACGGCCGCCTTTACCCCCAAAACAAGCGTCTGGTACTCATTTTGATTAGAGGCTGAGTCGACCCCAGGGCCATAGTGCCGCCAGAGGGTTTGGGTCAGTTTAAAAATCCTGACCACAACGGGACTTGAACCCTCGACCCTCCGGCTTGTAGCTCAGTGCCTTAACCACTACGCTACGGCGTGCCCCCGGCCCTTGGGGCAGTAGGAGGTTAAGGCTCCCACTTTTCTTGACAATCGGCACTTGATGTCAGACGGGTTGTCAGCCCTGCGTGACGGCCGCCTTTACCCCAGAACAAGCGTCTGGTACTCATTTCAGTTAGAGGCTGAGTCGACCCCAGGGCCATTGTGCCGCCAGAAGGTTTGGGTCAGTTTAAAAATCCTGACCCCACCGGGACTCGAACCCTCGACCTTACGGCTTGTAGCGCAGTGCCTTAACCACTACGCTACGGCGTGCCCCCGGCCCTTGGGGCAGTAGGAGGTTAAGGCTCCCACTTTTCTTGACAATCGGCACTTGATGTCAGCCGGGTTGTCAGCCCTGCGTGACGGCCGCCTTTACCCCAGAACAAGCGTCTGGTACTCATTTCAGTTAGAGGCTGAGTCGACCCCAGGGCCATTGTGCCGCCAGAAGGTTTGGGTCAGTTTAAAAATCCTGACCCCACCGGGACTCGAACCCTCGACCTTACGGCTTGTAGCGCAGTGCCTTAACCACTACGCTACGGCGTGCCCCCCTAATGTAATATAGTGCACTTATTTTTAAAGGATGGAATTTAGTGCTTGAAAAATTACACTCATAGGCTCATTAGTCATAAATAACCTTATGAATTTTGAAGTACACTAATTTGACAACCGACGAAATTTGTTATTAAACATATATTGTAACTAAACTCAAAAAATAATCTAATAACAATAAAAAATAACTGTATAACACATATATATGAAAAGAAACTTCAAAATTAACTAATACTCTAAAAAAAAATTGTTAAATATATAAATATAGATATTTACAAATATATAATATAAACGAGAGAATACGCAGAAATAAATGTAATTGGTTTGAACAGATACAAATAATGTCAAATAATCGTTTATCAAAACAGCTGCTTCATTATAAACCTCTAGGCAGAAGAAATGTAGGAAAATCAAAACGTCGCGTCGCACATAAAGAAAAATGAATGATCTAGCTGGACAAAATTAATGACATCGCTCTTATTACACATATTTTCACAAAAATTCACACAGTTGTTAACCATTCCATTTTATATATGTATAGAAACTCCCATTACTTTTGTTTGGAAAAAAATCCCTTAAGAGGGTGAAATTGTATAAAATATACAATTGCTCTCCTATCAGACATATTTTCACGAATGAAACTTCACACATTTGTTAACCATTGCATTTTCTACATGTGTAGAAAATCATTATTTTATTTTGAAAAAACCACCCCTTACAGGAGGGTGGCATTTTATAAAATTTACATTTGCTCTCCTATTAGACATATTTTCATGAAACTTCACACATTTGTTAACCAAAGCATTTTCTGCATTTATAGAAACTCTCATGACTGTTTGAATAAACCACCCCTTACAGGAGGGTGAAATTTTATAAAATTTACAATTGCTCTCTTATTAGACATAATTTCACGACACTACACAAATGTATATTACAAATGCATTTTCTGCATGTATAGCAACTCCCATTACTTTTGTTTGTTTAAGAAACCACCCCTTACAGGAGGGTGACATTTTATAAAATTTACAATTGCTTTCCTATTAGACATATTTTCATGAAACTTTACACATTTGTTAACCAAAGCATTTTCTGCATTTATAGAAACTCTCATGACTGTTTGAATAAACCACCCCTTACAGGAGGGTGAAATTTTATAAAATTTACAATTGCTCTCTTATTAGACATAATTTCACGACACTACACAAATGTATATTACAAATGCATTTTCTGCATGTATAGCAACTCCAATTACTTTTGTTTGTTTAAGAAACCACCCCTTACAGGAGGGTGGCATTTTAAAAAATTTACAATTGCTCTCCTATTAGACATATTTTCATTAAACTTTACACATTTGTTAACCAAAGCATTTTCTGCATTTATAGAAACTCTCATGACTGTTTGAATAAACCACCCCTTACAGGAGGGTGAAATTTTATAAAATTTACAATTGCTCTCTTATTAGACATAATTTCACGACACTACACAAATGTATATTACAAATGCATTTTCTGCATGTATAGCAACTCCCATTACTTTTGTTTGTTTAAGAAACCACCCCTTACAGGAGGGTGACATTTTATAAAATTTACAATTGCTTTCCTATTAGACATATTCTCATGAAACTTTACACATTTGTTAACCAATGCATTTTCTGCATTTATAGAAACTCTCATGACTGTTTGAATAAACCACCCCTTACAGGAGGGTGAAATTTTATAAAATTTACATTTGCTCTCCTATTAGACATATTTTCATGAAACTTTACACATTTGTTAACCAAAGCATTTTCTGCATTTATAGAAACTCTCATGACTGTTTGAATAAACCACCCCTTACAGGAGGGTGACATTTTATAAAATTTACAGTTGCTTTCCTATTAGACATATTTTCATGAAACTTTACACATTTATTAACCAATGCATTTTCTGCATTTATAGAAACTCTCATGACTGTTTGAATAAACCACCCCTTACAGGAGGGTGACATTTTATAAAATTTACATTTGCTCTCCTATTAGACATATTTTCATGAAACTTCACACATTTGTTAACCAAAGCATTTTCTGCATTTATAGAAACTCTCATGACTGTTTGAATAAACCACCCCTTACAGGAGGGTGACATTTTATAAAATTTACATTTGCTCTCCTATTAGACATATTTTCATGAAACTTTACACAATTGTTAACCAAAGCATTTTCTGCATTTATAGAAACTCTCATGACTGTTTGAATAAACCACCCCTTACAGGAGGGTGACATTTTATAAAATTTACAGTTGCTTTCCTATTAGACATATTTTCATGAAACTTTACACATTTGTTAATCAATGCATTTTCTGCATTTATAGAAACTCTCATGACTGTTTGAATAAACCACCCCTTACAGGAGGGTGACATTTTATAAAATTTACATTTGCTCTTCTATTAGACATATTTTCATGAAACTTCACACATTTGTTAACCAAAGCATTTTCTGCATTTATAGAAACTCTCATGACTGTTTGAATAAACCACCCCTTACAGGAGGGTGACATTTTATAAAATTTACATTTGCTCTCCTATTAGACATATTTTCATGAAACTTCACACATTTGTTAACCAAAGCATTTTCTGCATTTATAGAAACTCTCATGACTGTTTGAATAAACCACCCCTTACAGGAGGGTTACATTTTATAAAATTTACATTTGCTCTCCTATTAGACATATTTTCATGAAACTTTACACATTTGTTAACCAAAGCATTTTCTGCATTTATAGAAACTCTCATGACTGTTTGAATAAACCACCCCTTACAGGAGGGTGAAATTTTATAAAATTTACATTTGCTCTCCTATTAGACATATTTTCATGAAACTTCACACATTTGTTAACCAAGCATTTTCTGCATTTATAGAAACTCTCATGACTGTTTGAATAAACCACCCTTACAGGAGGGTGACATTTTATAAAATTTACATTTGCTCTCCTATTAGACATATTTTCATGAAACTTCACACATTTGTTGACCAAAGCATTTTCTGCATTTATAGAAACTCTCATGACTGTTTGAATAAACCACCCCTTACAGGAGGGTGACATTTTATAAAATTTACATTGCTCTCCTATTAGACATATTTTCATGAAACTTCACACATTTGTTAACCAAAGCATTTTCTGCATTTATAGAAACTCTCATGACTGTTTGAATAAACCACCCCTTACAGGAGGGTGACATTTTATAAAATTTACATTTGCTCTCCTATTAGACATATTTTCATGAAACTTCACACATTTGTTAACCAAAGCATTTTATGCATTTATAGAAACTCTCATGACTGTTTGAATAAACCACCCCTTACAGGAGGGTGACATTTTATAAAATTTACATTTGCTCTCATATTAGACATATTTTCATGAAACTTTACACATTTGTTAACCAATGCATTTTCTGCATTTATAGAAACTCTCATGACTGTTTGAATAAACCACCCCTTACAGGAGGGTGAAATTTTATAAAATTTACATTTGCTCTCCTATTAGACATATTTTCACGAAACTGGAACATTTCCCCATTTATAAATAATATTTATGCCACTTAAGTCACCTGGAATACGTTCTAATACCTCATCTTGTACAAGCACCAATCGTTGCACAGAGGAACCTCAGCTCCGCTCCGCTCTCTGTTTTCAGGATAACACTGTTGTTTTGCTTGTGAAATTATATTATATGGTGGGTGTATGTTATCACCCCTTACCTTTGTTGTAGCCTGAATATGACTATAATCATATTTTCCTTACCGTAAATCAACAATAAGTACCATAGCTTCTTCTGAAGTATAGGGATTTAAAGTCTGGATAGATCACGGCTCCATTGCCCTCTTTCATCTTTTTTTTAATCTTCGTGGTGATATATTTGTGGAGAGCTTCACTATTTCAGCAGATGTATTTTCCACTCTTCCTTACACACTTCTCAGTAGCATAAATAATTTTATCTGGAGATATGTCTGACAATAGTGGAGATACAGTCCTTGTCTTTGTTCTCTCCGAACTTTCACTAAAGGTTCTCTTGGTTTCATAGTTTTTCCTTAATGTTGTCTATTAATATCTGTACGTTTATATCTGTGTGTAACCACTGATAGTTTTTCTTTGTAAATATTTCATTTGTTTATCTAGTTTCCTTACACTTCGCAATTAGGATTGATGTAAACCCACTCACCTTACATTTTAAACATTTTTCTATCTCAGAACGGCACTTATTTGCTCTAAATGTTTCTAAAATATAATAGAAAATCTCTTGAGAACACTTGGTAGTGGATCATTTAAAAATGGTCGTCTTTAAGTAGTAAAAATAGTTCATATTTTGTGACTTTCACACAGTCCTCCGAATCACTAGTATGAGTGCATGCACGATTACCTATGAAGAAAAGGCTCTATTTAATAAAGTGATTAAATGTGATATCTAATGTTTTTGTATAATAATCTAAATGAGTGTAGAAAACATCCTAACATAAAAAGAAAAGATGGTCCAGGATAACATGTTTATAACCCTTGCCAAATCTTATCCTTTGATTATAATTTTATGTAATTGCACTACTTTGTAAAATGCTTCATAAATTAATAAAAAAATTAATAAATTAAAAGTAATTTGTGTATTATGATAGAGCATACTCCCTACTACAGAATCCATGCGAACAAGTCACTCACACGACCAAGTAACACGAATACTGCGAGGAAATAACCAGGGGTAAATTTTATCTTTCAAAGACTGCGCACATGGCGTTCTGAGCGATAACTTTCGTTGGCTGTAGCGAGGATACCATTGACAGCATAATCAAAACAAGTATATAGTTTGAAACTTTGATTCATATAGTATAGGTTTCACTACCTTTTTCACATTTCGTAGTAAGTTCAAAAAATAATTTTGTCCAGCTAGATTCTTCCGTATGTGCGTCGTTGGAAAGACGACCTGCACCTGCACCATATAGTGCACCGGGGAGCGGAACGGGCCAACAGGCCCATTCCTTGAAGATGATGATGATGATGATAAACATAGATCTTGAAACAAATTAAACAACATAATCAATAATATCACAGGAGAAAGCGATAATTGTATCAACACATACATAAGCAGAATCACCACCAGTTTTAAAGAGCATTTCAAATATATATTTAAGCAATGCCACCAGATCTTGTTACATTTATGGTATTCTCTCCTGGCATGGCAGAATTGTAATCCATTTCTTGGATTTGCAAAGTTACGTTGCTTCGATGGTATGACAGGCTATCAGTAATAAAGAACCGCCATGAGAGTTCTTAAACCTAATTCCAAACCAGAGGCGACCACAGGAATAATTCCCTTTAAGAAAAAAAAATTCTGTGGTGTAACCGGGAATTTAACTCGGGAATCGAACTAGTCAGAAGGTCTGACACTAGCCCATGAGGCTGGTTCGTTAGAAATTATACCACTGTAGATCTCAGCAGGCTCTTAGGAGGTTAAGGCTCCCTCGTGTACAAACTCTTGGTCGTTAAAATACAGAATATTTTGCGCGCGGTTCACATGAGTACGAACTGTACACGAGACGACATTGTAATGTTCTACAGAATCCTCCATAACAACGTAAAGTTTAGCTCTCAATCAGCGCTCGAATAATTTGTATTTGTTTATCATTTTAAAGACAAAATGCTGTTGGTTATGTTAGGACTATTATGAGGCTGGACTTGGCCAAATAAAATAAATGTCATATTTGCAGGCGGAACACAAAAAATACATAAAATAAATAAAATGACTGCGGGGCATTCATATGCCGCCTGCGTCTGTGACAGCACACATTCCCCGCGACATTGAGTCCATAAGATTCTGGAAAAGTTATTTCCAAACAAGTCTGACATTGTGTCCATAATATTCTGGAAAACTTCTTTCCATACAAGTCTATTCCACACCCCGTCATGGCGACGGCATAGTCTTGGCCATTTGGAGTAAAAACTTACCTTCCCTTTCCCCTACGTGTGTTCTATCGAGTTCATATCAGTTGACATCGGAGGGTAATCCAAGAGATGGATGACACGCCTCCGCCAAAACCATATCTTAACCCGAAGACCATACTGGACCGGATGGTTATCCTGTTAGAACACAAGTATTCCTTAAGGATAACATTCTCGAGCTGGAGGAATTAATAGGCTCTCCGAATTATGGATATAGGGTGCTGTGTTGAACTTCCCTTGGATGTGTTCCAGAATCTCTGCCTAACGACATCCACCCCCTAAACGACCCAACCTCCCAACAGGATACACATATCAATTTGATACACACGTCGTTCGTAGTCGAGACGGTTACATTGCTTCAATCGAAGTCTTCTCAAGTAGAAACGAGACTAAACGATCCAGGATCTGCTTATCATTCAAGCTTAGAAAGTTAGAATGGTTAATAAATCAGGAGGAATTAATGGGTGACGCCTAATCTCCTTAATTAAATTCGTGTCCTCTCTCCGGGAAGAAGTTGTTAACTTTCCAGGAATTACACAATTTATTACTTCTCCGCCTAAGCGAAACCTTCTTTCCGTAGATGTAGGGACTCCAAGCCCTCTTCTTGCTGCGGCAGCAGAAAGGCCGGTGCGAATGAATCCTATGAACTGCCTGTTCCCGGTGTCATGAGGAAAGTAACAGTGCAGGAGAGGTCTAAATTATGTTTGTTAATGATTATGAACATTCTACGAGATGTCGTCACATTATTACCGGCAATGTTTCTGCAATACTATTTACGAAATAAATATGAAATCATTGTATTGTCACGGGTCCTCTACAAGTATACAAAGTTTCAAGTCGATCCGATGATTTTAAGTGGGTGAAAATCTCGTTGAAAGATTCCGTTACATAGATAGATAGATAGTGGTCAAGCTAATATAAAGCGTGTAAAAAGATGTATAACATTATTTTGGATTTTTATTGTACAATCATGTTATTTTTAAAACGTATCATATTATGGATTTTTAAATTTTTCATAAGTATTAAATTGCTAAACATCTCACACCCTATTCAATATATATATAGTGTTCTGCTCGAGAGCAGGTCTTTCACTGCAAACTCAGCATTCTCAACTCTTTTCCTAACCTAGTCTTTCTTTTTGTATCCGCAGACAAACGATATTGTTTTAATATTGTCTATCATCTGATATATTTTACTGCCTCTAACCTTCTTCCGTTGGCCATTCATTCTAGAGCATCTGTCAGCAGCTAGTTTCTTCGTAGCCAGTGGCCAATCCAATTTCTTTTCCTCTTCTTTATGAGTTCCAGTATTGTTCTTCCTTCACTCACTCTGTCGGGCACATCTTTATTTTTTATTTTGTCTGTCCATTTTATACGCACCATCCTTCTCCAAATTTTACATATAAGGATGGCATTATAGATCAAAGTTCTAACTTTTCTCTACAGGTGGCAAGTAAACTATTATCAGTGAGTAAATTGTTCCCGTTTTATTATTTTATGTTAAATATAATGTCTAGGCGAATAGCCTTTTGTAAAAAAACTATGTTCTAGATGTATGAGAAAACTGTTTATTAAAAAACTACTTTACGGGATTCGAACTGGAGACTAATGCCCATTGTGGTTCTTGCGTTAGCCATCTGCAGTAATGAAACTCCCATAACTCTTTGTTTATTTATCTTCTTATTCATATGCAAATTACACGCAAGATTTTAACCGACATTACAGATCTATTTTAATTCAAATTAAATGTTTCAGAGCTTCGGCATACAGTATCTGTAGATTAACCAACTAATCGAATTTAAGCTAATGAAATACGTGTAGTCGTGTGAGCAATGCGCAGTGCGGTAGGCATGAGACAGAATGCTTCAAACGCTCATGGTTTCTGAGCGGCAGTGTAAATCCAATTACGTTAAAGTCATAGAGTATCACATCGGAAACACATATACAGTAACATTCTCACATTACTGCACAAAGAGAGAAATACAGTAAATATAAATATTCTGGAAGGGATAGAGATTTTAAAAGAAATCGACAGTAAAATGATAAGAACGCACCCAGTATGTATTGTATTGTAAGCCCATGTTTCCCTTAACAGAGATTTAGGTGCTCTCCCCCTACAGGGAAGAATTTGAACCATACTAATTTAGTTACACTTGTTTTCGTATAGATGTCATTTTGAGTGGTCCGTGGTCAGCGTTCCGCCTCATACTGACATCTAGGAAACCAATGTAGTACTAGGACGGGAAAATTCGGTAAATTTTGCTTAGAAGCCTTTTCATTCAGGCTTAAGGATTTTTTACGAGCCTCAAAATCTTCAGACTCTGGACCCACGGAGGATTTGCTCCTTGGATTTTTCATCCTAAAAAATCCATCGACCCCGGGCGGGTTTGAACCCGAGACCCTCGGAACCAGAGGCAAGGAGCATAACCACTATTCCACATCATCCCATCCACCGCGACCCCAGTATGCACTCTCCCTATAGGATAATCATAACCTAAATGTCCAGTAACCAAACAACCTTATGCTGAAGATGGAAGCAGTTCCGAAATGCCTACAGAACTTTAAAACGTTTTTGTCGAGGAGATAGAAGCTTACAGATGTCTGAATACATTTAGGTCTTTCTTACTTCCACTCTGTATTACCAGTATTACAATTATTAAATAGGCTATAACATTAATATAAATCTGTGATATGCAGCAGATTTATAAACATGAATAAATTATTAGAATATAAAATAAACTATTTGTTGTTCTATAGGCCTAGTTTGGTAGAAAATATTTTACTTGTATTCTAAAACATGCTAAAGTTAACAGAAAACTTGTATAGTGAATAAATTAAACGTGGTTTATTATAATTTATTTACAAATAACATTTAATAAAATAGTTTCTCTATCAGATGAGTTATCTTCCTACGGTACTGGCGTTATCCCACCAATCTAACGTTAAATTTCAAACTTTTCCTTCATTAAATTATATGTACACTGAATGAAAAGCAAGTTAATCTTTTGTTCGTTGAATGGAGGTGAAAATACAGTAATAAAATATATTATGCACTTAGGATCTGTAAGAAATATAAAACAAAGTGAGAGAAAAAGGAGGTAAAACATTACTAACACAGGGAGAAAGTGCGAGAATGTAAAACGTAAGATGACGCAATCAGTTCGTCCAGAAAATAAATAAATAAATTGAAAATTAAAAAATAATGACACTAAATAATAGAATCAATTGAATATATATATATATATATATATATATATATATATATATATATATAAGGAACAAGAATATATTGGAATAATCGAAGAGAAACAGAGAAAAAAAGTACCATTTATTATTTTATAGGCCTACTTCGAAAATAATGTAATTCGTGTAATGAAACGTTATTTGAATATCATAGGCCTACTTTGAAATAGGTACAGACCTGTATGTAAGGTACGAATTACAACTTCTTTTACCCTTGTGTATTAGACAAGTTTTACTTGAGATAGTGGATCCGACGAAAGGAATTTTAAGTGCTTAATAGATTTTTATGCACATTCCTTGTTTTACTAAAATATTTTCTCTACCCTCACTTATGTGTAAATTCGTGGGATCAGAAAAGTGAGATAATACAGAACCCCTCTCTTCTTTCTTAAAATGCTCCACAAGGGAGCTTCAACACTGGCATGTTGCACAACTGGAACTCCAATGCACATATATAAGTCTTAAAATGCTCCACAAGGGAGCTTCAACACTGGCATGTTGCACAACTGCAACTCCAATGCACATATATAAGTCTTAAAATGCTCCACAAGGGAGCTTCAACACTGGCATGTTGCACAACTGCAACTCCAATGCACATATATAAGTCTTAAAATGCTCCACAAGGGAGCTTCAACACTGGCATGTTGCACAACTGCAACTCCAATGCACATATATAATTATAATATTTTTGTCGAAGAAAATAGATGAAATGATATTTGCAATATATATGAGTAAAATGGCTTTCTGAATATCGCTGTAAATCAGTTGCAAAGCCCTGGTGTGTATAGTGCGTGGCGTGGACGATCAAAGAAAATCAAACAAGCAATATTTACATATTACGTAATAAATAGGCGGCTCCGTGGCGCAAGTAGTTAGTCACTCGCTCTGCACCTCTGGGTCCCAAGTTCGCAAGTCCCACCTCTGAGTTCCAAGTGCGGTTTAAATATGGTGGATGAATAGGTGTGAGGGCAGGATTTTCTCGGCATTTCTCTTGTTTTCCCTGCCAAAAATGTATCCATACTCATATGATTTTATCTGAGTTTGTGATGGTACGACTTCACAGAGCTTTAATAAGGGCTCTATTTCAGCTCACTCATCCATCGACCGGACACGAGTAGAAGATTAACTAGGATTGCTAAATATGTATATCTAATTAGGTCTGCGAGTATAAACATAATGTAACTAGCATTTTGAAGTAATGCTGCTGCATATAAATACATTATATAGTAGTGGAGAAGAAGATTTTAATGACTATTTAACTCATGCCCCAAATGGGAGTCAATTACCAATCACGTTTCAATGATTTCTGTTTTACAACCAATCAGAGTCGTGTTTCACGAAATATTTATCTGTGTTATAATTACCATATTAAAGAAAGCTCCTCCTTACAATATTCTGAACAGGTCTGACCATTATTTTGCAGTGACTGAGCCCACGAGAAATACGGCTACCAGATTGTATATATAGTGCATGAATGTCAACACATGCCGCATGCGGGATTTAATATAAAACCATTTGTAGCAATTTATTATACCACCAAAAAAAGAAACCACTGTTTGCACTTTCTTAAATGTATTTTTTCCCAGGTAACAATCCAGAAAAACATAATTGTCATATTTACGTCATAGGACATCAGAAACATATCAGAAATGAATTAATATACAGTTTGATGTGTTTAATTTTTTCTCCACTAGAGAGCTTTCTTACAATATTGCGTTCCTTCGGCAATAAATATTATGATCTGTTGCGGTGATAAACAAAAGAAGCAGATGAAGCGTACCTATCGTTTCTCATTTGTTTTCAAACATCGCCGTTTACATAAAATATATAAATATTTTAAAAAAACTATAGTTAAATAATGATTTGTGAGTAAACAGCTTAATTTTATTCGTTAAATAGTCCTAACAAATGCCACTCTTGATTTCCAAATTCTCTAGATAAATTGGAAATTACTCGTGGCATTACTTATGACTATTTAACTCATGCCCCAAATGGGAGTCAATGACCAATCACATTTCAATGATTTTTATTTACAACCAATCACAGTCGTGTTTCGCCTATAATTTACCAACTAAAGTTTATCATAATAAAGAAAGCACCTCCTTTTTAACATTCTGAATAGGTCATAGCATTATTTTGCAGTGACTGGCTCTCTAATAAATACGGCTACCAGATTGTGTGTGTATATATATATATATAGTGCATGAATGTCAATACGTAGCGCATGTGGGAGTTAATATAAAAATATTTGTAGCAATTGATTATACCACCGAAAAAAGAAAGCACTCTTTGCACTTTCTTAAATGTATTTTTCCCCAGGTAATAACATTCCAGAAAAATATAATTGTCATATTTACGTCATAGGACATCAGAAATGAATTTATACAGTTTGATGCGTTTCATGTTTTCTCCACTAGAGTGCATTCATATAATATTGCGTTCCTTTGGCAATAAATAATATGATCTGTGGTTGGAGTGATGAACAAAAGAAGCAAATGAAGCGTACCAGTCATTTCTCATTTGTTTTCAAACATCGCCGTTTACATTAAATATTTAAATATTTTAAAATACCTATATTTAAATAATGATTTGTGACTAAACAGCTTAATTTTATTCGTTAAATTGTCCTAACAAATGCCACTCTTGATTTCCAAATTCTGTAGATAAATTCACTCCTCTCTTCGTGAGTCGTGAATTTATCGATAATTTGGAAATCACTCGTGGCATTACTTATGATAAGGTAATATAACAGGACGACTAGGAGATGAGGCCTGAAGTTAAAAAAAGATTAGTTTACCTCGAAAACGAAATTTTTAGAGAGTTTGAAATTTAAGTAATGAAGGGGAAAAGCGAGAACAAGGTACAATAGATGAAAGAAAACTTTCATAAGGGCTGTATAACTATAGATTATATAAATGATATTCCAGAACCTCATAACTCAATATCAATTTTTAATTCCTTTGAGAATTTGTTACAAATATGCTCTTTCGCTGTAAAAAAAAGCACACGCCCAATTTTCAATATTCAATTTTCTCTTATTTATGAGTCTTCGTTTACTGTATTAATATTATGGGTAAAGTTTGTTATTTTAAATTTATCAAATAATTTATTCTGGGAGTGATGGTAAAGTTTCCTATGAAAAGTAAACTAATATGATATCCGATTTTTCAATCTGACTTTATTAACATTTTCTTTACAAGAAACAAGAAATTATTAAGTTTTTATCGTAACATATATTTTTGTAAATAAACTATATCCATCCATCCATCCATGGTAATTCTGCCCGAGGGCGGGTCTTTCACTGCAATCATAGCATTTTCATGCTATGCTGCAGCTTTATTAGGGAATTATAGGTGTGGTAGCTTCCCGTTGCTTTCCACACCGATGAAGAATTATGATGATGGCCGGATGATTTTCGGTGAGGAAAAACCCCGAGAAAAAAAACCTCACCCAGGAGCCTGTCCCGACCGGGAATCGAACCTGGGCTCGCTGCGTGACCTCGAGACCACAGTGGTTGATAAACTACATGTAGGGGAAGAATTTCTAGACGTACCAAACATATTTTTTCTAAGTTAATCGTTCTAATAAAAATTCCATAGCTTTATTTTGCCCTTGAAGACACTTGTGTATTTCTTAAAAGGATTTAAAAGTGTTAGCTATTAAACAAAATTATATGGATGCGAAACATGGACTCTTACTTTAAGGGAGGAAATCAGATTACGAGTATTTGAGAATAAAGTTCTTAGGAAAATTTTTGGACCAAAGAGAGATGAACAGACAGGTGAATGGAGAAGACTGAATAACAGTGAATTACATTGTCTTTATGGGAAGCCAGATATAATGAGAACAGTTAAGTCTCGTAGACTGCGATGGGCAGGTCATGTGGAACGAATGGGGAATGAAAGACGTGCATGGAAGCTTCTTGTAGGAAAACCAGAAGGCAAACGCCCAGTTGGTAGACCAAGAATGAGGTGGGAGAATAACATTAAGTATGATTTGAGGGAAGTAGATTATACAGGGATGATTGGAAAACATTGGCTCAGGATAGGGATGTATGGAGAGCTTATGTCCACGCGGCCATGAACCTACGGGTCGAGAGTGCCAGTGAGTGAGTTAGTTAGTTAGTTAGTTCGTTAGTTAGTTCGTTAGTTAGTTAGTTAGAGTACCGATACCATAATGACCGGAATTCCATGAGAAATTTATCTCCCCATAAAGGCGTCAACCAACGGATGTCCCATGCTCTTGCGCGAAGTTATGATTACATACACCACACTGCTACGTCGCGAGACTTGTATGAATGAGAATATATACCCGGTACTCAAATTAAAATTAAACTAAATATGTGACACAACTCTTTCAAGAGCAAGGCCGACTGAAATGATTGCTGCCAGTTAATGAGTCATGCCACAGTATCTCAACCTTAGTTTCAATTTTCTTAACCGAATGTTGAAACTTCTCACTCAAGTAACCAGAGAGACAGAGTGTATCCCATTCCAGATCTTTACTGAAAGAAAACTGAGTATGTGTATTGACTGAGGTGCTAACCGTTACACCATAGAGGCGGTCTAAATAATATAGGCCTATTGTTATTTTAATTGGTGATTGAACCGCAGGGGAGATGGGTGCTTCCATAGTGGAGAGTTTTTTAACCGGATGGATTTAGTTACTTTCATTTTCTTGTACGAATAGATTGCAGAGAGTTAGTTACAGTAACTTGTTAAGATTTTTAAAATACATTACATGGCAAATTGATAGAGGCACGGGAACCAGACAGCTGCCCAGCGGGACAAGTTGCGCCATCTCTTGTCCATCTACAAGAAGTAACAAATAGTGTCTGCCACAGCGCTACATCTGACGGAGAAGAAGAGAAGCACCAAGACACAACACAACACGCACCGACCAGTACAAAGAAACAAGCTCACGACAATAAACACAAAGACAGGGGAGTCAACCAGACAGCAATAAACACTGAGATAATAAACGACAAACTAGAAAACATAATAGACTTTTTAGAAAACAAGCTGGACAAAAAGATTGAACAGAAAATTAACCAAAGGCTAATAAGCAAGACACCAATGAAACTAAACTACAATGAAAAGAGGACAAATAACATGAGAGATGAAGAAAACACCAACGCTTTCGAAGAAAAGAACAGAAATTATCAGAAAGAAACAGAAAGGGAAATAAGATACACAGAAGACAGCAGACCGTTTATAACCGGGCAAGGGCACAGGAAAGAAGACGACGAACTGCAAGCAGCGGAAAAGATGGCCTGGATGTACATAGGAGGACTCAAACGCAACACCACCGAAAGCAACATAAGAAAATTCCTGGAAAAAAACGGCATTAAGGGTAATATAGAATGTGAAGAACTTCACACCCTAGGAGACAGAAAAGCTTTCAAGATCGGTTTCCCTTACATCTACCTGGAAGACGCACAGAACGCGGATTTCTGGCCACAAGGAATTAAGGTCAGAAGATTTCGATTTCGGAGATACTCATGGAGAAGGGAAGAAGACGACGGGGTGGAACTACAATAACTTAAACAAGAACGTGGCAAAGAAAAATGAACCCCAGCAGAATAAGGAAATAAATATACTACTATGGAACATAGAGGGAATAAGAAATGCACTACCCTACATACCAAAGAAGACAATAGACAATACGGACGTCATGATACTCACAGAGACCTTCCTTACCGAAGACATAGAATTACAAGGTTACTACGCCATACATGCACTAGCAACCCCGACGGAGGGAAGACCAGCAGGTGGAGTCACATGTTTCATAAAAGGGAGAACAGGAGATATTGAAGGAATTACCAAGGAGGAAAACATGATCATAGTACAAACCTCCACAGTAACAATAATAGGAATATACATACAACCAAGTGCTCCCATCGAAAACATAATAGATAAAATATCAACAGCCATCGAACAAACAAAAGCAGATAAAAATGTAATACTCGCCGGAGACTTTAACTGCAGGCTCGATAAGGAAACTGCCAAAACACACATTCTGCTAGAGACTCTAGAAGAGGAAGGGTTCAAAATAGCGAATACAAAGGATACCCCAACTTATTTCGCACAGAACGGCCACAGCACGATCGATCTAGTATTCTTTAAAGGAGAAAATCTAAAACTAATCAAACAAAACGGGCTATGGAACTCCGCAGCGGCACCCATACGGAAACACATCCCGATAATGACAAGTTTCCATATGAAAATACCACAAACGAGGAAAGAAGCGAATGGACCAAATATATACACCAGGCAAATACAACAGGAAGTAATAAAACTCAACGAAGAAAACATCGAGAAAGCAAGGGATCTAATAGAAGAAGGCAAACTCGAAGAAGCCCTAGAAATCTCCACCCAAGTGATGAAGAAAGCTATAAAAGTAAGAAAAAGAAGATATGCACAAATATGGTTCGACCAAGAATGCTACAAGGAAAGGAAAGAAACATTGCATGCACTACACATAGCAAAAACCTACAAACGACAGGAAGACCTAACCAAGTACGCAGAAAAGAGAAGGAACTACAAAGGAATACTAAAAAGGAAAAGAGAAGAATATACAGAAAGACAAGGAAGAAAGCTAGCGGAGGACGCAAAATCAAATCCGTTTATAGCATTGAAAAAGAGAATCTCACCCACAACAGGAGAAATTCACATACAAAAATGGGAAAGCCACTTCTCAGACCTACTGAATAAGCAGGACATGGACCGAGCATATGACTTGGACAAAACGAAACTCACACAGATCCAAGAACCGATAACATCACAAGAACTCAGAAAGGCAATAAATGGAGGGAATAACAAAAAATCTGCAGGCCCAGACAACATCTACATGGAACACCTCAAAGAATCGCTCGACAACTTAGAGGAACTATGGAAAGACTTGATGAACAAATGCATACAGAAAGGAGAAATTCCGGAGAGATGGAACACAGCGACCCTAAAGATACTATATAAAGGAAAAGGGGACAGAGCATCACCTGATTCATTCAGAGGAGTAGCGCTAGAAAACGCCTCCTTTAAAGTGTTCACAAAGATCCTCAATGAAAGACTCCTAGAAGCGACCAAGGGACACATCCCGGAAAACCAATTTGGATTTACGAAAGGCAGAAGCACTGTACAAGCAGTGAAATATCTAATGGACCAAATAGAAGACGCCCTAAGACATACAAGAGGGAAGTACCATGCAGTATTCGTCGATTTCAAGAAGGCTTTTGACTCAATAAACAGACAAAAGCTCATTGAGAAACTGAAACAGATGATCGGAAAGGAAGACCCACTAGTGAGAATAATCGAAGCCTGCCTACAGCGAAACATAGTCCAAGTAAACAACAATGTTGAAATTTCGGAAGATATAGTACAGACGAACGGAGTTCTGCAAGGAGATCCCATGAGCCCCACACTGTTTAACATCTATACAGCAGACGTGAACACCATAATCGAGGAAAACTCAAAAGCAAAACTAATCTTATATGCAGACGATATGGTGATAGGAGCTACAGAAAAGGAGGACATACAAAAAGCAATAAAAAGATTAGAGATCTGGGCACAGGAAGAACAACGTGCAGATAAATGAAGAGAAAACAGTCCAGATGACATTTAGAAAAGGGGGAAAATCAACATCAAAAGACAACATAACACTACTCAATCAACCACTACAAAAAGTGGGAAAATACAAATATTTAGGATTCACTCTACAGACAACAGCAACGTCCTTCGGAATACACATCCAAGAAAGAGCAGCGGCAGCCATCCGAACATCATACAATATCCCGAATCTGGCCAACTTATCGACAGGTACAGCAATGCAGTTATTCAAAACGACAGTGGCACCAGTTATTACATATGGAATAGAGATAATTTGGGAAAAACTTAAGATCGGAGATCTGATAAGAATCGAAAAAGTGAAAGCAATGTTCATGAAACGGATCCTGAGAATAGGAAAAACAGCGCCATCTCGTTTTGCTTATGAACTCATGAGAGAGACCTACTTCATAGAGGACATAAGAACCCAATTCTATCTACAATCCACAGAACCATACCAGAAATTCATAAGCATCAGAAATAGGAAGAAGAAGGAAATAGACATAGATTTCTACACCACAACTGCCATGCTGGACGACAGATGGACCAGAGAGTGCAACCCCCAGAGACACGTCACAACACGACTCGCAGTACACGGATTTCACAACAAGATATGTACAAACAAGAAATTCCACGAGCCGACCGAAGAATGCAAGTGTGTGTTGTGTGGACAGAGATGCGGCAAATACCACATCATAGCATGTGCGAAAAGGACAAAACCCATTACAGACTACAGCAAAGACTAAACCACCACTAATGCTCAACCTGAGTGCACATTTATTATTATTATTATTATTACGAAACTCCGTTGAGGTCACTAACGTTAAAATTTTCTTCTTTCTTCTTCGGCTTTCCCCCACTTATAGGTTTGCCGTCTTCAGTTTCCATTTATTTCTATCATTCCAATCTCCTTCTTCCAAATTCCTATCATCCATTATAGTTCTTACATAAGTTTTCCATTTCCGTCTTGGTCTGCCACGTTTATTTCTTCCAGGGGGTGACCATTGGTATATATTTTTTGGCCTTCTTTCATCCTTCATTCTCTGTACATGGCCATACCATTTAAAAGTGTTATTTTTAATCCTCTTAATAACAGGTGTGGTTGACATTAATTTATTTCCAAAGGAATTCTTTTTAATTTTATCCTGTCTTGTTTTTTGAAGACTTCTTCTGAGATAATCAAATTCAACTGTTCTAATTTTATTCTTTTGTAATTCCGTCAAATACCAAGTTTCACTTCCATATGACAAAATATTCTGTATTATGCTCTTATAAATTTTCATTTTAGTTTCCTTAGTTATTTTTTTTTGTTCCAAATTATTCCATGTAATGTCTTAGTTGCATTTTTTGTCATTGTAATTTTAGTTTGTACATCTCTTTCACATATACCTAAACATGTAATTATTGACCCAAGATATTTAAAAATGTCACATATTTTTATTTACCCAGTTTCGAGTATGAGGTCAACCACATCCTTTCCCAAACACATATATGTGTTAAAACTTTAAAAATATAAAATAGTATCTGAGATCTCAATCAGCAGTGTAGTTATGTAGGAGGCCTTTCGATCACTTAAGTTTCATCTTCTGCTTTCAGGTTGGTACTGACTGTTGCGGTAATGATTTTGTACAGAGCGTTCACATTACTGGGTAATTTCTCATTTACAAGGTGTTTGTTTGTGGTTTCCTTTATAATTTCTAACTCTTCGAGAACTTTGATATTCGATGTATCGCTTTCTCTATGCAAGATCGATAATACATGTCTATAGTGCAAAATTGATGTCCTACTTCTACTATGTGTTTTGAAAAACTTTGATTTGCTCTCATTGTTCACGAAATCTCTGAAATGTTTATTAAATCTTGTAGTGAAGTTTCTACCAGTTCTTCCAATATAACATTTGTCACAGCTATTGCATTTCAGTTTATAAACTCCTTTATTTTTATATAGCCTTATGTTTGTTTCCTCTATTTTATTTGAAATTGCATTATTTAATTTATTATTTGTTCTGTAGACAATTTTTATATTTGTATCATTTTTTTGAAAAAGTTATGAACTCAGTTATAAGGAAGAAAATGAAGATTGAAGACACTATTTTAGATTATATTAAAACTCAGCAATTAAGATGGTATGGACATGTCCAGCGAATGGAAGAGGATCGACTACCAAAATCTGTTTTGGAATGGAAACCTTAGGGAAGACGAGGCAGAGGAAGACCTAAAACCTCCTGGAGTCAGGGAGCATGTTTATACATGAAGGAGAAACATCTACAACCAGGAGATTGGATGGACTGACAAAATTGGCTATTAGGAATCGGACGATGTCAAAGACATTAATCAACCGATGATCTATCTATCATTTTTTTAAGATTTTTGCTAGCTTTTGTGTTTCTATATCTGCATATGTTAATGATACCCATTTATTATTCATCATCATCAGCAGCAGCAGCATCAAGGATTAGAGCTGCTGGTCTGTTCCGATCTCATGTTAGAATTGGTCTATCCACCTTTTACTGGGTCTTCCAACATTTCTTCGTCCTAGTGGTTTGTAATGAAGAATCTGTTTCGGAATTCTATTCTTATCCATTCTATTGATATGGTCCATCTATTCATCTCTGTATTGTGTAATTCTATCTAATAGTTTGATTATATTCAGTTCTCTTCGTATATCCTCACTTCGCCTTTGATCCATTATTGTATAGCCAGCCACAGTCCTCAGAAACCTTATTTCTGACGTTAATATTCTTCGTTTCTGGTTTTTGGTTAAGACCCAGTGTTCCGGTCCATATAGTAGTGTTGGAACCGCCATTGTTTTATAAAATTTTAAAAGTGTCTCCTTTCTAGTTCCTTTGAGACTTCGTTTTATGGTGCCACACATATAATTAAATTTATTTATTTTGTTTTCAATGTCTTCACTTTTTTTATATGACACATTGTATCCCAGGTAATTAAAATTGCTCACTTGTTCTATTATTTTATTCTCTAATTGAATTTTTACTCTTAGTGGCTCATACCCTCTAAAAGCTAAACTTTTGATTTTAAAGTAGATATTATCAAGTTGTATGTTTCACATATTTTACTTAATTTGTAAATTGCCCGTTGTAAGCCGTTTTCTATCTTAGATATTACAACCTGATCGTCTGCAAAAAGTAAATTATCTAATAAGATATTGCCAATTTTAAAACGTTCAATTAAAACGATTTTCCAATTTGCCATTTATTATTACTTTTATCAATTTTCCTAGTTAATTATGTTATATTTGTTAGTTCTTTTTTCTCTTGTTTTATAATTAATTTATTAATAATTTCTTCATTATACCCATTTTTATAAACCAAATGTTTTATATAATTAAATTCCTTGTTATAATTTTCTTGAGTAAGTGGTAATTCCATCATTTTATTGATTAAGCTGAAATAAAGTGATACTTTTTGTTGTGGAGGATGTCTGGATGTTTTGTTGTGGAGGATGTCTGGATGTTTTGCGGATAGCGATTGTGTTGCTCGTAGGTTTTCTATATATACCGATGTCCAAACTATTCTTATTTACATTTTTGTTAGGGTAAGATCTAGGTAATTTATTGAATTATTTTTCGTTTGTAATGTGAATTTTATTTTTTCGTGCATTCTATTTAGTTCTATCAAAATATTTTTCTCTATTGAATTTTCATTATCATAAACCATTTGGATATCATCAATATATCCTGTTATTAGTTTTATGTTAAACTTTTCTTTTTAATTCTTCAAAATGTTTTTCTTCTAAATTTTGTAAGAAAATGTAAGATAAAATCTCAGATGTAGGGCCCATATATATGTATCGTCATTTTAATCAATAGAATGATGAAATGACCTCTTACCCAAGAAAATTATAATAAGAATTTTAATTATATAAAACTTCTGCTTATAAAATGGGTATAGTGATTAATAAATTAATTATAAAAACAAAATAAAAAAGAAGAACTAACAAATATAACACAATTAAGTTGGGAAATTTATAAAAGTAATGCTAAATTAACATATGCAGGTATAGAAACAATAAAGGTAGCTAAAATCTTTAAAAAAAATTATACAAATAATATAAACATTGTCTACAGAACAAATAATAAACTAAACAATATAATTTCAACTAAAATAGAAGAAACAGACATAGACTATATAAAAAGTAAAGAGTTTATAAATTGAAATGCAATAGCTGTGACAAATTTTATAGAAACTTCACTACAAGATTTAATTAACATTTTAGAGATTTCGTGACAATGAGGGCAAATCAAGTTTTTCAAAACACATAGTTGAAGCAGGACATCAATTTAGCACTATAGACAATGTATTATCGATCTTGCATAGAGAAAGCGATACATCGAAAATCAACATTCTCAAAGAGATAGATATTATAACGGAAACCACAAACAAACACCTGTTAAGTGAGAAATTACCCAGTAATGTGAATCCTCTGTACAAAATAATTACCAGCAACAGTCAGTACCAAACTGAAAGCAGAAGATGAAACGTAAGTTTTCGAAAGGCCTCCTGCATAACTACACTGCTGATTGTTGAGGACGGCTGAGATCTCTGGTACTGTTTTATATTTCTTAAAACTTTAATTAGGTGTTATTCGGATAGACGAACATCGCTAAAGTTTGTTCAGGTGTCTTTTTATTCAGTTCTACGAGCCTGAAAATCTTCAGTCTCGGGACCTAGGGCTTAATGTCGCCCCCCCCCTGAGGACTTGTCCCCTAGTTTTTCCCATACTAAAAATCTATCGATCCCGGTCGAGTTTGAACATAACCATCGTGGACGACTGCCATTTTAATTACTTCATATATTGGGCATGTGTAGCTATAGTGTAACATTTTACAGCTAGGCCTACAGATTTTGTCTTTTGTTATGCACATTCATTGGTGAGTTTGTACGGTATCTTTATATTGAACATAGGCTTGGGGGCACGCCGTAGCGTAGTGGTTAAGGCACAGAGCTACAAGCCGGAGGGTTCAAGTCCCGTTGGGGTCAGGATTTTTAAACTGACCCAAACCCTCTGGCGGCACTATGGCCCTGGGGTCGACTCAGCCTCTAACGGAAATGAGTACCAGACGCTTGTTCTGGGGATGAAGGCGGCCGTCACGCAGAGCTGACAACCCGGCTGACATAAAGTGCCGATTGTCTAGAAAAAGTGGGAGCCTTAATCTCCTACTACCCCAAGGGCCTCCGGGCCTGTTGTGGGATCACTTTACTTTAATATGGACTTGCAACTAATATGGTTGTTGAATGTACATTAAAAGAATAGAAATAAGGAATGAATTTCGAAAAGAAGCGTGGAATCCAGGATGTTTTAAGAATCAACTAAGTGGCGGATTTACTGGGGAAACAGGATTTTTTGCACTCGCATGTACAGAAAATAGAAATTAGCTCTTAGAAACTATTGATTTATTTTTCAACACGAACATTAGAAAACTAAAGTGTCTAGAATCTGTTCGACATGAAAATGGATTCGAATAATTGAGATAAATACAGTATGGCCTATCGAGAAAAATATGAAATTAATAATTATCACCACCATCATCAAAATGTTGTTAAAATTAGCTTCGGAACCAACCTGCTAAAATTATTATTGTTGTTATCTTCTTCTTGCAAGAATTAAACCTTTTTGGTTCGTTCCGGCTCCAAGTATTATAGCTGCTGTGTCCATCTCTTTCGTGGGCGTCCCCGATCTCTTTTTGCTCCTCTTGGTTGATAGTTCAGACTTTTCCAAGGCAATCTGTTGGTATCCATTCTGCACACATGTTCATACCATTTTCCCCTATAATCTTCTATTTATCTGTCAAACTGAATATTTGTAGTTCTTTACGGATATCTTCACTTAGTTTTTTATTCATTAAAGTATATCCTGCTACATATCATAAATATTTCATTTCTGCTGCTTCTATTCTTTTAATTGACTGTTAATTAAGAGTCCATATTTCTGAGCCATACAATATTGCAGGCACAGCCAATATTTTATAAAATTTTAAATGTGTTTCTTTCCCAGTATTCTTTTAAGGGTGCCACATAAATATTGAAATATCTGTAATTTATTATTTATATTTTCTCTATTACAACCTAAAGATACACCAAGATAATTGAAAAATTTTACTTGTTCTAACGTTTTGTAATTTAATACTATTTTTGTTCTTTCCATTTCTTTGCCACGCTGGGCCAAAAATTACTTTAGTTTTTGTTGAAATTTCTAGATTGTAATCTTGTGCAATATTATTTAATTTAAAAATTGCTGTTTGTAAGTCATTCTCTGAAGAAGCCATTATGTCCTGATCATCACCAAATATGAGTGTGTCAATACGAATTTTATTATTGGAAGCTAGTAGTCATTTTCTGACAACTTCGTCAATATATAAATTGAATAGAATGGGTGAAGAGGGCACCCTTGTCGTAATCCTTGATTTATTACGATTTCAAATTTTGATTTTATATTTCCACCTTTATTTTGATAATTGTAATTGCATATAAGCTTTCAATAGCTCTTATAATATATTTTGGAAAGCCTCTTTCGGTTAATATGTTCCACAGGGTTTCTCTTTCTACCCTATCGAAGGCTTTTATATAATCTATTAAGGCTATGTATAATGGCAAATTAAATTGTTGTCTTTTTTTCAATTATCTATGTTGCTGTAAATATACAATCGAGGCAGGATCTTCCTTTTCGGAAACCATTTTGTGATTAAAATAGTAGATATTCTGTTATATTCTTTATTCGGTTAGTTAATATCTTTGCGTGTCACAGTTTATAACAAGTATTCAGTAATTATTACAGTTGTCCTTGCAACATTTTTTAAATATAGGTATGACGATGGCTGTTCACCATTCATATGTGTATGTCCTCTTTCCCAACACATATTAAATAATCTCAATAATCTGTCTTGTAAGGATTGTGGTACATATTTTATCAGTTGTCCATTAATTTGGTCTATTCATGGGGATTTCTTGTTCTTAATTTGATTTAATATTTCTATGTACTCTTCTTGAGTAATAGGATCAACGTCCTCGTTGTTTTCTGCCAACCATCATTTAATTTCTTTATTGTTTGTCCATAATTGTTTAAATTTTTCTTCCCATTTTTTATTTGGAATTGGGTTTAATAACACTGTATCCTTTTCGGATTTATTGAAATCCTTTATGATTTTTAACACTCTGCCTTTTTTACCATGTACATCATATTCTACATCAGCTATATCAGTTATTTCGGTTGGTCCTTGCGAACTTCTCTTCCAACTTCAGCTGTTTGTACTGCATATGATTTTGATCACTTTTATCATTTAGATATATTAAATACTTATTCGTTTTTTCTTTTTTTACTAAATCTTGAAGTTCATCTGTCCAAAATTAGTAATTTTTCGTTTTCCTATAGCATAATTTCCAGCTTTAATTATTATTTGTTTTATATTTTCCCATTCCGTATTAATATTATCTTATTTCATCTATATACTGTTCTAGTCTTCTTGCATCTAAGTATTTAAAACTATCTTCTTTTAATAAATATGTCTTCCTCAACCATGTATTGTTTCTTCCATCTTGTTGGTAATATAAATTTTGCTTGGAGTGGATAGTGATCACTACCTCACATCTTGAGATGAGTTACATCCTTTTTATTTGCTATGATGCAGTCAATAACTGAACGTGACTCTCTTTAACTTTTTGTGTAGGTACATATTTATTTATGTCTATAGAACATATTTAATATCTTCATTGAGTTGTATGCAGCAAAATCTATCAACCCTCTTCCATTTCTATTAAGGGTTTGTTCTCCACATGTTCCAACATATTTTATTGGGTTATCTCCCACTCTTCCATTATAGTCTCCAGTCATAATAGTATAATCATTTTTATTTATTTTGTTATTGTATCTTGTAGTGATTTATAAAATGTTATTGATTCATCTTCTCTTCTTTCCTCGTGTGTGTGTGTGTGTGTGTATATATATAACTACAACTATGAAATATCCTCTTTTTATCAGCAGGGGGGTCGATATGATTATTCTAGAAATTATTGAATTATAAAATGAAAATAATCTTTCAGTAGTAGACTTTGAGATGACCACAAACAAAAGAATTAATTTTGAAGCATACTGATAGGATTCGTTCATTAAAGAGCAATAATTTTGTATTTTATTTCTCCAAGTCTGTTTTGATGAGTAGAGCTACTAAGCTCGTTTTTTCTTGATTAACACCGCTGTAGTACATTATATAATTTTCAAGTTGTTTTGATCCCTTTAGTTTCTGTTACTGCTGCAATATCAACTTTTCTTTCTTTTAGTTCCCTAAAACAAAATTCCTTCCTTATGATATCTTAGATTCCACGTGGCTAAATTAAATCGTTTATCCTTATTCTTTGTAGTGGTGATTGTCCATTTGTATCCGTCCGGTTTAATATTTGGAGCAAAATTGTTGTTACAAACACTGTAATACACAGTACAAATGAGCAGCCGAGGCCTTCGATTGGATTTACTCCAAGTAGCCACTAGAGTGCAGGTGCAGTACAACATTCACAGAGTAGAATGGATATTACAAGAGCAATAAAACATTAACATAAGTCCCATTAGCAGTTATTGCAGTTCACAAATGTATTAATTTACAACAATTAAATATAAATAACCGGCCTGACGCAGACCGCATGCACGCTCTGTGCTATATATTTTGACTTTTTGCCTGATTAAAATTTTAAGGGGTGTAATCAAACTGAGAGATATAGTAGAACATAAATAACCGGCCTGACGCAGACCGCATGCACGCGCTGTGCTATATATTTTGGCTTTTTGCCTGATTAAAATTTTAAGGGGTGTAATCAAACTGAGAGATATAGTAGAACATAAATAACCGGCCTGACGCAGACCGCATGCACGCGCTGTGCTATATATTTTGACTTTTTGCCTGATTAAAATTTAAGGGGTGTAATCAAACTGAGAGATATAGTAGAACATAAATAACCGGCCTGACGCAGACCGCATGCACGCGCTGTGCTATATATTTTGACTTTTTGCCTGATTAAAATTTTAAGGGGTGTAATCAAACTGAGATATATAGTAGAACATAAATAACCGGCCTGACGCAGACCGCATGCACGCGCTGTGCTATATATTTTGACTTTTTGCCTGATTAAAATTTTAAGGGGTGTAATCAAACTGAGAGATATAGTAGAACGTAAATAACCGGCCTGACGCAGACCGCATGCACGCGCTGTGCTATATATTTTGACTTTTTGCCTGATTAAAATTTTAAGGGGTGTAATCAAACTGAGATATATAGTAGAACATAAATAACCGGCCTGACGCAGACCGCATGCACGCGCTGTGCTATATATTTTGACTTTTTGCCTGATTAAAATTTAAGGGGTGTAATCAAACTGAGAGATATAGTAGAACATAAATAACCGGCCTGACGCAGACCGCATGCACGCGCTGTGCTATATATTTTGACTTTTTGCCTGATTAAAATTTTAAGGGGTGTAATCAAACTGAGATATATAGTAGAACATAATAACCGGCCTGACGCAGACCGCATGCACGCGCTGTGCTATATATTTTGACTTTTTGCCTGATTAAAATTTTAAGGGGTGTAATCAAACTGAGAGATATAGTTGAACATAAATAACCGGCCTGACGCAGACCGCATGCACGCGCTGTGCTATATATTTTGACTTTTTGCCTGATTAAAATTTTAAGGGGTGTAATCAAACTGAGAGATATAGTAGAACATAAATAACCGGCCTGACGCAGACCGCATGCACGCGCTGTGCTACATATTTTAAGGGGTGTAATCAAACTGAGAGATATAGTAGAACATTTTTTAACAAACATTATATTTAAAATGTCCACCGCTGTGGTCTCGAGGTCACGCAGCGGGCCCGGATTCGATTCCCGGTCGGGACAAGCTCCTGCGTGAGGTTTTTTCGGGATTTTTCCTCACCTGTAAGACATGTCAGGAAGCTTAAGGCCCAATGGTCCCCGAAAAATCACTCGGCTATCATCATCATCCTTATCATTATCATCATCACCCTTCACCGGTGTGGAAAGCAACGGGAAGCTACCACACCTATAATTCCCTAGTAAAGCTGCAAAGCATAGCATGAAAATTGCAGATTGCAGTGAAAGACCTGCCGTTGGGCAGAATTACTATGGATGGATATTTTAAATAATCAACTTTTGATAATACACAGCAGAGAAGACTTAATTTATTTCAGAATATAGGTATTTATTTAAGTAAGATTTTTTTTTAATTTCAAAATTTCATCTATTTTCGCATTTATAAAACAAAAAGTGTAGGTAAAATATTACGTTGTGGTAGCATATTTTGTGGGTTACGCTGGATAGAATGGTCCGGTATAAAATGGCACGATATTTTTGAAAGCACTATATTTACTGATTGAGTACAAGCATTGATTGGAAATAGTGTCGTGATTTTATATGAAGACGGCCGGTGCAAATGCTCTACTCTAGTAGAAAGAATGGATGTTGAATGTCTTAAAAACTGTCACAATAATAATTAATAGTTTAAAAAAACTAAAACAACACGCTTTATTAGAAAACCGAACTAAGAAAATGAAAAATAATTTTAATTTCCAACAAGCTTGGGATAAAATTAAAGTGGTCAACAAAAAAAATCATCTCCAACACATCTAGAATAAAACTAGAGTTATCAACAAAAACAAAATGATTTTACCATCAAAAGCTTAGGGTGCTCTGTATCAATTAATATGTTTGATAACAAACAGATATTGGTAAAAGTAAAGTCTCTAAGAAGAAAATGTAAAAATCATAAATAGCACACCACGCTTTTGATGGTAAAATTATTTTCTTTTTGTAGATAACTCTAGTTTTATTCTATATGTGTTGGAAATTATTTTTTTGTTGACCACTTTAATTTTATCCCAAGCGTGTTGGAATTTAAAATAATTTTTCATTTTTTAGTTCGGTTTTCTAATAAAGCGTGTTGTTTTAGTTTTTTAAAACTATTATTTATTTGTTTAGTTTTAATATTTTACAGAATAAGATAAAAATGTAAATATCTTTAAATTCGATACTATTGTAGTATGAGCTAAAAGTAATACTCTTCTAAAAAAACCCTCCCAGCCGGATTTGAACCAGCGACCTGTGGATTACTGAAATTACATACCACTATAGTTCACCGCGCTACCAACTGTGCTCTTACAACGATTGACTAAAAAGTCGACAAGTCCGCAACCTATTATACCAATTTTCATTTTTTTTTTATTTTCTGATGATTCTGGCCAGGATTTTAGAAACAAAATATGAATTATTGTATTGTCACGCGTCCTTTACAAGTATACAAAGTTTCAAGTCGATCCAATGTTTCTAAGTGGGTGAAAATCGTGTTCAAAGATTCCGTTACATAGATACAAAGACACTTTTTTACACGCTTTATATTAGCTCGACCTGTATCTATCTATCTATCTATCTATCTATCTATGTAACGGAATCTTTCAACGCGATTTTCGTCCACTTAAAATCATTGGATCGGCTTGAAACTTTGTATACTTGTAGAGGACCCGTGACAATACAATGATTTCATATTTATTTTCTAAAATCCTGGCCATAATCATCAGAAAATCAAAAAAAAGTGTTTTTGTATCAATGTAACGGAATCTTTCAACGCGATTTTCACCCACTTAGAAACATTGGATCGACTTGAAACTTTGTATACTTGTAGAGGACCCGTGACAATACAATAATTTCATATTTATTTTCTAAAATCCTGGCCATAATCATCAGAAAATCAAAAAAAGTGTTTTTGTATCAATGTAACGGAATCTTTCAACGCGATTTTCACCCACTTAGAAACATTGGATCGACTTGAAACTTTGTATACGTGTAGAGGACCCGTGACAATACAATAATTTCATATTTTGTTTCTAAAATCCTGGCCATAATCATCCGAAAATAAAAAAAAATGAAAACTGGTATAATAGGTTGTGGACTTGTCGACTTTTTAGTCAATCGTTGTAAGAGCTCTGTTGGTAGAGCAGTTAACTCTTAGTGGTATATAATTTCAGTAATCCATACGTCGCTGGTTCAAATCCGGCTGGGAGGGTTGTTTTATAGAAGAGTATTACTTTTAGCTCATACTACAATAGTATCGAATTTAAAGATATTTACATTTTTATCTTATTCTGTAAAATATTAAAACTAAAAAATAAAAAATAAGTAATAGTTTTAAAAAACTAAAAGAACACGCTTTATTAGAAAACTAAAAAATGAAAAATAATTTTAATTTCCAATACGCTTGGGATAAAATTAAAGTGGTCAACAAAAAAATCATCTCCAACACATATAGAATAAAACTAGAGTTATCAACAAAAAGAAAATAATTTTACCATCAAAAGCGTGGGGTGCTTTTTATGATGTTTACATTTACTTCTTAGAGAGCTTACTTTTACCAATATCTGTTTATTATAAAATATATTAATTGATATAGAGCACCCCACGCTTTTGATGGTAAAATTATTTTATTTTTGTTGATAACTCTAATTTTATTCTATATGTGTTGGAGATTAAGTTTTTGTTGACCACTTTATTTTATCCCAAGCGTATTGGAAATTAAAATTATTTTTCATTTTTTAGTTTTCTAATAAAGCGTGTTCTTTTAGTTTTTTAAAACCATTATTTATTATAGTTATACTATAAATAAAATTAATTTAGATTTCTTTGAAAAAGTTAAAATGATGAAAATAATTCTTGTTTATAATATCATGAGTTTACAAGATTTTCTTGATATTTTTTACCACGATTTATCCAATTATTGGAATTTTATTTTGTCATTTGGTACGTTAAGAGTTGTGTCTGAAAGTGAGTATATAAATTGAAATAGTTTCTTGTTTATCCCAAGAAATGGTTGGTTGTTACTTCATTTTACTTAAATTACTTGAGAAAGTGGGAAATATATAATGACAACGAACCCTAACATAATTACACATGTTAATTGCTTACTAAAACAGAGCTGCAGTTATTTTCACACGGTGCATCACGCACTCTCAGTAATATTCACTCTCTAAACATTACAGCAAAAGCTCATTATTCGCGGGTTAAAAAATTGAGACACTGTCCCTGTATTCGCGGTTAAAAATGTCTTTATTCGCGGATCCAGTCGGTGTATTAGAAGGATTAGTGTCCTTTATTAACGCATCCACAACTTTTTTTACTGCAGGCACGTGTCAAGGCGGCTTTTACAAAGAGTGATACAAACCAAACGGATAAATTAATATCAAAGTAAAACAAACCTTATTGTCACTAAGCCTAAAGTTCATTGTTAAAAGCCACCGCCGCAGTATTTCACGTGCCGCTATGTCCTTTAATAAATGCCGCCCTCGCCACGATAGGTATTTTATTGTTTCAAATATTAATTCGTTGCAATGATTTTGATTGAATAACACGTGTCTCTTCTGCTTTGTTGCCAATTTATGATGTTGAGTAAAAGGAAAGAAAATTAGATCCGAATCGGAAAAGTTAGCGTTGCCGCTTTAAGTAAAAATGAATGATTGACCGTTTACGCGTTGCGAGTCGTTTGCATCTATATCACGCTGTTTCAATGTTAATGAATCGAGAAATCCGAAGACAAAGTGAGGAATTTTATCGCAGAATTCACAGCTGAATATCAATCTTAATTGAAAGATATTTTAAAAGCGGCAAAACAGGAAAAAATGACTAAGTTCTTTAAGTCCTTGCCTAAACCTGATAGTAATAACAATTAATAGAAATTGTTCAAAATCTCTCATCCATCCATCCACCCATAGTAATTCTGTCCGAGGGCAGGTCTTTCACTGCAATCATAGCATTTTCATGCTATGCTTTGCAGCTTTACTAGCGAATTGTAGGTGTGGTAGCTTCCCTTTGCTTTCCACACCGGTGAAGGATGATGATGATGATGATGGCCATATGATTTTGGGTACCGTTTGGGCCTTAAAGTTTTCCTGACATTTGTCTTACAGGTGAGGAAAAAACCCCGATAAAAACCTCACCCAGAAAAACTGCCCCGTCTGGGATCGAACCCGGGCTCTCTTCGTGACAAGGCAGCACGCTACCTCGGGACCACATCTGTGGACTAATCTCTCGTCAATTGATTTTATTTAGATAATTCTTATTTTATTTTGTAATCTTGGAACATGTCCCCTATATACCCATACAAATTACCATTCCATATTCGCGGTTTCTGTAATCGAGGCAGAACATATCCCCCGCGAACAAGGAGCTTTTACTGTCCTTATGTTTAGATTACTATATCCCAGCGGTACCCAAACGTTTTAAGACCATGGAACACTTTTCAGTAATTAATTTTCACATAGAGCTTATATGATTAACGGCCTCGGTGGTCTAGGGGTTTATGTTCCTTGCCATTAGTCCCGAGGATCGCGGGTTCCAACCTGGCCGGTGTCGATGTGTTTTTAGGATGGAAAAGTCGAAGGAACAAGTCTTCCGGGAGGGACTAGAAGCCATGGGCTCCGAGTCTGAAGATATTCGGGCTCATTAAAGAACCTGAAGCCGAAATTAGTGACTCTGAGCAAAATTTAATCGACGTTCTTCCATCCAGAAAAAATCTTAGTAGCCCACTGTATGTCTCTTCGAGATGATGTGCTGACCACATGTGATTCGCTGACATATGTAGGAAAATAAGTGTAATTAAATTAGCTAGGCCAAGAAACTCTCGCTAGGGGGGATAGACTATGGTCACACTATTCAGGACATAGTACTTTAGACATGTTTCACGCAGTACTTGTTCCTCTTAATCACCACTAGACTCTCCAACTTCTTATCACAAGAGATTAGTTATTTGCTTCTTTTAAAAGAAAATTACATTTATTTATTTTGTAATTTGTCTCTCAGCAGATTAATTATACTGGTCGACAAGGTTTTCTTCAGAAGAAATCTGATTAGTGAATCTAGTGCATTTTTTCATACTGAATTCAGATATGTAGTCAGAATTTTTCCATCAGGCACAGTTTTTTTTTTTTGTGACAGCTACCTTTTTAAAATTGATTTTAGCATTCTCTTTGACCTGTCATAGGGACCTTTACCTTATATGTAGCGATTTTATTCAAGCTGTATTTAAGGAAATTATATGTAATGTCATGTTGAACCACCAAAAGACAAGACTCTGCAGGTTCATGCGTGTTTTAACATGCTCAGACCTGTTAATCTGCATTGCACTGTGTCAGTAATGAGCTGACTGTGAGCTTGTTGGCACGAATATCACTAGTGAAAATATATTCCTTCCTTCCTTTCTGTTTAGAAGTGTATTGTGTTTTAGAGTTTTCTTCTTTCATCATGCCACAAAAGTGTATAAATCATGCAGATAATTTCTGCTATATTTGCGGTGAGTTGGCCTTCAAGTCTCAGAGGCGAAATTTCTCACCACTTGTGAAAGAGTGTTATGAACTTTACTTTGGCTGTCAAGTGGGTGATTTTGATAAGAGCTGGGCCTCAAATATATGCTGTGTTTTGTGTGTTAGACTGTTGATTGGGTGGAAAAATGATACAGATCATATGCCATTTGCAATTCCCATGATTCACAGGAAACCAAAGGATCATCTAACTGATTGTTATTTTTGTTTAACAAATGTTAAAGGAATCACATCTAAATCAAAATGTACAGTTAAGTATCCGAATTTGCCATCTGCAATGAGGCCTGTCTTACACAATGAAGAGTTCCCTGTACCAGTATATGCAGATATGACCTTAACTCATAACTCTGATTCTGACCTAGCTCAAACTGAAAATGATTCAGATGAAAATAAAAATGATCTTACATATGAAGGCAGAAGCTGATCATCAGAACCTTACTTTCCCAATCAACAAGACCTCAATGACCTGGTTCGGGATTTAAACCTATCAAAACAGCAAGTTGAAGTTTTAACTTCCAGACTCAAAGGCTGGAATCTACTTCAAAAAGATGTAAGAATATGTAGTTATTGTAGCCGCCATAGTGCTTTCAAATACTGTTTCTCTGAAGAAAATGGTATTGTGTATTGCAGTGATATTTGTTCTGTTATGGAAACTCTTGGGCATCAACACCAGCCAAATGAGTGGCGATTGTTCATAGAATCCTCTAAAGTTAGTTTGAAGGCTGTGTTGCTACATATTGGCAATGAACTTCCATCAATACCTGTAGCGCATGCCGCTGATATGAAAGAGATATATGAAAATATGAAACTGGTTTTAGAGAAAATCTAATATGAAAAATATAAATGGTATATCTGTGGTGATTTAAAGGTCATTGCTTTATTGCTTGGTTTGCAACTTAGGTTCACCAAATTTTGCTGTTTTTTGTGCGAATGGGACAGCAGATATAAGAAGTCTCACTATGTTAGAAAATCATGGCCTGAACGTGAATCTCTTATCCCTGGCCAGAAAAATGTGTCACATATCCCTTTAGTGAATCCTAAAAAAATATATTTACCTCCATTGCATATTAAATTAGGAGTAATGAAAAATTTTGTCAAAGCTATGGATAAACTTTCTGATGCATTCTTTTACTTGAAATGGAAATTACCCAAAGTCAGTGATGCTAAACTGAAAGAAGGAATTTTTATAGGGCCCCAAATACGGTCACTAGTGGCTGATGAACATTTTGAAGGTCTGTTAAATCCTCTGGGAAAAGCAGCCTGCAGTCTTTCAAAAATGTATGTTGCAATTTCCTTGGAAACCATAAAGCAGAAAACTATCGTGACATAGTGGCTGATCTTCTACATTCCTATAAAGCTATGGGATGCAACATGTCCTTAAAAATGCACTTTTTGGACTCTCACTTAGACTTCTTTCCGGAAAATCTTGGGGCTGAGCGTTTTCATCAGCAAATTTCCACAATGGAAAAGAGGTACCAAGGCAAGTGTAGTTCTAATATGCTGGCTGACTACTGTTGGGCCAAGAAGAGGATGTTCCAGATGCAAAATATGCCCGAAAATCACTATCTACCACTTTCTAGGTAAGTCAGAATGAGTTAGAGTTAGATGGATTTTATTAAAAATTATAAAAAATATAAATGAATATCACAGAAAACTCTTGCCTGATAGGAAAAACTGAAATGATATTTAAATACAGGATGAAAAATACTTCTAAAATATCATATTTTTATTCCTGTGAAGAGAAATAAGTTCATTTTTGTCGACCAGTATTATTGTTTTTAGATTTTTTTTGTTTCGTTTCTCTAATAATATCAATTCATTCATTTTAATTTCAGTTTCTTCTTCTTCTTCTTTCTTCCAAGTATTATACCAAGGCCTGTTACGATCCTATATAAAATTTTCCCTCCAGCGTTAAATAGGACGGCCCAGAGAATTTCAGTTTCTTCTTCTTCCTTTCATGTGATAGACCTGGTGGTCTGTTACGGTCTCAATCCAACGTTTGAAGGGTCTGCCCAAAGATCTCTTGCCTGGTGGCTGGTAATTTAAGATCTGACGTGGTATTCTTGTTCTGCTCATTCTTCGTACGTGAGATTTCCAGTTGTTTCTGTATTTTTGTACATATTCCATGACTGATTCTGTGTGTAATTCTTTGAGAATCTCAAAATTCCTTTTATGGTCTGTTCTTGAGAAGCCTGCAGTACGTCTCATAAATTTCATTTCTGCCGCAGTTAGTCTTTGTTCATCTACACTGCGAATTGTCCAGGCCTCACTGCCGTAACATAATATGGGTCTGGCCAGTGTTTTATAAAATCTAGTTCGTGTGTGTTGCTGTACTGTGTTGGCTTGAAAATATTATTTATAATTCCTGTTACTCTGTTATATTTTATAATTTTTTGACTAAAATCTTTTTCTTCTTCGTATGTAACTTGGTATCCGAGATAGTTAAATGTGTTGGTTTGTTCTAATATTTTATTATTAATAACAATTTTACTGCGAGCTGGGTCTTTTCCTAGGAAAGCCGTGACTTTAGATTTTTCTGTTGAGATTTCCATGTTGTAGTTTATTGCAATTTGCTGAAAAGAGTGGACTGAACGTTGTATGTCATCTTCTGAGTTCAGAATTTCAGTTTAATTTGTATAAATATATTTATATTTAGGCCCTACTTATAATATTTCTTTTTCTATGTACCTTCCAATATTTACAGAGGATATAGTATGCAACAAATGAAGAAACAAAGGTTCAATAAGCATAGGTTGTACAAGTAATACTTGCAGAGTTTTGGTCTAAGGTACCTGTGTTTAGGTTGTAGGCATGGTAATTATTGTTTTAGTTCACTTAAAGCCACTTGAAGAATGTTTTTATGTCGAGTAGTGTATACGTAAAAGCCAGCCTGCTTTTATAAATATAACTTATGTTAATACATCACCTAATTCTTTCCATTGTCCGGGCTAAAGTGAGTCGATTATTTCATCTCAGCGAAGATGGGACTGTTGAAGAACACTAACCTATCTTGCACTCCCAGCACTTTGGCATGAACCTGATGTCTAAACATCCTTCCAATATTTACATAGGATAAAATGAAGAACAAAAGTTCCTATAAACATTGGTCGTGCACGTAATATGTTCTGAGGTATTGTCTACCACCACCATGTGTCTGTCTTCACAACATGTGCTTCATTGTAATGCAGCCTTCCATCCTACGTCTCATGGACTCACGCATTCGTTCGAACATCCCTGGTTGTTGCCGGATTGCGTCACAAGCATTCAGCACGCGTTCTCGTAGTGTATCCACATCATTTATGGGGACTGCATACACCAACTCTTTAAATGTCCCCAAAGCCAAAAATCTAAAGGGTTTAGGTCCGGTGAACGGGCAGACCAAGGTATTGGCCCTCAACGACCAATCCATCGCTGATGAAACACGCGTATTAGTTGTCGCCTAACCCGAAGATGAAAATGGGCCAATGCTCCATCATGCATGTACCACATTTGTGCACATTCATGTAATGGCACATCCTCCAGCAGCACTGGTAATCGGTTCCGAAGGAAGGTACAATATCTAGGACCATTCAATCTGTTCGGTAGAACGTAGGGACCTATGAATATCTGTCCCCGTGAATGCCTGCCCAAACGTTGATACCTAATATGTGCTGGTGTCTTCCCTCTTCAAGTGCATACGGGTTTGGATCGGCCCATACGTGGGTATTGTGAAAATTCATGATACAGTCTCTCGTGAAACCGGCCTCATCTGTGAACAAAATCTTTGCTGCGAAATGCGAATCATGAGCACACGTGTGGAGAAACCACTGGCAGGCCGGTCGTGTGGCAGCAGAGCTTGGATAGAGCAACTGTTCATGGAGAACGTTCCAGACAACAGATTTAGCAATAGCTTGAGCTGCAGATATTCTTCGGACACTCGTTCCAGGGTTCTCCTCCACGTGTTCTAATACCCGTTGCTCCAAAATCATGTGTCCGAGTTGTTCGAGGTCTTCCACGGTCCTGCGTTTGTGGTGCAAAGGACCCTCTATCCAAAAGTCGCTGGAACAGGGGTACTAAACATTTTTACAGATGGTCTACGGCGATGTGGATATTTGGCAGCATACAAATTACGTGCCCCTATGTTACTGTCATTGGCATGGCCGTAGCAGAACACCACATCTGCCATCTCCTGTGTTGAACGCCAGGCCTCCATTAGGTGCTGTACAGAGAAGGACAAGAACAGAAATTACAGTACTGCAGTGTCACAATGAACCATGAGTCATTTGCATACTACGGTATGTGTACCGGACGCAAATAACATGCCGGACTGATAGAGCAATGTACACCCTTAGACAAAAAAATAGTCATCTCTTGATTCTATCAACCGATCGGGGAACTTCGTGAGCACTCGTAGAAGCCTTATTCACATTAACACATTTTCAGTAATTGTACTGTGGTGTTTGCTAGTTAACGCAATGCACACTCAAGTAAAATAAAAGAGAGAGCTTGCCTTTGTGTGTTTCCGTCGTCGAGAGGTTTAACGCACAACATCTGCGTTCGTAACCTCACGGGTTCGTTTCCCATTCTACTTTTTTTTTTTTTTTTTACTGAATGTTAGGATAGCATTTTGCCTGTAATATAGTTTCATATTTAATTTTATATTTGAGTTTTATGGCTTTAATGCATACACAATACACATAAATGAAAACCTTCTAATAATTAAATGAAGAAAGAAAATAATATCTTCTAAAATGATAACTTTAACAAAATTAATATCGGGTGTATGAACCCTCAGCATCTATTACCGCCCTCAATCTGCGGGGCATTGATGCAATCAAGTTTCTACAGTCACGTGGACTTTCGGCTAGAGCATCCCTGACGTCCTGAATTTGTGCCCATTAGCCATCTTTCGGCTTTTGTGCATCTGCAGGACAATTAGAGTTCATTATAAACAAACTTGTTAGAGGCTGTTGCTTTTGCGCAGAACGTGTGCGCATCAGTCTATTAAAATCAATACATTGACATCACCTAGAACAAACCCTGAATGTGGTAAAATAATTGTTACAATAACGACATTAACATTGATTTAGTTCAATTGTCAAAATAAAATGAATTTAATTCATGAAACATTTTAATAGAAATATCACGAAAAAAAATACATAATTGAGGACGCGAACCTGCGACCTTCATTAACAGAAACAGAGACTGCATGTTTTACCGCTGACCTAACAGGGCACGTAGGAGTATCTTCACTCAGTTCATGCCACATAACGCAGCAGCTCAGGGCCTGCACAGTTATGACTAGTTTATTAGTGTGAACCCAGCGCTGTGCCGAGTAGGACTTAGAAGGAATATGCGTTCAAGAGATGACTCTTTTTTTTTTGTCTAAGGGTGTACAGTACTTACTGTAGTGCGCTTTGGAATACTGTACTGCTTGTGTTGGGTTCGTGCTTCATACTAATGGAAACACGGTAACAAACGTCTACAGCAGTACGTCATCGGGTTCATGCCAAAGTGCTCGGAGTGCAAGATAGTAAAACCTTAGTCCATAACTGTGCAAATATTACGTGTACGACCTATGTTTATTGGACCTTTGTTTCTTCATTTGTTGCATACTATATCCTCTGTAAATTTTGGAAGGTATTTTCGGGACGCCCTGTATAATAACAGTTAAATATCGTCGGTAATGGGCAGGACATATGCTACGAATGGAGGATAAAAGAGGGGCATGGAAAATTCTTGTAGGAAAGCCAAAAAGAAAGAGCCCGGTAGGTAGGCCAAGAAAGTGGTAGCATGATTTGAGAGAGGTGAATTATACACATAATTATTAGAAAATATTGGCCTAGGATATGGATACATAGAGATTTTATGTTCACACAGTAATGAACCTCTGGGTTCAATATTGTCATTGGGTATATAAATAATTATCAGAGTGTTTATTTTCAAGCTCCAAACGGTCACCCTTTGTTCTTTAGATTTAAATGAGTCCACCATTGTGGTCAGTTTGTTACAACTGAGTAAGGCATTACCTCGTACGTAGCGGGACTGGGTTCGATCCCCGGTCGGGACAAGTTTCCTCGTTCGGGTGTTCTTGCCTTTTTTTTTTCTCATCTACAAGACAAATTTGGGAAACATTACGGACCAAGCCAAATGTTCCCCAAAGATCATGTCGCCATCAATCATAGCTTAATCGACATACATATCATATACCCTTGTTTAACATGAATGAGTGAGTGAATGATGTGCCTTTACTTAAATGCTCGTATTGTCTCAGAGGTAGCCCTGGCATTAAGCTGATCATACATGTCATTGCGTAGTCAAAAAAGTGTGCGTATTATCCAGAGTTACAAGTCCTTTCAGTGTCCCTGTGGGACATGTAAATGTACCTATAAAGGAAAAAACTAAGGCAAAGGGACGAGAGAGAGAGAGAGAGAGAGAGAGAGAGCGTTTAGACGTCATACTATATGCGTGTTGATATTTAAAATTACCCTTATAGCGATTTGGTAACTCAGCGTGGTAAAGGAATTTGTTTCGTAATAAATGGCAGAGTAGTTAAATATGTATAAAAGAAAAAAGGAAATTAATATACATTTAATGACACTTAATTGTTGTTGTGAAGGTCAAATGACAACAAGTATAGCGTGTTGTTACTGACATACATTCAGCTCTTGTTTGGAAACATATTACTATTCCAGGTGAAGTTGAAAATGAATTAAACACAAGACATGTGTCTGGTTATAGAGAAGTTGTAAACAATAACCCAGAGCTTCAGTCGAAAAATATCTGAGTTGTCACTTTAATATCTAAATCAAATATACGTAAAAGTAAAATGGGTGTACGAAATGATATAGGATGTATTCAGATCTTAATTAGGTACTGGAAGAAGTCCACCTATTAAGATCTGATCAACATTTCTAATATTTAACGTTTGCGGAATGCTTTAACATTTGCGGTAAATAACGAGAATATCTTTAAAAAGTAAAATTTGAAAATGCAGTTTATTACATTGCGGATTGAAGCCATCATGTTCTTATTTAATTATAATACTGGATGTAATATCAAATTTAAATAACTTTAACAACTGTTAACTAGGACTATTTAACTCATGCCCCAAATGGGAATCGATGACCAATCACGTTTCAATGAATTTTGTTTTTACAACCAATCACAGTCGTATTTAACCTCGATAATAATTATCGAATTTTGATTACCGAAATAAAGAAAGCTCCTCCTTGTTAAATTTCTTCTCCACTAGGGTGCATTACAATATTGCGATCCTATTCGACAATAAATAGTATAATCAATTTGCAGTGATGAACAAATGGTATAATCAATTGGTACAAATGTTTTTATATTATCTCTCGCATGCGCTTTCTGTTGACATTCGTGCACTATATATACAATCTGATAGCCGTAGTTCTTAGAGAGTCAGTCACTGCAAAATAATGCTATGACCTATTCAGAATGTTAAAAAAGGAGGTGCTTTCTTTATCATGATAAACTTTAGTTGGTACATTTTAGGCTAAACGCGACTGTGATTGGTTGTAAATAAAAAATCATTAAAATGTGATTGGTCATTGACTCCCATTTGGGGCATGAGTTAAATAGTCATAAGTAAGGCCACGAATGATTTACAATTTATCTAGAGGATTTGGAAATCAAGAGTGGCATTTGTTAGGACTATTTAACGAATAAAATTAAGATGTCTACTCACAAATCATTTTATATATATTATATATATATAATATATATATATATTATATATCTCCAGCGTCTCGAGGTAGCGTGCTGCCTTGTCACGCAGCAGGCCCGGGTTCGATCCCGGGTCGGGGCAGTTTTTCTGGGTGAGGTTTTTATCGGGGTTTTTCCTCACCTGTAAGACAAATGTCAGGAAAACTTTAAGGCCCAAACGGTCCCCGAAATCATATGGCCATCATCCTTATCATTATCATCATCATCCTTCACCGGTGTGGAAAGCAACGGGAAGCTACCACACCTACACAATTCCCTAGTAAAGCTGCAAGCATATCATGAAAATTATATGATTGCAGTGAAGGACCTGCCTTCGGGCAGAATTACTATGGATGGATATATATATATATATATATAGCTATTTTAAAATATTTATATATTTAATGTAAACGGCGATGTTTGAAAACAAATGAGACTTGTTTGGTGATGTTTCATTCGACAATAAATAGTATGATCAATTTGCAGTGATGAACAAATGAAATATCACCAAACAAGTATAATTTGTTTTCAAACATCGCCGTTTACATTAAATATATAAATATTTTAAAATAGCTATATATATATATTATATATATATATATATATATATATATATATAATGATTTGTGAGTAAACAGCTTACTTTTATTCGTTAAATAGTCCTAACAAATGCCACTCTTGATTTCCAAATCCTCTAGATAATTTGTAAATCATTCGTGTGGCCTTACTTATGACTATTTAACTCATGCCCCAAATGGGAGTCAATGACCAATCACATTTTAATGATTTTTTATTTACAACCAATCACAGTCGTGTTTAGCCTAAAATGTACCAACTAAAGTTTATCATGATAAAGAAAGCACCTCCTTTTTTAACATTCTGAATAGGTCATAGCATTATTTTGCAGTGACTGGCTCTCTAAGAAGTACGGCTAACAGATTGTATATATAGTGCATGAATGTCAACAGAAAGTGCTTGCGAGAGATAATATAAAAACATTTGTACCAATTGATTATACAAAAAAAACACTGTTTGCACTGTCTTAAATTTATTTTTTCCCAGGTAATAACATTCCAGAAAAATATAATTGTCATATACATAATAAAACATCAGAAATTAATGAATATACAGTTTGATGTTTTTCCTTTTTTTTTTTCCTCCACTAGAGTGCATTCTCACAATATTGCGTTCCTTTGGCAATAAATAATATGATCTGGTTGCTGTGATGAACAAAAGAAGCAAATGAAGCGTACCAATCGTTTCTCATTTGTTTTCAAACATCGCCGTTTACATTAAATATATAAATATTTTAAAATAACTACATTTAAATAATGATTTGTGAGTAAACAGCTTAATTTTATTCGTTAAATAGTCCTAACAAATGCCACTTTTGATTTCCAAATTCTCTAGATAAATTCATGACTCACTTCGTGAGTCGTGAATTTATCGATAATTTGGAAATCACTCGTGGCATTACTTATGATAATTTTTCGTCAGAGTCTGTTCGTTCCCTGTCTCATTTTTATGGTTTGCAACTCGTCCAAATACTGATAAATTTATTTTGTTAAATTATTTTATACTCTTTATTATGAAGATAACAAGATGTTGTTGATGATAATAACAATAAAGTTAATTTTTGTTAGGAATATTTCACACGTTCTACTCAAAGGGATTTGTCGGTAGAGCTCTCTGTGTAACGTAAGTCCCCTTGCTTCCTTACTTCTTACTCCATCCATCCAACTTTCTCTTGGTCTACTTCCTCACTTCCTTCCTCTACCCTCCTATTTAAGGACTTTCTTTGGTATTCTGTCCTCTCCCATTCATACGATATTTCCAATACCACCTCTGACGTCTTTCTTTTATTATTTCTAATATGTTTCTTTCGATCTGTATAATTTCTCTTATTGATTTTATACAGTTCTGAAATTCGTGTACATCACCTCCAAAAATTCATTTCTACTGTAACAATTTGTCTGCTGATTGTCCATGTTTTGAAATCATAGAATAAAATGCTTTGTAACATATACAGAGAGGATCTCCCGACACTACTCCGAGCCAATAGGAAGAGCGCATGCGGCCGCTGAGTACACACTCCGCGTCACGCGTAAGAGCAACTGCACGGCTCTTTTTCTATTTATTTCACTTGGTTCGTGCATGAGCATGAAAATAGCGAAAATAAGATACGTACAGGAGGTGTTGAAAATGTTCTCCTCCTACTTTCATATATGTTCGCCACCTTGCTAGGAAACCTTCATTCACGCTCATTAGTTGCTGTTCTGTTGTTGAGTTTATTTCTGTTATGATATCATGTTTCAGATCGTCTAATGTGTGGTGGTTTCTTGCATACACTTTATTTTATAAAATCGTAAACAGTTAAATCTGGAGACCGTGATGGCCACAAGCACGCACTAATAACCCGATCTTCAAATATTTCACTAATTAATTATAACGAGTCTTCAACTGTATGTGCAGTTGCAGAGTTTTGCTGGAAATATCCATTTCAACAGTCAATATCAGTCAGTTCTTTGAAAAATGGTGTCAATATGTCATCTCTGTATCTTTGTGCATTAATTGTATTGTTAAAAAAATGTTCCAATCGGCCGCGGTGGACTAGTGGTTATACTTCTTGCCTCTGGTCCCGAGGGTCGCGGGTTCAAACCCAGCCGGGAGGGACTTTAAGCCATGGGTCCCGAGTCTGAAGATCCTTAAGCCTGAATGAAAAGGCTTCTAAGCAAAATTTACCGAATTTTCCCGTCCTAGTACTACCTTGGTTTCCTAGATATCAGTATGAGGCGGAACGCTGACCACGGACCACTCAAATGACATCTATACGAAAACAAGTGTAACTAAATTAGTATGATCCCTATTAGGTTCGTCTTCCGGGCATATAGGCCGTGGTCCAGTCGTTCTTCTACTCGACGTTTCGTCTACTGCTGCGGTAGACATCTTCAGGAGATACTGCGTGCTCTCTGTGAACTCCTCAACAGTCGGCTGCAGACTGGCTGGTCGTTGGAAACTCCCTCCCTATTTATAGGCAGCCCCCTGGTGGAGAGGCGGTTTTCTGCGCGGTCCGTGTTGCGTGCTGTTTTGTCCAGGCTGTCGCTAGCAGAAGTCATAGGCTTCGTTGTCGTATTGTGCAATGCCGGGATCCAGATTTTGTTTATCTTCATGGTTTCTTCTTTTTTGTTAAAGGAATTTTTGTGTTTATATATTTCAAGGGCTTCTCTGTACAGTCTGGTGTAATAATGTAATGTTTTGGGACAATACCTGTGTTTCTTCTTCGAATCTTATTATATGTTCTTGGTTGTTCATCCAGTGTTCCGCTACGGCTGATTTTTCCTTTTGTTTTAGTCTGCAATGCCTCTTGTGTTCTTGCAATCTTGTGGTAACCATTCTTTTGTTGTGCCGATATAAACTTCTCCACAACTGCAAGGGATGCGATATATACCGGCAGTACTTAACGGATCTCTTGTATCTTTGGCTGGGCGCAGTATATTGCTGATTTTTTGTGTTGGCTTGTAGGTTGTAGATATGTTATATTTATTTAATATTCGACCAATTCTCTCCGTTATTGTCTTGATATATGGTAGGTACACCTTACCCTTAGCCTCCTCCTTGTTCCCGTTTTCGGATTTGTATTTATTGGGATTTATGGCTCGGCGAAAATCTGTTTTGCTGTATCCATTGGATTGAAACGCTGCTTGGAGATGATTAATTTCTTCTTGTAGATACTGTGGTTCCGAAATCCTTTTGGCTCGTTCCACCAGGGTTTTAATTATTCCGCGTTTTTGTCTGGGATGATGGTTGGACTGCTTATGTAGGTATCTGTCTGTGTGAGTCTTTTTCCTGTATACCTTGTGTCCAAGTGTCATGTCTTGGTTTCGAATTACTAAAACATCCAAAAACGGTAGACTGTTGTTCTCTTCTCTTTCCAGGGTGAATTGGATGCTGGGACAAATACCATTTAAATGTTGCCTGAAGTTATCAAGTTCTTCTTCACCATGCTCCCAAATGACGAATGTGTCGTCCACATATCTCAGCCAAACTGAAGGTCTTAATGTAGCATTCTCCAAGGCCTGTTTTTCAAATTGTTCCATGTAAAAATTGGCTATTACGGGGCTTAATGGACTTCCCATGGCCACGCCATCTATTTGCTCGTAGAATATTCCTCCCCATTGGAAATACGTTTCTGTGAGGCATATGTTATACAGCGCTACTATATCTGGGGGATTAATGTGCTTTTATGTTTAGCTGAATAAGTAAAAGGAAAAAATAATTATAAATTTATATTTTTAGATACCCTTTGCTGATTACCGGCGTTGCCCGGGGAATCTACTCATCTCGATCTTCTTGGCATAAATGAGCTAGAAGACAAAATTCGTTATTGTGAGTTATCCGTAAAAGAATACCCGCTATGCTTGCACAGGACTCTACTTACTTGTCTCGATCTTCTTGGCATCAGTGAAAGACAAAAATGGTTATTGTGAGTTATCCGTAAAAGATAAACATATGCTATCAGGGACTTTTTTGTAGACCTTTTTTTTGAGATATTCAATTCTGTGTACATTAATTTTGTGTATTTGTTATGGTTTAGGCATCATAAGCCATTTAAGCGTCCAAAAAGCTACTTTTTTCACGTTTTCCACTGCAAAGGGCAATTTTTAAGGGTGTAGGAATTGAGTATCACAATTTCCTTATAACCTAATGTTCATCCCAGGAATCTCCTGAACATTTTGCAAAAAAGTCCCATCATAATCGGATCATCGGTATGGCCACGCATAAAGTACAAACAAACAAACAAACAAACATTCATTTGTATATATTAGATAGTTAAGGATGACTGTTTTATAAGGTACAAAAAATTTTAAATTGAAATAATATAGGCCTATTGTATAGTATTATTATTATTATTATCATTATTAATAATGTCAATAACAACAATAATGTTTTATTTATATACAGATAATAATAATAATAATAATAACAACAACAATAATGTTTTATTTATATATAGATAATAATAATTAATAATCATAATAACAACAACAACAACAATAGGCTATTTTTTATTTCCTTTTAAATTTTTTCAGTACATTCGTGTGAGGCCTAGTCTTAAAATCATAAAAAGGAATTGGTTATATAGAAAAAATACATTTTTTGCATAATACATGAATTTAAATATACAGTTGTTAGTGTGAGGCGATGAACTTAACGCATTTAAACATCTCGCATTACAGTTTGGGGGGAGTCGTCATCTCATATTACAGCACTCTGTGTTACAGTGGCATAAGTAGCTTAACATGTTAATATAGTTGAACAAACTAAAACATGTCATCTAATGATATTTTCCAGCCATGTTAGGGATTACATCTCCATACGTAATGCCACGAGTGATTTCCAAATTATCTATCTACAGGATTTGGAAATCAAGAGTCGTATTTGTTAGGACTATTTAATGAATAAAATTAAACTGTTTACTCACAAATCATTATTTAAATATAGTTATTTTAAAATATTTATATATTTAATGTAAATGATGTTTGAAAACAAATGAGAAATGTTTGGTTAGTTCCATTTGTTCATCCACTGCAACTGGATCATATAATTTATTGCCAAATAGGATCACAATATTATAAGAATGCACCCAAGTGGAGAAAAAATGAAACACATCAAACTGTATTTATAACTAGAGCGAGGAATTATATGAAGAAAATTATATTAAAATATGAAATCATAATAACAAAATATGATACAAAAATATTATGAAGCTACTATTTTTTTTTTAAACTTTTCACATATATTTATATACACAAGCTCTGTATAATTTATGGGTATACATACCAACACACGAGACAAGAATACCTTTTTGTAGCTCAAGAAATCAAGAGTTTCACTGTATTTCCATTTTAATTAATTTTTCATTAATTCTGACTCAAAATAATATATCATGTTCCTGATTTGAAGCAATTTTAATGGCTCACATTGAAGTATAGTTGTGTGAGGAATCACGCTAACAAGCCAGAAGGTCGTGGGTTTGAGTCTCAATGGGGTCATGTTTTTAGCTGGACCAAACCTTCTGGCGGCATCATAGCCCTGGGGTCTATTCAGTTCTTAATTTAAATGAGTACCAGATGCATGTTCTGGGGCAAAGGCGGCCGTCACACAGGACTGAGAACCCAGTGTACATCCCTTGGCGATTGTCTAGAAATGTGGAAGTCTCAACATCCATCTACCCCAAGGGCCTCCCAAGCCTGTAGTTTGACACTTTATCTAATAAATTAATACTGAGCTTATATAAAACGCGATCAATTAATTTATCAAATGATATTTAATTACGACATCCAAACATAAACAAAAAAGAAAACATAGTAACCGTAGTAACATGCTTCCATCGCATACACCACTGACAAGATTTAGAGTAGGTACAGTTTGGATGACTTCTGTTTACCTTGCATAAAGATAATGAATTCCAGTATATGTAAATGTCACAGTAACATTAAATTAGATGAATCAGAACACACGTAGACCAAGTCCTAACTAACTAACTCACTGGAACGATCAAACCCGTAGGTTCATGGCGACACGGACATAAGCTCTCCATACATCCCTATCCTGAGCTAATGTTTTCCAATCATCTCCTCTATAATCTAATTCCCTCAAATCATGGTTAATGTTATTCTCCCACTTCATTCTTGGGCTACCAACTGGGCGTTTTCCCTCTGGTTTTCCTACAAGAAGCTTCCATGCACGTCTTTCATTCCCCCATTCGTGCCACATGTCCTGGCCATCGCATTAGACCAAGTACTGCATGTCATATTTGGAGAGAAACAAGATGTTAAAATGAATTAATCCACAAATAATTCTAGGGTGTATTTCAAAACCCTCTTTGCAATTACAATTATTTTTAATCCTATACATTACACGTATGAACATGGTGAAATGTAGTTAGAATTATTATAACATTAGTTTTTCCATGAAATTTGCCCGAGCACAGTATGGTATATTTGTGCTTTGAATAATCCAATTATCAATTCTGTTCGTAATCCACAGTTATGAGCTTTTGCTATATTTTTTAACGCCTGTCTGTCAGAATTATTTTGTACGATCAAAAGTATGCTCCACGCCATATTATGTTATGGGAGCAAACATGTACTGTGCTATGTTTGTTAGTTCGATGTAAGTGAGCATAATATTTGTCTTACCTACAAGAACTTTACTAATTTCATAAACTGTGGAGTAAGACCTTATTTCCCAGCACAACTTCAAGTTTAGCACAGCATCTTCCCTACATTTAAATACTGTAATCCATTCACAAAGTAAGAAATGCTCTTAGGTAGCAAAAAGAAACAGGTTGCTACCTGAGAGAAAGAGTAGGTGATTATTGTAACATTGTTGCTCTACTTATTCATGTTCTTGTCACAGATTAGGAAATCCCTGTTCTTGTTCTGTAGTTTCGGACAAAAGCCTCCACTTGGTCATTCCATGTCTCCTTTTTTCAATTATTTTCTTTTGTCAAATCTATTTATCTTGTTCCAGATGGGATACTGAGGAATTTTCGGCTGTCTGCCACATTACATTGTCAAAAAAATTTCAAAACTACAGTCACTTCAAAAATGTTTTTAACCAATTAGTAGAAATTGTATTAAAAAAATGAAAGTTGAAAAATATGAAGGAATATTAAATGTTTACTAAAATATGAACATTTTGCCAAAAAATTGTGAAATATGAAAAAATATGTAGGTCTTATTTGATTCTACATATCATAAAATGTAAAGATACTTTGTCTCAGTGCTCTCTGACTAATAGTTTAAAACATGAAATTTCATAAAAATCCTCGCTCTAATTATAACCAACGTTATAGGTTATTAATTACCATTGTTTTTTTTAAAAACTCCGTAAAATCATTATTTAAAAACACATAATATTGAACACATCGTTATCAAATGTGTAGTTCGAAGGAATCTATTCATTATTTGCTATATTCAACGTATTTGTTCGAGAGTCAGTCACTGCAAAATAATGATCTGACCTGCTCAGAATATTAAAAAGGGGGAGCTTTCTTTAATATGATAAACAGAAGCAGATAAGTATCGAGGTGAAATACGACTGTGATAGTTTGTAAAACAAAATTCATTGAAACGTGATTGGTCATTGACTCCCATTTGGAGCATGAGTTAAATAGTCAGTTAACAAAACTGAATTTGTTAAGAAATCGTATGCTTAAACATTTATGTCTAGCTTTTATATCTAAGTAAGTGGGGGGAAGTGGGAATATATCATGTTTTAGGTATCTATTAAAAATATAGGTCTACTTCAGTTATTAATTCTGTAAATGATTTTTAGTGATTTCTTGAAAGATCTGGTTTAGCTGCTGACCACGTCCATCCGGATAGTTTCATTCTATCCCTTGGTTGATCCGTAGAGGGTGCAGATTTCTGCAGTCATATATCAGGTGGTCGACTGCCTGTTGTTATGCTCCGCAAGGACAACCTATACTGCCGGCTAGGACGAATCTATGGAGATAAGCTATTTTGAACCCGTGTCCAGTGAATTCGGCGGTTGCTGTGAGTTTTGTTCTCGCCCAAGGAAGAGAGGATCTGCAAGCAGCACCTTTTGCACAATTTTCCCACTGGATTTCCCATTTTACAATTCCTTTCTCTGTTTCACCTGTATGTACTGTCTGTTTAGGTATTCTATCAAATATAATTTCCCCATTTTCATCTTCCACTGCTGCTATGGGTAATTTTCAGCCAATTCGTTTCCTACTGTATCGGCATGAGCCTTGACCCAGCGAAAGCAGATTTGGTGTCTTATTTTCATAAGTAATGCCACAAGTGATTTCCAAATTATCGATAAATTCAAGACTCATGAAGTGAGTTGTTAATTTATCTAGAGAATTTGGAAATCAAGAGTGGCATTTGTTAGGACTATTTAACGAATAAGATTAAGCTGTTTACTCACAAATCATTATTTAAATATAGTTATTTTAAAATATTTATATATTTAATGTAAACGGCGATGTTTGAAAACAATTGAGAAACGATTAGCACGCTTCATTTGCTTCTTTTGTTCGTCACTGCAACCAGATCATATTATTTATTGCCAAAGGAACGCAATATTGTAAGAATGCTCTCTAGTGGAGAAAAAATGAAACACGTCAAACTGTATATTAATTCATTTCTGATGTCCTATCATGTAAATATGACAATTATATTTTTTTCTGGGAAAAAATACATTTAAGAAAGTGCAAACAATGGTTTCTTTTTTTGGGGTATAATCAATTGCTACAAATGTTTTTATATTAACTCCCGCATGCGGTATGTGTTGACATTCATGCACTATATATACAATCTGGTAGCCGTATTTCTTAGAGAGTCAGTCACTGCAAAATAATGCTATGACCTATTCAGAATGTTAAAAATGAGGTGTTTTCTTTATTATGATAAACTTTAGTTGGTAAAATCTAGGCGACTATGATTGGTTGTAAATAAAAAATCATTGTAACGTGATTGGTCATTGACTCCCATTTGGGGCTTGAGTTAAATAGTCATAAGTAATGCCACGAGTGATTTCCAAATTATCGATAAATTCACGACTCATGAAGTGAGGAGTGAATTTATATAGAGAATTTGGAAATCAAGAGTGGCATTTGTTAGGACTATTTAACGAATAAAATTAAGCTGTTTTCTCACAAATCATTATTTAACTATGGTTATTTTAAAATATTTATATATTTAATGTAAACGGCGATGTTTGAAAACAAATGAGAAACGATAGGTACGCTTCGCCTGCTTCTTTTGTTTATCACTGCAACCAGATCATACTATTTATTTCCAAAGGAACGCAATATTGTAAGAATGCTCTCTAGTGGAGAGAAAATGAAACACATCAAACTGTATATTAATTCATTTCTGATGTAGTATGATGTAAATATGACAATTATATTTTTCTGGATTGTTACCTGGGAAAAAATACATTTAAGAAAGTGCAAACAGTGGTTTCTTTTTTTGGTGGTATAATCAATTGCTACAAATGTTTTTATATTAACTCCCGCAGGCGGCATGTGTTGACATTCATGCACTATATATACAATCTGGTAGCCGTATTTCTCACAGGCTCAGTCACTGCAAAATAATGGTCAGACATGTTCAGAATATTAAAAAGGAGGAGCTTTCTTTAATATGGTAATTATAACACTGATAAATATTTCGTGAAACACGAGTCTGATTGGTTGTAAAACAGAAATCATTGAAACGTGATTGGTCATTGACTCCCATTTGGGGCATGAGTTAAATAGTCTCTATAATTATTGTATGAATAGAGTTATATTTTTATCAAATCAAGTGTTGTTTAGCTATCTGAATACATGGCCACTCTCTTTCCAGCTCCGTCTTCTGATGGAATGCCTCGTATTTTGTGCAGTGCTACTTGCTTAGCCTGATTGTTGGAGCAATTAATATCTAACATGTATTTAAGCCTATTTAGTAATCGTTTGATTAATGTTGATTATTATAGCCGCAGTACCCACTTTTCCATTGATTTTGATGCCATTATTTTATTACTGATCGTGAAAACCTCATAGCTGCTCTTCCTACTTTCCATTAACCTACAACATGGGATTCACAGGTTTATTTTGATACTTCCTTCAGAAGAAAACCATATTCAGGACAAATGCATCGATCCCGACCTTGAACCCGCGAATTTCGCATCAGAAGCGACGAGGATCCTCCTTGTAAGGTGGTAAAATCAAGATCGTAGTCTAAACACGAAAAATTGTTATTGTAGGCGTAACAATGTTTTTACTTCATTCTTTTTCATAGGCCTATACGCTTTTAACATTTAGGAAAATATGGAGTCTTATTGTATTACTGTTATACTATAAAATGGTGAATGTCAACATGTTAGATTGAGTAATGATGTTATATTATAAGGATCTTCCGATTATTCGTGCACTTTTTTTTTTGTTCAAGGATTCCCTAAATTATAATAATTATTTTTTAAGAAACGAAATGAGATGCTAGGAAAAAGTTGGCAACTTGTGCTTATGATCTTATTTGATTCTTAGAAAAAGAAAATAAGGCGGCGTGTACGTCTTTAATCCTTCTCTTCATTTATAAAATATACAACCTATCCTCTAATAGTTCAGATTATTCCAATTACTCATCGGAAAAATTCAAAATTGTATGGGTTCTCATCTACCGTGAAGATTCCCTTCCCTTATCAAAATAAAGAGTAATTTTCAGATAAAAATACTTATAATTATCTAATTTACTTATCATATTTTGATTTATCTGAACAATCTAATGCTTCGCCGTTCTCTCTCGTGCCTCCCCATTAACATTTTTTTTTCATGAACAACATTTAATTAAAGTGATCCCACTACAGGCCTCAAGAGGCTCTTGGGGTAGGAGCAGGTTAAGGCTTCCATCGTTTTAGACATCGGCACGATATGTCAGCCCTGCGTGACTGCCGCCTTTCCCCCCAGAACTAGCGTATGATACTCATTTCAGTTAGAGGCTGAGTCGACCCTAGTGCCATGATACCAACAGAAGGTTTTGGACAATTTAAAAATCCGGGACTTACCTTCGTTTTGAAAAGGTCTAAGCATCATTATTTCAGTTTTAGCAATAGTATGCTTTCCGGACCTTCACATTTTCTGAATTCCTCCTACTCTAAAATATTTATAGGTTGGAGTGGACAGGATTTATTAGTATTATTAATCCATGTATCTTCATCATTATGAAGCTGGGACATCATCCAAAACTTGGATATTTCCATGACTACTTAACTCATGCCCCAAATGGGAGTCAATGACCAATCACGTTTCTATGATTTCTGTTTTACAACCAATCAGAGTCGTGTTTCACGAAATATTTATCAGTGTTATAATTACCATATTAAAGAAAGCTCCTCCTTTTTAATATTCTGAACATGTCTGACCATTATGGGCGTGTTGCAGTGGACTGGAGCCTGTGTAGAAATACGGGCCCCCCCTGTCAGGATTGTAATATATATAGTGTCTGAATTTCAACACATGCCGCCTGCGGGAGTTAAATATAAAAACATTTTGTAGCAATTGATTATCCCACCAAAAAAACAGATAACCACTGTTTGCACTTTCTTAAATGTATTTTTTCCCAGGTAACAATCCAGAAAAATAATAATTGTCATATTTACATCATACTACATATCAGAAATGAATTAATATACAGTTTGATGTGTTTTCATTTTTTCTCTCCACTAGAGAGCATTTCTTACAGATATTGCGTCTCTTTTGGCAATAAATAGTATGTATCTGGTGGCAGTGATAAACAAAAGAAGTAGACGAAGCGTACATATCGTTTCTCATTTGTTTTCAAACATCGCCGTTTACATTAAATATATAAATATTTTAAAATAACTATAGTTAAACAATGATTTGTGAGTAAACAGCTTAATTTTATTCGTTAAATAGTCCTAACAAATGCCACTCTTGATTTTCAAATTCTCTAGATAATTTCACTCCTCACTTTGTGAGTCGTGAATTTATCGATAATTTGCAAATCACTCTTGGCATTACTTATGACAATGTCTGTCGTTATCAACCACGGTTCTCAAGCACGAAAATATATTATGACTATTTAACTCATGCCACAAATGCTAGTTAATGACCAATCACGTTTCAATGAATGTTGTTTTACAACAAATGACAGTCGTGTTTCACCTCGGTCTTTATCGATTTCTCTTTATCAGCTCCTGCTTTTGTGATAAAGAAACCTCCTCCTTTTTTAATGTTCTGAACAGGTCAAAGCATTATTTTTCTCCATTAAATACATTGAATATAGCAAATAATGAAAAGATTCCTTGATTTTACTGAGTTGTTTACTAAAAAATAAATGAAAAACCCGTAATGTTGATTATGATATATAGTTTGATGTGTTTCATTATTTCTCCATTTGGGTGCACTCTTACAACATTGCGATCTTATTTGGCAATAAATAATATGATCAAGCAGCAGTGAATGAACATAACCTCACATTACTGATTTGTTTTCAAACATCGCCGTTTACATTAAATATATAAATATTTTAAAATAACTATAGTTAAACAATGATTTGTGAGTAAAGAGCTTAATTTTATTCGTTAAATAGTCCTAACAAATGCCACTCTTGATTTCCAAATTCTCTAGATAAATTCACTCCTCACTTCGTGAGTCGTGAATTTATCGATAATTTGGAAATCACTCGTGGCATTACTTATGATAATTATGCTTTCCCTATAAACCTTAGTCATATTTTCTCATTTATCGTTGTAAATTGTAAGTTTTTCAAAAATACTTTTATCAAATTTTACCATTTATCCCTAATAATTGATGTTTCTCCTTCCGAATTCTTCTTTTGTGAAACTTTCTGTTCGAAAAAAAAGTCTTAGGTATCATTTCTGATTTTTTCGAAAATAAAATTCCCAATAGCATTGTTAATTTCTTCTTCTTCTTATTCTTCTTCACTTCACGGGCTAGACAAAAATTTCCTGTTCCGCCTCACAGTTGTCCATCTTTTAACTGACCTTCCTATATTCCTTGAACCTCTTGACTTGTAGCTGAATGCTACTTTTGGTAATCTTGTTGCATTCATTCTTTCTGCATGTCTAAACCATTTCTTGTGTTTGACGGTATATTTATCAACGAACCCTCGAAAAAAGCAGCAGCTATAAGAGCTATGTCCGATTGAGGGTCTTTCCACTTTTCAGCGGTTGCCCTTTTACCAGCCGGCTGCTGGCCTTTCACATCCACATGTGTCAATCACAGAGGTAGATGATCAGCAGCCAGTGTAGGGGTAACATGTGGTTAGCATGTCGAGTCCCCCAGCCGTTATAGCTGGTTCCTCAACCTGGAGCCGCTACTTATTGTAGCTACCCAATTGCCTCACGATGCTGGGTGGGCACCGGTCCCATACTGGCCGAAATACCATGAGAAAATTTCTTCCCCCATGGAGACTCGAACCAGCGCAAGTCCCGTAGCTCTGCGCAAAGGCTTCCTACCTTAACCGCTCGGCTACGGCGCGGGACAAGAGCTATGTGCAATATCAAAAACATTACATCATTAAAATTAGACACAGCCATGAAGTTATTTGTATCAGTGATCCCCCCGATCGCCACCTACGGGATAGAATTCATGTGGAAGAAACTATCGACCAGCGATTTGAAGAGGTTAGAAAAAGTGAAAGCAAGATACATAAAAAAGGTATTAGGTACAAGTAAATACATACCAAATAGAATGGCCTATATGCTAGCCACAGAAACCTACTTCCTAGAGGTCCTGAGACAAAGGATATTGCTACCAGCAACGGAGCCATATAAAAAAGTCATCGAAAAAAAAAAAGAAACAGAAGGAAAAAAGAGATCGACGAAGAGTTCTACGCCTCAGACGCCAGGTGAACAGGGATTGGACCGGAAGCAACCAACCACAAAGATACGCAATCATAGGGCTAGCAACACATGGATATCATCATAAAATGTGCAAAAATACAAAATTCCACCACCGAGTGACTCGTGTGAATGCAAGATATGTGAACAAAAATGTGAGCGATACCATTACAAACAATGCAGAAGATGGACGGGATCGTTGAATGAACTGATAAAAGACAAATCATAAACCTAAAACTTAATGCTCTTTCGAGTGCCACTTACATACTTATTTATAAACCATTTCTCTCTATATATTCTTTCATTTTATCATTCAGTGGATGTATATTTAACTCTGTTCTTATATCTTCATTCTTTATCCGATCCTATCTTGTGCAGCCTTTTGTTCTTCTAAGGAAGTTAATTTCTACGGTGTGTATCTACTTCATTGTTAATTTAAAAATGTCAATTCATGTACTTGTAAATTGGGCAAACATTGATACGTTTTAAAACATTTTTAAAAATTATTCAATTATCACAAATAAAATCCCAATAAAATATGTGCACGGGTACCATGACATCATAATATTTCTCTTTATATCTAACTATGTATTTCCTTATAATTAAATTTTAAAAATATAATTGTAAGGCATTTTTTACCCTATGCACGGACAACGTTGGCATCTAATTTTTAAAGCTTATTTGAACAATGCTAGATTTACCGGGCTAATTTTAGTATATATTTGTATGTTAATGGAAGATATTAAAATATATATGTAGTCAATATGCCCATTTCACCAGATATCTGGTCTTGAGAATGACAGCTTGGCTGTAGAAACTTGTTGACCATTTTAAAACATTAATTGGTGAAATGGGCATATTGACTACATATATATTTTAATATTATATCACCAAGAAGATCACTTGTGTATTAAAAAAAAAGGAAGATATGATACAAATAAATTGAATGAAAATCATCAACATTTGCAAAAAGTCACAAAAGCAGAATTTAATAATGTGTCATGTTACAATTGTGTCCCAAAGCAATAAATTGAATTGAGACATTAAAAGACGAAGTTAAGAGAATTCTGAAACGCTATTGTACTTTTAAAATATCAAATAAAAAGAGAGAGCAAACAGTGACGATGAACTGCGTTTCCAATTTTACCCGATCTTTGCCAAAGTTACCCGTGAATGCCTTTGTTCTCCATTTTACGTGAAGTTAATACCTGGTATCATTATATTGGTAACTAATGATGTTAACATTATGTATTTTGAGATAATATCTGCTTGTTATATATTTCAAGTGAAACATTTATGGGTTGTATTTACATAAACATTTTATACAAAGAATGTAATTAATACTGTTTGTCTTTAATACTTGTATCTGACAGCTAAGATGCTACTTAGATCAACTATATGAAGGGAACTTCTACTAACTGACCTCACATTGCACTTCAAATTCACTCGCGCATATGTATGTCCATTTATGTGTATGTGTGTGTGTGAGAGAGAGAGAGAGAGAGAGAGAGAGAGAGAGAGAGAGAGAGAGAGAGAGAGAGAGAGAGAGAGAGAAAGAGAGAAAATTAATTGAGACTAATTGTCTGTCGTTCCATGATAATTTTCTTTAAAAATTTCCGATTTGGTGATATTTGATTTGTAAATGTCCACCACTGTGGTCTCGAGGTAGCGTGCTGCCTTGTCACGCAGCGGGCCCGGGTTCGATCCCCGATCGGGGCAGTTTTTCTGGGTGAGGTTTTTATCGGGGTTTTTCCTCACCTGTAAGACAAATGTCAGGAAATCTTTAAGGCCCAAATGGTCCCCGAAATCATATGACCATCACCATCATCATCATCCTTATCATTATCATCATCCTTCACCGGTGTGGAAAGCAACGGGAAGCTACCACACCTACAATTTCCTGGTAAAGCTGCAAGCATAGCATGAAAATACTATGATTGCAGTGAAGGACCTGCCTTCGAGCAGAATTACTATGGATGGATGGATTTGTAAATTATATTAATTATCCAAATTATTGCTATTGCTTAGATTTAAATAGGACCTAAATTGTCTACAGTGGAATGAATTCAAGGCATAATTTGGAAGTCTATAGACACACTAAAAGTTTTGTTTTATGGTATCTTTTGCAAAAGTTCTCTAATATTGAAGAATCTGTCTATATTACATTCTCACTATTGAGTATGGAATCGAACAATTAAAATGAGTGAATTATAAGGTGGAATTTTATATGAAGTGGGATATCAAATAAAAATTAATTACTAGTGGCGTGTTTATCAGTTTTACACTTGCCGATACTCTGTGTGTCTTGAATAGTCCTTTAAAATACACATTTTTTACCACTACAAATAAGAATTATGGCAATGAATTAGATTATATATAACATTATCTACTTATTGAATAAAATAAAACTGTAATGTTTTATACGATTTTATATTTATTTTAATAAAAATTAGTTACAGCTGTTTTAGTGCTTTTTACTTTTATCTAAAGAAGGTCTTCTTCTTCTTCCTTCCAAGTATTAGGCCAAGGCCTGTTACGATCCTATAGAAAATTTTCCCTCCAGCGTTTCATAGGACGGCCCAGTGATCTTCGTCCTCTTGGTATATAATTATAAACAGCTTTGGGGATCCGATTTGAACTCATTCTTTCAAGATGGTGTTTCCAATTTAGTTGGCACTGTTTAATATATTCCAAAATTGGCGTAGTCTTCAATTCTTTTAAGATATCGGTGTTCCTTTTTCGATCCCATCTGGTGTAACCCGCTGTTCTGCGCATGAATCTCATTTCACAAGCAGTTATTCTGCTTTCATGTTGTTTTTTTAGTGTCCATGCTTAACTACTATAGGTCATCACTGGTCTAGCCAAAGTGTTATATAAACGTAATCTGGTGTTTTTTTGTACAAGGGATGGTTTCATAACTTGATTAATAATTCCTAAACTTTTATTATAACTAGTAACTTTTTCAGGGATATCCTTTTCATCCCAGATAGAGAGATAATATCCAAGATATTTAAATTGATTAGATCTCTCTAAAATTTTATTCTGGAGACAGATTTTACTTTGTATGGGGTCCTTCCCATGAAATGCCATAATTTAGTTTTGTTAATTGATATTTCCATATTAAATTTGACACCTATTTTTTGTAAATTATAAATTGATCGTTGCAAATCATTTTCGGAAAGTGCCAGAAGAGCTAAATCGTCTGCAAAAAGAATAGCATCGAGTTTGAGGTTCCTATTGATGGATATATATCCTCGTTGTGTTTTCCTCCATTCATTTATTAATTTATTCATGTATATAATGAAAAGCACCGGTGAAAGTCCACATCCCTGTCTTACTCCAGTGTTGATCTTTTCCCAAGAAGATAATTTGCTATCTTGTTTAACAGAGATTTCATTATATTTATAGATGTTGAAGATATTAGTAATATATTGTTGTGGAACGTTATCATCAGCTAAAATTTGTAGTAATATATTTCTGTCTACTTTGTCAAAAGCCTTTATGAAGTCAACGAAGGCGATATGAGTTTCTATATTGAATTCCTTGTGCTTTTCTAATAGTAGTTTTAGAGTAAAGAATCCATCTGTACAAGATCTACCCTTTCTGAATCCATTCTGCTCTTCTCCAATTATATTTTCATAAATTTTCCTCAATTTATTCTTAACTATATTAGCATAAATTTTATATCCAGAGTTCAACAATCTAAAGAAGGTAACATTTTTTATTAAAATAAATATAAGAATCGTATAAAACTTGACTGTTTTATTTTATTCAGTAAATAAATATTATGGATTTTCATCAATAAACACGAAATAAATTATCTAAAATTAAATTAGATCCATAGGTAAAGTGGTAATGTAAAACAAAATTGATCCCTATTAGGTTCGTCGTGAAAGCCTACAGTTATTCATAAAACAAAATTAACAGGAATGATAGCTGGGTTAATAAAAATGAAAAATACTCCTTACCGATATTTATCCTTTAATTTAATAGAATTTTTTTACAGAAATGTAATATGAGATTACTTAACCCTGCCAATATAGTCTATGCTTTAAATAATCTGGCTGGGAATTAATTGAGTAGGCGTTTTGTCAGTCTAAGAGTTTCGAGATATAATGCTCTTGCTCAAAGCCTGAACATGTGTAAGGTTTCATGCAGAAACCGCCCCTTGTCCGAGTTGATGGAATCAGTCAGTTGAGTGCTGTGCTGTGATCGAGTGACCACAAAGGTACATCGGTATACGTGATTTTACATTTATTGTCATCATCTATACATGTTAAATTGTATAATATTTTATTTTCAATCTGTTGATGATATTACTAATTTCTTTATAACATTTGTATACGACCCTATATTGTAGGCTCAGTGTGAACTCCCCGCCCCTGTTATATTGTAAAAGTAAATTAGATTGTAGTTACTTAAAAACTTTTTTTCCAGTATTATATGTCATTTTAAATATGGCTCATGTTCAAGAAAACACTAGATTTCGCAATTAAATTTTGCTTTTTATTTTTTTTTATTTAAACGCATGACAACTTTAGTAACACTACATCTATTGTTTTCATTCAAAATCCATGGTTTTGAGCCACTTTTAGGTTAAGTGTATTTTAAAATTAACATAAAATTATGGAATATTCACCTGAAAGGTCCGTCTCCTCATCATCCTGCCGATGATGGAACAAGTCCCGAAAGCGCTACAGTTAAATAATTAATTAAGTTGAGGAGACGGACCTTTCAGGTGAATATTCCATAATTTTATGTTAATTTTGAATAATACCTCAACGGAAGACATCATGAATCTTATAAAAGTTGATTAAGTGTATTTTTACTTCCGAATTGATTTGTAGAAATTCAGCGTAAAAGCGAAGGATCTATTAAATTTCTTAATGCTATTTGGATTTAAAAAACGTTCAAACGTTATGAATTATATAAATTTAGATAGTCGACCGCTGTGGTCTCGAGGTAGCGTGCTGCCTTGCCACGCAGCGGGCCCGGGTTCGATCCCCGGTTAGGACAATTTTTGTGGATGATGTTTTTATCGACTTTTTCCTCACCTGTAAGACAAATGTCAGGAAAACTTTAAGGCCCAAACGGTCCCCGAAATCATATGGCCATCGCAATCATCATCATTCATATTCATCTTAGATTAAGATTAGGATTAGGGATTCTCCTGGCGCACCACTATCATCATATCTTCCAGGCGTCCCAACCTCAGAAGTGGGTTACAAGTACGCCATGCCAGGAGAGAACACCAGGAATGTCGAAAGACAACCTGGGGCATTTGCAAAAAAAAAATCATCTGCATTCATGGATTAGGTCTGTTGACCCGTTCCGACTTCAGTCCATCTCTTTCTAGGTCCGTCCACATCTCGGTTGCCTTTAGGTTTGTATTTTGTTATTTGTTTTGGATATCTATCTTCATTCATTCTGTCTATGTGTTGTTTCCATTTTTGTCTATATGTCTCTATTTTATCAGTTATTGCAAATATTTCAAGTTCCTGTCTTATTTCTGTGTTCTTGATTCTGTCTTCCTTAGTGCACCCTTTAACAGATCTAAAAAATTTCATTTCTGCCGCCGTTATCCTACTTAGATCTTGTTTTTTATGTATCCAGGCTTCTGAACCATAGAGCAGTACCGGTAGTGCCAACGTTTTATAAAACTTCAATTGGGTCTCTCTTGTTGTTTTGTTGTTTAGTGATCGTTTTATCGTACCACATATTCCCTGGAATTTTGCTATTTTATTAGTTATATCATTATCATAATTAAATGAAATGTCACATCCTAGATAATTGAGATGGTTCACCTGTTCTAAGATTTTGTTTCATATTACTATTTTGGATCTGATTTGATTTTTCCCTTGGAATGCAATTACCTTAGTTTTTTCTATGGATATTTTGAGATTATATTGTTCACATATATTATGTAGTTTAAAAATATTCCTTTGAAGTTCGTCTTCCGTATTTGCTATTATTGTCTGGTCATCAGCGTATAATAATGTTTTCAAGTAGTGTGTTTTATCTAATTTTATTCCTTTATTTGTTTCTTCGTTCCATTTTTTTATTATATCATTGATGTATAGGTTAAACAAAACTGGAGAGATACTGCATCCTTGTTTAACTCCTTGATTAGTATGAATTTTCTTTTTACTTACTTCAAAAAAAATATATATAGGCTATATTAATCATAGTATGTATTATTTTCCATGTCAACTTATAAACATGTTTAGCTGCGTTTATTTGCATTGTGTAGAAGTACTTATAATTACAATACTTAAATAACATTCTTTATTTATAACTAGTTCCCGGGTTTGTATGCAAAATAAAGTACTAAATATGCATGCAAATATGCATGAAAATGTAGAAAATATGTACCCTAAATATGCAAAAACAGATTATAATACAATCAAATAAATGATTTGCTTTGTGGGCAATCTTAGCTTATTCCTGGCCGTTACAGTAGATAAGGAAGGTTTTCATGAGTTTTTTTTTTGTGTGAAGCTGTTTCTTCTGTCAGTGAAGGTTTTATACAATAATAATGGTCTTTCTACATCACATGATGTCACAGGAGCATGTTTAAAACACCACAGTTCTTCTTCAGTGAATTCCTCTTCGGTTACAGTTTTTTCACCATCATCAGAGAGCATTTTGCTAATTGACAAATTCTATTGTAGCCAGGATTTTTATTTAATACTTCACTAAGCTTATCGAGTGCGATTTTAGCAATACCGTAATATTATTTGTCAAGGCCCATCTTACACAGATGTAAATACACACGTTACGCTTATATCCAATTTATTGCAGAGACTTTATTAATTTATGCATTAAAAATTTAAAAATAAGCATTTTCCCTCGAATATGCATTTCTATGCATTTCTATTAAATACCGGTCAAATTGTCTGTGAAGGGACCAGTTAACATTTAAATCATTTCCGCATACTTTTTAATGCGCAAAACGAAACATGCAATTCGCATACAAATCCGGGCTCTATTTATAACCTTTCAGGCTATTTAGTTTAGTGCTGAACAAGTGCGCAAAGTAGAAGACAAAATCATTTAAGGAATCTGAAATAAAAATGTCTTAGCTCATACTAGTCTTAAAGGCCAATCATTTCTAAGTGAATATTTTAGTTACTAGAAGAATGTGAGTACAGAAGAATAATAATAAATTAACAGTGTTTGTCATTAGCGTCGCAATTCAAAGTTGATTGTGAAAGATTCCACAAATTTTGCTCAAAAGTCTCTTATTTCAGGCTTGAGTTTCTTCTTTATTTCGTAATTCTACGTCACGGGATCCAAGGCTCTACTTCGCTTCTGCAGAAAGCAATACTTAGTTTTTTCACTCCCTGAAAAATGTCCATCGATGATAGCCGGCTTTGGTTGTGCGAACATCTGTTCAGTGGCCAGCGAGATAGATATTACAGAATATTGCAGTATGTACTAAATGTCTCCATCACAAACAATGTATATGCAATGAACTTTATAAATATTTGGCATGTAACATATGTCTTATAAATAATCAGTGCACTGTAAAATCTTAAATTGGTTCAAGATCTGAGACCGATTATCTACATATCTTTCACAGTTCGCATTCTGAATTTACGGAATAAAGACGGCTAAATCATATGTATCATTGTCATTAAATGAAAACATGAAAGTGATTGAAGATAAAGATAAACTCTCAGTAAGCAAAATAATGACTAAATTTAATTGTAGAAAACCCCAAGTTTATGAGATGTTAACTTGAACTTTATTAAATCAATTTGATGAAATTTATTGCGAAATCTAGTGTCGTAGCATAAAGCATTCGTTAGATATAGGTATTTAAGTTTTTTTTGTTCGCCATCTGGGGGAGGCGCTCTCATATAATGATTAATAAAATAAACGAAAATAACAGACAGACATGTAGAAAAATAAAAAATAACTTATTGAAACTATTTCTAAAATTAAACAAAAATTATTTCCAGTTTTGTCATTTCATATAAAAATATTGTATATTATAAATAGAGAGAAAGGACACGAATATATTGTTTTTTTTTTAAATCTGATGTTAAACGTGTGGCATATCAGCGATCAGGTACATTATTGTGTCAACCAGTCGAGAATATAACATAGTTGGGGTTAGATGATTGAGGAAACTGATCATAAATAACAGATTCTATCCGTTACTCTTGCTGATAGGTGAGATCCCATGAGTTGTAGTTGCATGTCAGGAAGTACCAAGTGTCATGTAGGAGCAGAAATATTTGTTTTGCTGCAGGAGGATGTTGCGCGACTTGTTTACATCGACACATACACCCAGACGCCGCCGTTCTCATGCTGGTACCCTCCGTTCCGGGAGGCGTCGTCATATCAGAAGGGTATGTAACACATATGGTAAAAATTGTATAATTAGTTAAGAAACTAGAAACTGATATCTATGCGAGAGGAATTATCACCGTATTTACTTTATATTGAAGATTTTTTCTGCCTTCTATCTTGTGTATGAAATACTAGAGTAGAGCAAAGTGCTTATAAATACTTTGAAATTTATTTTAAAACTAACAGATTAAATTAATTGTTTGCATTTCGGCATTATATTGTTCGTATTTTGAACATAAAAACTCCCAATTCGATATCCTTTAAACAAGAATAAAACTTCCAAACTTTGAATGTGTTTATAGCTAACATATTTAAGTTTTCGTGATAAGGATTCCACAAGCGATGACATTACTGTAGTTTTTTTTTTTTTTTAATTTACGCACCGCTTCGCCAGTTTTATATTAATATATTTACTTTTAATTACGAGAAAATCTATTGATATTTATATATTACTAGCTAATACTCGGTGTGCGCCTAAATGAATAAAAATGAATGTGATTTTATGTTTAGTTGAATAAGAAGAAGGAAAAATAATTATAAATTTATATTTTTTAGATACCCCGGACTGATTACCCGGCGTTGCCCGGGAATCTACTTATCCCGATTTTCTTGAGATAAAAGAGCTAAAAGACAAATTCGTTATTCTGAGTTATCCATAAAAGAATACACGTCATGTGCTGTTATGCTTGCACAGGAATCTACGTACTTGTCTCGATCTTCTTGGCAACAATGGAAGACAAAAATGGTTATTGTGAGTTATCCGTAAGAGATAAACATATGCTGTCGCGGACTTTTTTGTAGAGCTTTTTGAGATATTCAATTCTGTGTACATTAATTTTGTGTATTTGTTATGGTTTAGGCAGCTTAAGCCATTTAAGCGTCCAAAGAGCTACTTTTTTCACGTTTTCCATTACAAAGGGCGATATTTAAGGATGTAGGAGTTGAGTATCATAACTCTGTTATAGCCTATGTTCATCCCGGGAAACTCCTGAACATTTTGCAAAAAGCCCGATCACAATCGGATCAACGGTATGGCCGCGCATAAAGTACGAACAAACAAACAAACAAACATTTTTATATATTGGATAATAGTCACAATTTTCACGAATATAATTTGTCATTTTATAATACAATTTCCGTCATCATCTATATTTTTCCCCACCTTGAAACAGGAGAATTAATTCCAATTCGATAAATATCACGGACATTACATCTCAGCCATTGGAGTACGGAATTTTTCAGGATCTACGCGTCTACAAAGTGATGCCCAAGATGAATTTCCATAAGGTGGCCCGAACAGATAGGTGCTATGGGGCTGTGTCTTTCCAACTAATTCTCCGTTAGTGTATTCAATTATGCTTGAGTTCTCATACTTTTTACTGTTGTGGCTCCCCTCAACGACAAAATCTGAAAGGAGTTTCCAAAGTTTTTGCTGTTGTGGGTCCTCTCAACCGGCAAATCTTAATATTCTCCCCTGTCAAATGTGAAATATGCCAACAAAAAGTACGTGTTCCTAAAATAATGACCATTACTACGGTAAAAATATGTTTAATGTATCAGTCATTACCGTGTCATTATTACAGGCGATAATGTTATAAAGCAGGTGTGATAAATTAGGTATTTATGTCAATAGTCTTCACGTGGGGACAAGGCCAGTTTCCTTAACAAAATTAATTTAATTACGTTTATTTCCCTTCAGATGTCAGCGAGTGGTATGCGGTTAGCACACCGTCTCAAAAAAGAAACATCTAGTAGGCAACCAAAGTAATTGCTTGGAAAGTAAAGGACAATTAAATTTTGCTCAGAGGCACTCATTTCAGGCATGAGGTTCTTATACGAGTCCAAAAATCTTCAGATTCGATTTCCATGGCTTGAAGTCCTCGCAGGATTTGTTCCTTGGTTTTTTCATTCTAAAAATCCATCGACTCCGGCCGGGTTGAACCCGTGCCCCAGGGACCAGAGGGAAAGTACTAGTCCACTGAGGCCGATCTGTTAATTAATAGTTAATATAATGACTATTGTCCAATGGCATTGTAACCCACTTCTGAGGTGGGGACACTGGAAGGTACAGTGCGATCAGTGTAGCACTGGACAGCAGACACGGGGATTTCACTATACACTGCTATCGCACTCGCGGCGGGGAACGGACAGCGTAGGATCGCGGTGATACAACCACACACATTTTCGTTAACTATTTTACAAATTGTCATACTTACCTACTTTATTGAAGCCGTTGCTGGAACTGTTCACTTTCGTTGTCTGTCCATACATTTTTGACACCTCTTTATTAAATTTGTTGTACAGATTATGGACTGTTGAACGTGACGGAATTGTTACACCCGGGAATCGTGTTTGAAAAAGTCTTCGTACTTGGCTGACAGACTGAGTTAACAAATATTGAGCATAAATAAATACACGTTGTTCAGTAGAAAAATTATTAGCCATGATACAGTTTACACTTTACACTTATACACACGTCATTCGATTTACACTTACATGCGCCTGTTTTATAAGATACAAATTTTAAAATTGAAATAACTTATACACACGCCATTCAGTACACAAGGAAAAGCAAGCAGTACCTTATCCACTCGAAGCAAACAATCTGACTGCGATCGTGAATGCGTGGGATGTGCTTGCATACTGCTGAGTCTGCGCACATTTCAAGTGTCACACGGGTGTCTACACGTGTAAGCCTTTGCGTGGGATGTGCTTGTATACTGCTGAGTCTGCGCACATTTCAAGTGTCACACGGGTGTCTACACGTGTAAGCCTTTGCGTGGGATGTGCTTGTATACTTCTGAGTCTGCGCACATGTCAAGTGTCACACGAGTGTCTGCACGCGTAAGTCTTTGCGTGGGATGTGCTTGTATACTGCTGAGTCTGCGCACATGTCAAGTGTCACACGGGTGTCTGCCTTCTTCAGCGCACAGCACAAACCCCGCGTCTGCTGTCCAATGCTATTCTGATCGCACCGTATAACACCGATGATATGATGCATTATAACGAAGCACCAGGAAAGGCATTAAACGTAAACTTAGCTATATTCCAGACCATTAGCGAATACTGTGGTCTGAGCAGAAATCAAACTCGTGAAATCATGAAGCTCTGACCACAAGACCATAAGGCTAAATATTATTATAATTTTTATTAAATTTATAAAAAAAAATTGAAACGTGGTTAGTTCTTTCGATAAAAGTTTATTTGTATAGAATTAAGTGCATATATGATGTATTATATTATTATTGTAAAAAAAGTAATAACATATGGCTCAGAGACATAGACTCTTAAAGTAAGAACAATAGACAAATTACAGTGAATAAAATGGACCTCTGGCGACGATTGACAGGGATTTCAAGGAGAGAGAGAAAATTAGAAGTAATCTGATGTTATAAGAGGAAAAACGAAAGTGCAAGATTCCTGGTAGAAACTATCAAAACAGGACAGTTGAGATGGTTTGTAGATGAGAAAACGATGACGGAAGACACATTACCAAGGAATACATATATAAATTTAATTACAGGAAGAAGGAACATGGGAAGACCAAGACTAACGTGGATAGAAGGAGTAGTTGGAACAATGGAAGAAAGAGTGGAATCGGGTGGAACAATTGAGAGGAATGGAGATTGGCTATATAATCTTGCAAAGGGAGACAGGAAAATATCAAAAACATCGTAAAATCTGACAATACATTTAAAAATGTATAATATAGTGTAGGTTATATACTATCATATTTTAGGATCTTTATTCAAAGTTCTCGCGCTTCACCTGAAAAAAAAAATAGTTTGAAACGTCTGGACTGGTGTATGATCTTCGTTGCCGTGTAAACTAAGTATATTTGCGTAATTTTTGGTGGGCGAAATCGACTAAAACGCGCTGTAAGTTTCTGGAGGGTTCTGTCGTATTCAACAGAATATGTTGTGAACTCCTACTCCAAAAGTGACCAGAATCACACCTCCGCAGAGTTACATATTGTAGCAGAAATAACTGCACCAATCAATTGTATTATTATATATGTAGTTGCACTTTCCAGAAAACGTTTCGTGAGAAACTTTTACCAATCTGTTACGCTCGAAGATACATAAAGGCATTTCTGTCCATTGTATCTCAAGTTCTTTGAAGATGGACACATGTAAGTAAATCGGTTTATGACCCCGGGACAATGGTTCCCTAATAATACGGCCTCACAGCTGGAGATGTAATGTCCCCTGTCCGGCTCTGGAAGTCATCCTTCCAGACAGATAAATGACGGTCAACTTTAAGTGTGTCAAAAAATCACTAGACCGCCTGTTGAGATGGCGACAGTAGCCAAAAACTATGTCCATCTGTTTTCAGTAAATTAATAAACTTCTCACCAGCGTGTGAAAATCACACCCTGTAAATACACGACCAATCATTATCCTGAGATTCTGGTTGATCTATAGTGGAAACCGTAATGCCCAATCAGAGTCCATAAGAAAATAGTATTCAGCTAGTAAGGCGTTTTTTATGTATGTCAAGCAATGAAAATATTGGTCTTGTAAAGTGTATTTGTAAGATGGAGTTGAATATATTCCGAATATCGGGAAAGTAGTCTGCTCCGGGATTTGTCCCCGGGTGGAACAAAAAACTAACATAAGACTCCGCGCAGGATTAACTGTTCCGCGGCAGTGCGGACTCGTGTATTTCGCTGGTCGCAAGCAAGCGACTCATTAGATAAGCTACACGAAAAGTGTTAGGCCAAGAACGGCAAGTTATAAAAGTGATTTATTTTAAAAGCATCAGTGTGCTGGTGTTATATCAACTTAGGTCGTGTGAAGACCAGTAATTATCAGTGTTCCAAAACGCGATAGAATCGCCTCGATAATAATAAAATAGGTCCAGTATTGACCGCTACTTGCATTCCCGCGACCATTCCGAAGGAAAGAAATACCGGAATATATTCAATTCAATCCAATGTTTTGGAATTGGAACTGTCTTGTGCTACTTATGATATAATAAATATTATCATCAAATTGACACCAGTGTTTGCTTCGGTAAGCCTCCTGATAGTACCGTTATCCTTAGTTCGAACCTCGCCTTGTCCCACGGTGAAAATCCGAGTACCAGCCTTGCCCAGGCTTACAGCCTTTTTAATCCTGTTATAATATATAGAGTTCAGACACTCTTTATCAGATCACGTCGCAAATCGAAGCTGGGCATAAAAGGTTCGACAAATTTTGAAGAGAAGCTTCTCCAAGTTCTTTTACGCCCCATAAATCTATGACAGGATACCCACGGCTTTACTTCCCTTCCGAAGGAAGCCAGATTCAGAATGTCCCCTGAACAAATTGAACGACCCATGAACCAGAGGATAGCACTAGTCCAGTGCAAGTATGTTAAGTGATGTTAAGAGAAGCTGAGCACCTCACATTCTCGATTAAAATGCCCCGTTTCGACGCTATCAATATACAGTATTTACAGCGCACAATCTTAAATAGTATCTAATCACCGCCTCGGAGCCCCGAGTTCGAAATATTTAGTGTTAAAATTTTCAAAATGTAGGACGTCGAATGTCAGAAGTCAGACATGCTACCAATTAAACAATTACGCAGATTTATTTCAGAATTGTATCTATTCTATTGAACAAATTGATTGAATACTGAACACTGTCATTAATTTACAAACCGTACTGAGTAAGTTGGAACCTCATGACACCATAAGTTATAAATCGGCAAAAAATCATTTCATGATATATTCATTTCATTTTATATTAAAACGAGAGTATAATAGTAGTATATACCTAAGTATTCTATACCCTGAATTTGTAAGCTATTTAATGTTTAGAACGCAAAACATTTTAATTTGAAAAACAATAGATTACTGGTCTGAACTGGTATTTTAAGTTTATCTCTGAATGTAGTCTGATGTATCATTATTAATTATTAATAATACATCAGACTACATTAATGATTATTGTTATTATTATTGTTATTATTATTATTATTATTATTATTATTATTATTAATAGAGGAAGGACAGCACTGTTTTGGAACAATGAAATAGAGAAAGAAATACAGAATAAGAAACAGTTATTTTTAAAATAACTTAGTACAAAGAACCAGAATGACAAAATAAATATCAAAAAGCACAAGCAGAAGTGAGAAGAATGGTTACTAAACACAGAAACGAGATTTGGGATAAGAAATGTACTGAACACTGTCATATTTAGGAAGCAAGAAGAGTTCTGAATCATGGAAATTTATAAAAAATATACGTTCATCGAATAGAAATAAGAATCTTCTCAACCTAATAGGGATACATGAATGGGAAGAATATTACAAAAAACTGTTAGTGGAGGACCGAAAAGAATTTTTGAGAGAAAATGATGATTTATCAGAGATGGAAACAGGAAACATAATCAAAATTGATATAAATACTGTAAAAAAGGAAATTATGAGAATGAAAAATGGTAGTAATGCCGGCAGAGGAAATATTGCTATAGAATTGATTAAAAGTGGCAGTCAGAATTTATTGGAAATGATCACTGTACTGTTTAATAAAATAATAAATGGCGAAGAAGTGCCAGAAGAGTGGAAAATCGCTATTATAACATCCATACATAACAAGGGAAACAAGAGAAAGTATGAAAATTATAGCGGCATATCAGTTACAATTACATTAAGTAGAATATATGGACGTACACTAAGTAAAATGGTTGATTTAGAATACCAGGATAAAGAAATGGAAGAACAATCTGGTTTTTGAAGTGGTAGCTCATGCGCAGATAATATATTTTGCATAACACAAATTATAGAAAAAAAAGAGCTGCTAACAGAGATATAGCTACATTTGCTTTTTGTCGATTTAACCAAGGTATATGATAGTATTCCTCAAAACATGTTATGGGAAACTTTAGACAATTCTAACATCAAAAAATTAATAGAACCTATAAAAGCATTATACAAAGGACCTATTTCGAAAATAAAAATTGGAAATCATATAACAGAGGGATTTACTATTACAAAAGGTTTAAAGCAGGATTGCTGTATATCTCCAACTCTATTCAAAATTTACCTCGAAAGAGTACTAAGAAACTTGAAGGAAAAAATGTCAAAAAATGGGCATACCAATCCAAAATACACATGCATATTCACTAAATTTTGCAGATGACCAGGTATTAATAGCACAAGACCACGATGACATAGAATATGTCTAAAAGACGAATATGAAAAATGGCGACTTTATATAAACATTGAGAAAACTAAATATCTGTGTATAGGAGAAGAAATGGAAAATATCAATTTCAATAATGAAGAAGAATTAAAACCTAGTATTGAATGCACTTATTTAAGAACAAAATTAGACCATTCAGGCGATAACACAGTGGAAATTAAAAATAGAATCGCACAAACAAAACATACAATAAATGTTTTAAACTCTGTTTGGTGGAGCAAAAATATTACAAAAAATAGAAAATTACAAATATATCAAACCATAATTCAGAGCATTTTAACATATGGTGCTCAAGTCTGGCAAACTCCTACCAGGGAAATGAAAAGAATTTTAAGTACAGAAATGGATGTTTAAAGAAGATCAGCTGGAAAATCTAGAATGGATAGAATACGAAATAAAGAGAGAAGGGAAATTATGGGTGTAGAAGAGGAGCCGGACATCATAGACATTATAGAAAAGAAAAGATTACAGTGGTATGGCCATATCAAAAGAATGCCAGAGCAAAGATTGCCTGAAATAGTTATGGAATGGACCACAATGGAAAGGAGGAAGAGAGGAAGACCGAAGAAAACTTGGATAGAAGGGGTACAAGCAGCTATGAATATCAGAGGATTGGATGAAGATCAATGGATGGACAGAGAGGATTGCCGTTTGGTTTCCGGAAGACGGCGGCAGCTGCCATGATACCGGATGATTATTATTATTATTGTTATTATTATTATTACTATTATTATTATTATTATTATTATTATTATTATTATTATTATTATTATTATTATTATTATTATTATTATTTAAAAAATCCAACCTCAGTGGTCCACGCCCCGAGGGGTGAGTAACGGGAAGTACGGAATAGCCTATTGGTATTGGGGTGATGTACGGTGGGGACTAGTTTCCCCGTGACCACTACGGTAGCCGAGAAGGCCCAATAGGAATCCCGAAAACCGGCAAATCAGGCTCTGGTTAGGTCCCCCAAATGCGGCGGTTGGCGAAGGGCTGACAACCCGTTCCATTAAAAAAATAATTGTTACGTTTCCTGCAAAGAGAGATAAAGCTGGACAGATCAACAGGCATAGACTTTGGCAAAGAAAAATGACAATGGTTTTGGCAACTTGGAACATAACAAGGTTGGAATACTAAGAATAATGAAGTACTTAACGAGATTACAAAGAAGGGGGTGGATATAACAGTTCTGACAGAAACGAAAAGGAAAGGGAAAGGTCAAGAAACGATTGGTGAATACATGCATGTATGGAGTGGGGTTTTATAATCCTCGTAAAGTTTTATTTTTAAGGGGGGAGAATTTAAGTTGGAATATATCTAATTTGCAATTAGGAGGAGATCAATTTTAATTAAGAAGAAATGGAAATCCTCAATAAAACAAATAGAAGAAATAGATGAAAGATTTATAGTTATGGAAATAACAATGTATGGGAAAGAATTAGTAATAATAGGTACATATGCCCCAACAAACGATGCATCACAAGTAATAAAGGAACAATACTTTGAAAAATTTACTGAATTAGTAGAAAAGATTTCTCAAAAGAAGGAATTAATAATTAAGGAAGATTTGAATAGCAGAGTTGGAAAGGGGACAGGTGACATATTTGGTCCATATGGAGAAGGTATTGAGAATGAAAATAGACAACGTTTAAAAGAAGAATTCAAAGTGAATGACCTAATTATTATGAATTCGATATTTAAACATCGGGACATCCATAGATATACGTGGGAACAACGCACTAAAGATCGATAATTGATTATGTAATAGTGAGGAAACGGAGAAATATTATAGTTCAAGATGTTAGAGTGAATCGAGGACCCGAATGTGGAACAGATCATTATATGCTGTCAACTAGGATAGTATGCCCTATAAACAGGCAAAATGTAAATAAAGATCAAAATATAGAAATAGAAAATGAATTAGAAAAATGTAGATATAATCTACATTTACTACAAGATGAGAGTATTAAAAATCTATATGCCCAACACCTCATCTAAAAATCTAAATTTGATGCAGATTGGAACTCGGTCGTTATTTATGAACATTTGAAAAAATATATACATGAAGCAGCACCCATATAATATGGGTGCGAAACATGGACTCTTACTTTAAGGGAGGAAAGGAGATTACGAGTATTTGAGAATAAAGTTCTTAGGAAAATTTTTGGACCAAAGAGAGATGAACAGACAGGTGAATGGAGAAGACTACATAACAATGAACTACATGGTCTTTATAGGAAGCCAGATATAATAAGAACAGTTAAGTCCCGTAGACTGCGATGGCCAGGACATGTTGCGCGTATGGGGAATGAAAGACGTGCATGGAAACTTCTTGTAGGAAAGCCAGAAGGAAAACGCCCAGTTGGTAGACCAAGAATGAGGTGGGAGAACAACATTAACTATGATTTGAGGGAAGTAGATTATACAGGGAATGATTGGAAAGCATTAGCTCAGGATAGGGATGTATGGAGAGCTTATGTCCGCGCGGCCATGAACCTACGGGTTCGATAGTGCCAGTGAGTAAGTAAGTAAGTAAGTATATACATGAAGCAGCAAGAGAAGCACTTGGTCTGGAAAATGATAAACACCATAAAAACCATTGGGTGAATAAGGAAATACTTGATATCATAACAGAAAAGAAAAATGCATATCAAAAATATTTAAGTTCCAAGAAAGATGAAGATTATCAAAGTTATAACATACTTAAAAGAAAGGTTAAATCAGAAGTCAGGAAACATAAACAAGAAATGTGGAGTAGGATATGTGGAGACATCGAGCATACAGTAGGCTATTCAAAGTCAGCCCAAGCATGGAGGACAATTACAAACGTGCGAAATGATAATATGACAAACAGTTTTAATTTAGTACCAATGGAAACTTTTCAGGAATATTTTAAACTGCTTTTAACAGAAACTAGGAGAGAATTTATACACGATGCTACACTGGATAGTGGAAAGGGTGACTTAATGTAACCTATAACTGAAGAGGAGGTAAGAAACGTATTGAGAACAGCAAAAAAATGGAAAGGCGGCAGGTCCAGGAGGAATAACCATGGAACTAATTAAATATGGTGGTTCAGGAATTATAAGAATTTTAACTAGACTTTTTAACCAAGTGATAGAAGGAGATCCTATTCCAGATGAGTGGAAGTTATCGTACATTAGTGCAATATACAAAAATTAAGGGAATAAAAGAGATCCAGAAAATTACAGAGGGATCGGTGTTATGGCAGCAATTAGTAGAATGTTAAGTACGTATGATTATTAAAATTAGATTGGAGGAACTAATACAAAATAAAATATCAGAAGAACAAACAGGTTTTACAGCAGGTAAATCGTGCCTTGATAATATATTTGTGATTAGGCAGATTACAGAAAAGATGTTTGCTAAAGGAAAAGAAGTTCATATGGCATTTATAGACCTGGAAAAGGCATATGACTCTGTACCCATCAACAAGCTTTGGGTGGCAATGGAGAAGTTTGGAATACCTAAATCTCTCATACATTTTATAAAAAGAATGTATGATTGTAAAGCAAGTATTAAGGTTGGAAATAGAGTATCCTCAGAATTTGATATAACAAAAGGATTAAGACAAGGATGCGGGATGTCACCAACATTGTTCAAGATATATTTAGAAGATGTATTAATGAAATGGAATAAGTCATGTAGGGGAATGGGAATCAACATTAATGACCGTTTACTGCACAATTTATTATTCGCTGATGACCAGATTATAATAGGACAAGATAAAGAAGATATAGAATATATGATTAGAAAGTTGGTAGATGCATTTGAGGTAGGTGGACTGAAGATAAATTATATCAAAACAGAATATATGGTAATCGGAGCAAATTCAGAAGACCTACAAATAAATAATATGATAATTAAACGTGTTGAAGAAATTTAAATATCTTGGATCTATAATAGATAAATCTGGTACTTGTGAAAAAGATATTATTAACAGAGTAAATTGTGCAAGGAAGGCGATTAGATCCCTGAATGGTATTTTATGGAATAGAAATTTGACCAGAAAAACAAAAAAAAAAGATTATACAGACAATAATAGAAAGTATACTTACATATGGATCAGAAACCTGGACAATAAATGAAAGGATGCAGAAAAGAATGTTGGCGACAGAAATGGATGGATTACGGAGAAGTATGAGAATATCCAAGCTACAACATATTCGAAATACATATATCAGACAAGAAATGGATGCACAAGAAACTGTTATCGATAGGAAAACAAAGAGAGCTCTACAGTGGTATGGACATGTACAACGGATGTCGGAGGACCAGTGGCCTAAACATGTGTTAGATTGGATGGTACCAGGCAGAAGGAAGAGGGGGAGAAGTAGAAGAGCATGGTATGAGGGAATATATGATGCCATGATGAAGAGGGTATGGAAGAAGGACAATGGGAAGATAGGAATCTCTGGAAAGCAGGATTCAAGGGCAAACTGCTATAAAGTGGAAAGCCTGTATTAAGTATTAAGTAAGTATTATTTATCGAAGCCATAACATCATTTCCTATTAAAAGCAACAACAGATCAAGGATTTTTCTTTAAAAATGTAATTTATGGATAACTATTAAAATATCTTAGTTTCGAATAAAGAGAATCGAAAAAAAGCTGCACTTAATATCTTTAAAACTTTAAAATACAAGTTTCAACGTATAAAAATAGTTTCTCCAAATGGATGCTACTATGAAGATACATAAAGCATTACGTTCCTAAATGAATTTCAACAACTTCGTGAGGTAGATATACCTGTTTATCACTACCATACTGCCAATGGCAAGACGTAAATCTGCGACACGGGATATTCCCTTCCGAAAGATGCCATAAGTAAGTTATTTAGGCCTTTAAAAATCATTTCGACCGGGTTTGAACTCGTGAACTTTGGAACTAAAGGCGAGCATTGGTGACCATTAATCCACGGGAACCAATTTTTTAAAATGAAAATGTGGGTGACTGAACTACGTCCCTTGTTGTATTGAGCTGTGCTCGTAGCTGCAGAAAACGGACCCATCTAGACATATTTCCTTATCCCTCTCCTTATTTCACCCTCTCTCTTTCGTTATTGTACTTTTTATTTAACATGTGTGCGTCGTTAAATAAAATAATAACAATAACGAAAGAGAGGATGTAAAATAATAAGAAGAATAAAGAAAATAATGTAGGTTGGCTAATCTTCTGTAGGTTCGAGAGAGATATAACATAGGTCAGTACAGAAAGGGATGTAGTCCAGTCACTCAAGTTTTCATAAAAACAGTTTATTCCGGTGGGCAATTATTATTCCAACGTTCGTAAGTTTAAACTCCGTCAAAAGGATTTTTAATTCCGTAAAAATCTTGAGTTTAGCACAATTCAAGTCTAGGCGTGAAAGGGCTGGAAAATTTTACCAAGAAGCCTCTTTTCAGGATTGTAAATCTGAGATCACGGGTTAGTTCCCTTCCGAAGGAACCACTTTTCCATTGACACCGCGGATCTTGGAATCAGAGATGAGTAAGGTAACGACTAGTCCAGTAGGACCGATTTTACCTTCTCTCCTTTTATAGAAGTTATACTACCCATGAGGCGTAGAGGCAGGTCGCCTGTCGTATTAGGCAGATGCAGTACATAGTAGTTTCGGGCTCCCTGGAACTATGGTTGACGGTTTTCCAGAGCCACCAACAAAAAACAAAACAAACACCCAGACACACGGTGGAGATTTAAGTGGCTGGGATTATGGGAGTGCAAGCTTAGGGACATTTGGATAACTACAATAAGTAGCGGTACCAGGTTGGAAAACCAGCTGTCACGGCGGGAGAATCCGAGATGCTGACCATATGTAACCCCTACATCATCACCTACCTCTGTGATTAATACATGTAGGTGTAAGGCCAACAACCGACTGGTAGGTCAAGGGCCTTCTAGGCCTGTCGCGCCATGGAGTTCAAGTTTAGGGACTACCAACCATGCCATGCCTGTTTTGTCTTTTTCGTAGATAGGGAAGACTATGCCATGGCTGGTTTACAGATACAAAAAGATAAAATCTTGTTAATCCATTCCAAATATAAATGGAAATAGTAGCTGACATTAATATCAAAATTGCTAATAGATTTGAAGTACTGGAATCTTCGGATGGCAATGTGGCAGACGAAGAAGGAACTGATATAAATAAAGAATGGGAGGCTATAAGAGATACTATTAAATTGTCAGCATCAGAAAGCATTGGTTGTTTAAAAAAGAGGCAAAACAAGAAATGGTTTGATGAGGAATGTGCCGACATTGTAAAGAAAAGAAAGCTAGCAAAAATGAAATGGTTACACGAGCCAAATGACGTAAATTTAGAACAATTGGGTAGTATTAGACGGGAAACCACCAAGTTACTAAAGAGCAAAAAGAGGGAATATCTGAGAGAGAAGATTAATGATCTTGAATTGAACGCAAAAAATAGGAACATTAGATAATTATATCAGGGAATTAGTATAGAGAAGAAAGGGTTTCAGGCTAGAAAAAACATAATTCGGAATGAAAATGGGGATATGATTGCAGATTCCAGGAGTATATTAAATAGATGGAAAAGTTACTTTAATCAGCTATTAAATGTACATACAGAGCAGGACATTGAGGAGGATAATTTACAGACAACAGAAATGCTAGTCGCAGAACCAAGTGCATTAGAGGTTGAAATGGCGATTGAAAAATTGAAGATGTATAAAGCATCAAGTTCAGATGAGATCCCAGCAGAACTGATAAAATCAGTGGGACAAAAATTGATGGACAAGATACGCTGGTTGCTTAGTATGATTTGGGAAAAAGAAGCTCTCCCAGATGAATGGAAGGAATCAATTATCGTACCAATTTATAAGAAATGAGATAAAACTGATTGCAACAACTACAGGGGCATCTCATTACTTTCAACTTCCTACAAAATTCTAACAAATATTTTAATCAGCAGACTTACTCCCTATATTGATGACATTCTAGGAGATCATCAATGTGCATTTAGAAGAAACAGGTCTACAACAGATCAGATTTTTAGTATAAGACAAATTTTAGAAAAGAAATGGGAATATAATGGTACTGTACATCAACTGTACGTAGACTTCAAAAAAGCATATGATTCAATTAAGAGGGAGAAGTTATATAGTATCCTGCTGGAGTTCGTAATTCCTAAAAAGTTAGTTAGACTTATACGAATGTGTCTAAATGACACAAAGAGTAGGGTGCGTGTAGGCAAACAGTTTTCGGACACTTTTGAAATCCAGAATGGGTTGAAGCAAAGAGATGCACTATCTCCTCTACTGTTTAATTTTGTACTAGAGCATGCCATTAAATCTTTAGAGAATGAGGAAGGCTTACAACTCAATGGTATTAATAAGCTGTTAGTTTATGCTGATGATGTAGTATTATTGGCTGATAGCGAGGAGATACTAAAGGACAACACGCACACGCTATTGACTAACACTAAAAAATTAGGACTGGAAGTAAATATCAATAAAACTAAATATATGGTCACACGTAGAAATACATTATATAATGGAAATGGACAGCTAATGACAGATGAGGGAAATTTTGAGGAAGTGGCTGAATTCAAATACCTAGGAACAATAATCACAAATAGGAATGAGATGCACAAAGAAATTAAACATAGGCTCAATTCTGGAAATGCGTGCTATTATGCATTGCAGAGACTTTTGATGTCCCAACTCCTTTCAAAAAACGTTAAGCTGAAAATATATAAAACTATTATTCTACCAGTTATACTATATGGGTGCGAAACATGGACTCTTACTTTAAGGGAGGAAAGGAGATTACAGGTATTTGAGAATAAAGTACTTAGAAAAAATTTTGGACCAAAGAGAGATGAACAGACAGGTGAATGGAGAAGACTACATAACAATGAACTACATGGTCTTTATAGGAAGCCAGATATAATAAGAACAGTTAAGTCTCGTAGACTGAGATGGGCAGGACATGTTGCGCGTATGGGGAATGAAAGACTTGCATGGAAGCTTCTTGTAGGAAAGCTAGAGGGAAAACGCCCAGTTGGTAGACCAAGAATGAGGTGGGAGAATAACATTAACTATGATTTGAGGGAAGTAGATTATACAGGGAATGAATGGAAAGCATTGGCTGAGAATAGGGATGTATGGAGAGCTTATGTCCGCGCGGCCATGAACCTACGGGTTCGATAGTGCCAGTGAGTAAGTAAGCTGGCATTAAAGGAAATGTGGTGCAATAAGAACACGTTTCCGTTGTGAAGAACACTGAGTCGTTATCACTACCACATGAATTTCTCTCACACATTTTATATCGCATCTAGTGCTTACTCATTTACATTTTAAATAAGCTGGCACATGGGAAAAATAACAGGGCCATTTTCCAATATAACTTAAAGACTAAGAACAGGGTTAGAAAGAGTTAAATCCGCAAGTTCAGCTTGTGTTCAGTCAGCCAAATAGCCCACTGAAATTCCACTGATATTTGCATAACATTCTGAAGGTAATAATTTTGTTGGAACTAATGATTTTTATTCAAATGACCCAGGTTGTCATTTCGACATTTCTGGTGCTCTCTCCTGGCATGGTGTATTTGTAACCCATTTCCGAGGTTGTGGCGCCTGGAAGGCGGGGTTACGCTGCCCCGATGATATGAGAGTTGATGATGATGGTAATGACGCACCAGGAGAGACCTTAAACTAAACTTAAGCTAATTAGGCGAATGTGATATTGATGATAATGATGGTCAGATGGTGTTCGGGGACCGTTTGGGTCTTAAAGTTTTATAACATTTATCTTACAGGTGAGGAAAAACCCCGAAAAAACCTCACCCAGGAAACGTGTCCCGACCGGAAATAGAACCCGGGCCCGCTGCGTGAGTGACAAGGCAGCACGCTACCTCGAGATCACAGCGACGGACGTTGGAAATAATATTGAAATTATTAAATTTATTATGAGTTAAATTTTATTACCAGTAATTGATATATATATATATATATATATATATATATATATATATATAATATGAAAAGAAAAAAGAATGCTTGAGTCGGGATTTGAACTCGACTCTCTAAAGTCTGTACCTTTAGCGCTCTAACCAACTGAGCTACCCAAGAATTCCAAGACAAACATACAATTTTCTTATACATGTAGTATTCTCAATTCACACAAGAGATAGCGGAAATTTCTTTCAACTACCATCTAGCGGCTAACATAACAGTTAAGCAAATTATTAAAGAGAATATTTACTTTATAGCAGTAACGCTTGTATATATAGATATTATAAAATGTCAAAAATATATATTATATATATATATATATATATATATATATATATTTCTATAGTTCTCGCGGCATCTAGTAATAATGGGGAATATAATACATATATAAGAAAAATAAGTGTTTGAATTGGATTTGCCTGATGGTGTAATGGATAACACGCTGAGGTACAGACTCAGAGTTCCGGTTTCGAATCCCGTCCAGGCATTTATTTTTCTTATCATACCATATTAAGCTTGCATTGCTCAATGTTAAACATTTAATTAAAACATCGATAAAGCGTCACTGCTATAAAGTAAAAATATTCTCTTTAATTTGCTTACTTGTTATAGTCAGCTACTAGATGGCAGTGAAGACCGAGTTCTCGCGACATCTAGTAATAATGGAGAATATAATACATATATAGGAAAAATAAGTCTTTGAATTGGATTCGACTGGTGGTGTAATGGATAACACGCTGAGGTACAGACTCAGAGTTCCGGGTTCGAATCCCGTCCAGGCATTTATTTTTCTTATCATACCATATATATATATATATATCTTCGCTAGGTTTACCGTACAGGCCACATGGCCTAAAACGAATTTGTTCGTGATATATATATATATATATATATATATATATATCAAAATAACTTTTTAGTAGGGGATTTTAAAATAATTGTCTATGTTGTAGTTTCAGGGTAACGACGTTGCGTTGCCTTAGCTCAATTTCCATCCCCGGTGGGACAAGATTTCAGGTGATTTTTTCGGGGTTTGTCTTCACCTGTAAGACAAATGTCATAAAACGTAAATACCCAAATAATCCCTGAACACCATTTGTCCATCATAAGAGTAATGATCCATGTCACATTCACCATGTTTAGTGTGAATAATGCATCTTCGTGTAGTCTCGGATCTGTCTCCTGGCATTGATCTAGTGAGGCCCTCCATGTCACATTCACCATGTTTAGTGTGAATAATGCATCTTCGTGTAGTCTCGGATCTGTCTCCTGGCATTGATCTAGTGAGGCCCTCCATGTCACATTCACCATGTTTAGTGTGAATAATGCATCTTCGTGTAGTCTCGGATCTGTCTCCTGGCATTGATCTAGTGAGGCCCTCCATGTCACATTCACCATGTTTAGTGTGAATAATGCATCTTCGTGTAGTCTCGGATCTGTCTCCTGGCATTGATCTAGTGAGGCCCTCCATGTCACATTCACCATGTTTAGTGTGAATAATGCATCTTCGTGTAGTCTCGGATCTGTCTCCTGGCATTGATCTAGTGAGGCCCTCCATGTCACATTCACCATGTTTAGTGTGAATAATGCATCTTCGTGTAGTCTCGGATCTGTCTCCTGGCATTGATCTAGTGAGGCCCTCCATGTCACATTCACCATGTTTAGTGTGAATAATGCATCTTCGTGTAGTCTCGGATCTGTCTCCTGGCATTGATCTAGTGAGGCCCTCCATGTCACATTCACCATGTTTAGTGTGAATAATGCATCTTCGTGTAGTCTCGGATCTGTCTCCTGGCATTGATCTAGTGAGGCCCTCCATGTCACATTCACCATGTTTAGTGTGAATAATGCATCTTCGTGTAGTCTCGGATCTGTCTCCTGGCATTGATCTAGTGAGGCCCTCCATGTCCGTATGTGACCCAGCGTTTAAAATCATCTTCCGACAGACGCATTAGCAGGGATCCCGTTTCGATTTCCAGCTATATTGTAGAAATATTTCTTTTGGTTTAGACTAGAGTCTGGAACGAGATTCATTCAGAGGGCAACCTGAATAGCTATAAGAAGTAACCGAATCTAGTTAAAAACTGAAAATAAGGTTGAGAGACTGCGACACGCATTTAATTTCTAAATGATATAAAATTGCACTTGAACAGCTTTTCTTAAGAATGGAGTAAGACAAGGATGTGGATTATCACCCATTCTCTTTATTATTTACATGAACCGAATATTTAAAGAGTGGAAGCAAACTTGCCCATGGATATAACAGACATCTTAAATTAGACTCTTTGCGGATGATTTGGTATTGTTAGCACTTTCAGAAGATGACCTCCAAAGATCAATATATAATTTGCAGAAAATAGCAGCCTCATACAATATGGAAATTTCAACAGACAAAACAAAAATTCTGGCATTTTGTGGGAAACGCCCAATACAAAGTAAAATCTGTAACAATAATAAAATATTAGAAAGATGCAATAGCTTCCCATATTTAGGTTATAATCTTTCGATCTTTGAAGAATTGGACATACCACATAAAATTAATAAATACACAAGAACTATGGGCATTATAAATAGTGTGATGAAACCATCCTTTGTTCAGAAACACACCCGCATACGTCTTTACAACGTATTGGCAAGACCTGTATTCAGCTGTGGCAGCGAAGCATGGACACTGAAGAAAGCAGAATAACGGCTTGTGAAATGCGCAGAACGGCGGAATATACTAAGTGGGATTTAAAAAGAAATTGTGAAATCTTAACGGAACTAAAAACTAAGCCAGTTTTAGACTATATTGATGGTATCAGTCCAATTGGAAACAACATTTGGAAAGAATGAGTAATACTAGTATCCCAAAAGCAATTTATACATATGCAACATACGGCCAAAGATCTGTAGGCCGTCCAGATAAGAGATGGCGTGAAAATGTTATGTGAGACCGCAACAGGCTTTGTGGCCTAATACTTGTCAGGCAGAAGAAGAAGAAAACCCTCGGGATGCAGGTAGCCATAAATCAAACAGAAGCGCGCTTCTCATTAGGGGCTTGCCGACCAAGAAAGAGATTCTGTCCAGAATTGGAAAGTGTTAATTTAAATAAAAACAGAAAATGTGAAGCTTTACCGCTAAAGGTAATGTATAAAATTCTCAATATAGATACTTCCGAGTGAAGCCGTCAGTTGGCATGATGGTAGCGACAGCTATTAGCCTTCGGACGAACGAGAATTGTATAAGTTAAAAGAATGTTCGAATAGCGTAGATCGTTAAACCACTTACAAGAAGATAAAATATGTATGAAAGCCAGGGTTCGAATCCTTCAAAAGAGTTAACTTGTGGGTTAATGGTCAAAGTGATGGACTTAAAATTCGAACAATGGTGGTTCAAATCACGGCAGGTGACTTTTAAAAAATATCCGGTGATCCGGGTTCGATTCCCGGCGGGGTAGGGGATTTTAAATCTCCACCTTGGGTCTGGGTGTGTGTCTTGTCCTTGTGTTTGTTTGTGAGAATAAAATAAAGTTAACAAAAAGGTAAAACGAAAAGGTAACAAGAAGAAAAAACATTGTAAAAAATGTCCGTCGCCGTGGCGTAGTAGGTAGAGTCCCTACCTTCCACTCCGACGACCCGGGTTCGATTCCCGGCGGGTAGGGGATTTTAATTCTCCACCTTGGGTCTGCGTGTGTGTCCTGTCTTGTGTTTGTATGTGTGAATAAGATAAAAAGGTTAACAAAGGTACAACAAAAAGGAAGAACAGTGTAAACGAAGGAAAAACGAGAAAGAAAAAATGCTAATGTATGTATCGTCGTTGACAGTTTACTAGTACCTAAAACTAGAGGTCCAGGGTTCAAATCCCGGTTCAAACATTAATTTTTCCTTCTTTAATTAAACAAGAAAAAGGAGCCGAATCCTGTACAATCAACCGATGCCGATTTTCTGCCAATGAAAACATATGAAGACTCAGTGTGTTAAGAATAGTGAAGAAAGACCGTGACTGGACACCTCAGCATTAGGAAGACCACGACTACGATGGAAGGACGTCGTCATACTGCGGACCTGAAGTGAATGAACACGCAACAAGCTGCCAGCTTTCATGCGTAGAGGAAGAAGTTTGTTAAGAGATATAGGGCCTAGTAAACATGGCAACATTTCGAAATGTTGTAATTTGTCAACACAGACGTATGGGGTAAAATCTGATTTTCAAGTGAAGAGGTGTTATATCTTAATGCAATTTATTCGCATACGAACATCTGCTTCTTTAGATACATATTATATCATTAACAGTAATATTTTGACGCGCAGATATAGTCTAGCCTATATAGAGACATGCATTTGTGTTTGTTGATATTTTAAACATTAACTTGGCTGTGCTTTTGAACTTGATCAGAAGTCCGATACGCGCAGATATAGTCTAGCCTATATAGAGACATGCATTTGTGTTTGTTGATATTTTAAACATAACTTGGCTGTGCTTTTGAACTTGATCAGAAGTCCGATACGCGCAGATATAGTCTAGCCTATATAGAGACATGCATTTGTGTTTGTTGATATTTTAAACATTAACTTGGCTGTGCTTTTGAACTTGATCAGAAGTCCGATACGCGCAGATATAGTCTAGCCTATATAGAGACATGCATTTGTGTTTGTTGATATTTTAAACATTAACTTGGCTGTGCTTTTGAACTTGATCAGAAGTCCGATACGCGCAGATATAGTCTAGCCTATATAGAGACATGCATTTGTGTTTGTTGATATTTTAAACATTAACTTGGCTGTGCTTTTGAACTTGATCAGAAGTCCGATATAACATATGCTTTGGGTTAAATGGCTTTGGGATACAATACATTCCATCAACACTTTTAAAATTCATATTAAAGCACAGCTGAGGTTATGTAATAAGATATTAAAATGCAGAAGATGAAACATTGATTTTGAAAGACCTCCATATTGGAATTTCTGTGTGAAGTTTAATAATTTAGTTGAGGACGACTGACTTACCAGGTATACCAATTTTATATTTAATATCTTATTTCATTCCAATGCTGCAAAGACCATCCATCCATCCATCCATAGTAATTCTGCCAGGGCAGGTTTTTCACTACAATCATAGCATTTTCATAAGTAATGCCACGAGTGATTTCCAAATTATCGATAAATTCACGACTCACGAAGTGAGGAGTGAATTTATCTAGAGAATTTGGAAATCAAGAGTGGCATTTGTTAGGACTATTTAACGAATAAAATTAAGCTGTTTACTCACAAATCATTATTTAACTATAGTTATTTTAAAATATTTATATATTTAATGTAAACGGCGATGTTTGAAAACAAATGAGAAACGATAGGTACGCTTCTACTGCTTCATTTGTTTATCACTGCAACCAGATCATACTATTTATTGCCAAAGGAACGCAATATTGGAAGGAGGAGCTTTCTTTAATATGGTAATTATAACACTAATAAATATTTGGTGAAACACGACTCTGATTGGTTGTAAAACAGAAATCATTGAAACGTGATTGGTCGTTGACTCCCATTTGGGGCATGAGTTAAATAGTCATGTTTTGTTTTGCAGCTTTACTAGGGAATTACAGATGTGGTAGCTTCTCGTTGCTTTCCACACCGGTGGATGATGATGATGATGATGATGATGATGATGATGATGATGATGATGATGATGACGATAAGATTGAAGATGATGGCCGGATGATTTTCAGGGACCGTTGGGCCCTAAGCTTTCCTGAAATTTGTCTTACAGGTGAGGAAAAACCCCGAAAAAAAAACTCACCCAGGAGCCTGTCCCGACCGGGAATCGAACCCGGGAGCGCTGCATGACAAGGCAGCTCGCTACTCGAAACCACAGCGGTGGACAGAAGCTGAATATTCTCCCCGACAATATGATGTGTATATCACTGTCATCAAACATCTCTTCAAACTATGTTAGACATTTTTTTTCTGTAAAAATAGGAAGGAGGTGCAAAAAGTAGAAGAGAAAGATGATGATCATGAATAAGAGAGACTTTTTTTTTCTCCATTCATTCTTCCTATATTTCACTCTTTAGGGAATATGTTATTTCTGATAATGCGAAAAATATGCATAGTTTTTCGTTTCTAACGGTCATGTATTTCTTGTTGTACAACTGGACAAATTAAAATAATGTTATCCTAATGCCACGAGTGATTTTAAATTTATCTAGAGGATTTGGAAATCAAGAGTGGCATTTATTAGGACTATTTGACGAATAAAATTAAGCTGTTTACTAAAAAAGCATTATTTAAATATAGTTACCGGTATTTTAAAATACGTATACTTGATGTAAACGGCTATGTTTGAAAACAAATCAGAAATGTGTTGTTTTGTTTATTCACTGCAACTTGATAATATTATTTATTGCCAAATAGGACCGCAATCAGCGATAACCCACTAAGATCGCAATATTGTAAGAAAGCACCCTAATGGAGAAAAAATTAAACACATCAAACTGTATATTATAACCAACATTATAGGTTATTAATTTTTTTTTAGGAAACGACTCAGTAAAATTATTATTTAAAAACACAATTATTGAACACACATTTATCAAACGTGTAGTTCGAAAGAATCTGTTCATTATTTGCTATATTCAACGTATTTGTTGGAGAGTCAGTCACTGCAAAATAATGCTCTGACCTGTTCAAAACATTAAAATGGAGTTTTCTTTATTTTGGTAAACAGAATCGATAAATAGCTAGGTGAAACACGACTGTCATTGGTTGTAAAACAAAATTCATTGAAACGTGATTAGTCATTGATTCCCATTTGGGGCATCAGTTAAAAATATGTTTTAACCCAATATATTAGAGTGACGAAATTACTATAAAATGTTTCCAACAGATAGTTTAAAAACATAATTTTGATCAAAACTTATAAACAGTTGATCTGAGAATAATAATTGAAGATTTGATAGCACAGTACTGGTATTATCATAGCCTACAATATTTAAATAACAAGATACAGGTGTATGGAAACCCTATATTGTTAATCGGATAAGAGTGTCTTTCTATTCAAAACAACGAGAAAAAAAAATGAATCGGTAATCAACACACGTTTAGAAGGGAATTTCAAGGCGATTGCAGACCTATGAACACAGACTGTTAATAAACATTTACAGAATAATTCAAGTTCAGTTGACTTCCTTAGTGCTAGACTTTGTATCATATATAAAAATATTTTTTTATGTTTGTCCAGTCTACGGTTTCTTAAGCCTAATTTTTTTTTTTTTGCATGATGCTAAATTGTTAATTGATATCTTTTAAACTTTTGTGTATTATGTTGTATTGTTCAAATCGACAAACTGATAAAATATGGGGACTACTTTACGAAAAATCTAAAGCAATGTCAGACTTTCCAGCAAAGCACGGTACCAAATTCAGCTATATGTTAGTTTTAATTATTTTGCAGAATAGGTTCATAGAATTGGAATATTTTCCTTCTCAGCTCAGAAAATAACATCAACAAGCACAACAACAACAATAATCATCATCATCATCCGGTATCATGGCAGCTGCCGCCGTCTTCCGGAAACCAAACGCCATTCCTCTCTATCCATCCATTGATCTTCCTCCATTCCTCTGATATTCATAGCTGCTTGTACCCCTTCTATCCAAGTTTTCTTCGGTCTTCCTCTCTTCCTCCTTTCTATTGGGATCCATTCCATAACAATTTTTGGCAATCTTTGCTCTGGCATTCGTTTGACATGACCATATCACTGCAATCTTTTCTTTTCTATGATATCCGGCTCCTCTTGTACGCCCATAATTTCCCTTATTTCTTTATTTCGTATTCTATCCATTCTAGATTTTCCAGCTGATCTTCTTAAAACATCCATTTCTGTACTTAAAATTCTTTTCATTTCCCTGGTAGGAATTTGCCAGACTTCAGCACCATATGTTAAAATGCTCTGAAATATGGTTTGATATATTTGTAATTTTCTATTTTTTGTAATATTTTTGCTCCACCAAACAGAGTTTAAAGCATTTATTGCTTGTTTTGTTTGTGCGATTCTATTTTTAATTTCCACTGTGTTATCGCCTGAATGGTCCAATTTTGTTCCTAAATAAGTGCATTCAATACTAGGTTTTAGTTCTTCTCCATTGTTGAAATTTATATTTTCCATTTCTTCTCCTATACACAGGTATTTAGTTTTCTCAATGTTTATATAAAGTCCCCATTTTTCATATTCTTCTTTTAGTTTTTTAGCCATATATTCTATGTCATCGTGGTCTTGTGCTATTAATACCTGGTCATCTGCAAAATTTAATGAATATACATGTGTATTTTGGATAGGTTTGCCCATTTTTTGACATTTTTTCCTTCAAGTTTCTTAGTACTCTTTCGAGATAAATTTTAAATAGAGTTGGAGATAAACTGCAACCTTGCCTTAAACCTTTTGTAATAGTAAATCCATTTGTTATATGATTTCCAACTTTTATTTTCGAAACAGATCCTTTGTATAATGCTTTTATAGCTTCTACTAATTTTTTGGTAATGTTAGAATCGTCTAAAGTTTCCCATAACATTTTCTGGGGAATACTATCATATGCTTTGGTTAAATCGACACAAAGCAAATGTAAATTTCTGTTAGTTGCTCTTTTTTTTCTATCATTTGTGTTATGCAAAATATATTATCTGTGCATGACCTACCACTTCTAACAATAATAATAATAATAATAATAATATTAATATTAATAATAAATAGATAGATAGATCATCGGTTGATTAATGTCTTTGACATCGTCCGATTCCTAAAGGTACGTACATACTTGCGCGCCGCGCGCGCGCACCATGTTCGTCAGATTTGGACGGGGTTTTAAGGTGCGCGCGAACGGCGCGCGCGTCTCTCACCACGATCCACTCATTGTCGGTTTTTGCCACGAACACTTTGATGGTTCGCTGTTTAGATTTGGACGGGTACCTGAGAGGTTCGTTGTTTTCGGTGCGCACCTATTATTTGAGTATGGAGTGGTCAGAGGAAAACATGTTAAAACTAATTGATATTTATAGAAGCAAGCAATTATTGTGGGATCCTCAACATAAGGATCATTTTTAAAAATCATTGAAAGGAGATGCCTGTTTTTTTTCAATGTTATGTGTTCTTTTTCGTGTGTACTGTAATTGTATGAATAAATTAGAATTATTTAGAAAACATTATTTATTTAAGACGTTCATTTCATAATATTATGTAAGAAGTATCATAAAGCAATACAATATATAAACACATTTATTACTAATCATTTATTTATTTCTTCAAAGACTCCAAAGAGCAAGACTGCTCATGTTAAGGGGCAATATACAAAAAATAATGGCCATAAAACAATTAACAATAAAAACAAGAAAACAAATTCAGGCATAAGTTTAAGTAATACAAACTACTATAGATGCACAATATATATACACATATAAATACAATATTTAAACAGAATAATATTAATAATAATGAAATTAACTAAGAAAGCAATGAGAAAAAATATGTTTTAATACAATTAGAAAAATGTTTAACAATCGTGAAATGTTGATATTCATTAACTATTATTCTATTATTCTACCAGTTATATTATATGGGTGCGAAACATGGACTCTTACATTAAGGGAGGAAGGGAGATTAAGAGTATTTGAGAATAAAGTTCTTACGAAGATTTTTGGACCAAAGAGAGATGAACAGACAGGTGAATGGAGAAGACTACATAACAATGAACTACATGGTCTTTATAGGAAGCCAGATATAATAAGAACAGTTAAGTCTCGTAGATTGCGATGGGCAGGACATGTTGCGCGTATGGGGAATGAAAGACTTGCATGGAAGCTTCTTGTAGGAAAGCTAGAGGGAAAACGCCCAGTTGGTAGACCAAAAATGAGGTGGGAGAATAACATTAACTATGATTTGAGGGAAGTAGATTATACAGGGAATGATTGGAAAGCATTGGCTGAGAATAGGGATGTATGGAGAGCTTATGTCCGCGCGGCCATGAACCTACGGGTTCGATAGTGCCAGTGAGTAAGTAAGTTATTGTAATGGTTGATTAATGCATAACGAATCCCTTTTATCCTTTTTTTTTTTTTGAGAAACTAGTATCTTTGTGCAATAAAGTACAACCTCTAGTATAATAATCATGTACATCTTTATTAAAAATTAAGGCCATGTTATGGTGAGATAGATTCTTAATAATTTTAAACATATATATATAAGTTATATATATATATATATATATATATATATATATATATATATATATATACAAATCATATATTTTTTTTAAATTCCTTTAATGCTATAATATTTGAAAAAGTATAAATAAAGTTATAAGATGTAATAAGCGTGACCAGGCGTCCCGATTTTGGCGGGACAGTCCCGATTTTTAACAATTTGTCCCGCAGCATTTAAAAAAAGAAGTCCATATTTTTGGGAAAGAATGCAGGACAAGCGGGAGAACGGAAAGGGAATAGACATGGTAGGTTACACCTGCTCTGCAAAATGTCTACTGAAGGTTTGTGGGTTTCCTATGGATCGCAGGATGTTCGTTGAAATTAATCATTTCGACGAACATAACACGCGCCGCGCATGCGCCGCGCGCGCGCCGTTCGTGTTCGCGGCGCGCATATGTGTACGTACCTTAATAGCCAATTTTGTCGGTCCATCCAATCTCTTGGTTGTAGATGTTTCTCCTTCATATATAAACATATTCCCTGACTCCAGGAGGTTTTAGGTCTTCCTCTGCTTTGTCTTCCCTCAGGTTTCCGTTCCAAAACAGATTTTGGTAGTCGATCCTCTTCCATTCGCTGGACGTGCCCGTACCATCTTAATTGCTGAGTTTTAATATAATCTAAAATAGTGTCTCCAATCTTAATTTTCTCCCTTATAACTGAGTTTATAATTTTTTCTCTTCTTGAAATTCTTGCTGCCCTTCGTATAAAATCCATTTCCGTTGCCAAAAGGTACTTATTTGTTTTTGTTGTTAATGGCCAAAGTTCTGCTCCATAAGTAATTATGCTTTTAACAATTGTATGATATATATTCGTCCCGCGCCGTAGCCGAGCGGTTAAGGTAGGAAGCCTTGACGCAGAGCTACGGGACTTGTACTGGTTCGAGTCTCCATGGGGGAAAAATTTTTCTCATGGTATTTCGGCCAGTATGGGACCGGTGCCCACCCAGCATCGTGAGGCAATTGGGTAGCTACAATAAGTAGCGGCTCCAGGTTGAGGAACCAGCTATAACGGCTGGGGGACTCGACATGCTAACCACATGTCACCCCTACACTGGCTGTTGATCATCTACCTCTGTGATTGACACATGTGGATTTGAAGGGCCAGCAGTCGGCTGGTAAAAGGGCAACCGCTGAAAAGTGGAAAGATGATATATATTCATTTTATTTTTATTACTTATATTTTTATCCCACAATATTCCATTGAGGCAAGCAATTGCAAATTTTCCTTTATTATTTCTATTTCTTATTTCCTCTTCATAACTCCCATTTTTATTCCTAAATATGTGATCTCACTACAAGATTTTATTCTTTCTCCAGTCTCCAAAATTAAATTTTGTTCTGGTTCACCAATTGATAAATATTTAGTTTTTTTCGTGTTTAAATTTAAACCCCATTTATCATATTCTTCTATTACTTTTCTAGTCATATATTCTAAATCTTCATAATCTTGTGCAATTAACAATTGATCATCTGCAAAATGTAAGTTGTATAAAGTTTTGTTGTTTGAAATAGGAATTCCTATGCTTGAATATTTTCTCCTCCAATTCTTTAATATTTCAAGTACACCCTTCGACAAAAAAAAAAATGAGTCACCTCTTGAACGCACATTTCTTCTAAGTCATACTCGGCACAGCGCTGGGTTCAAACTAGGAAACTAGTCATAATTGTGCAGTCCCTGAGCTGCTGTGTTATGTGGCATGAACTGAAGACTCTTCTACGTGTCCCGATAGCTCAGCGGTAAAGCACGCGGTCACTGGTTCTGTTAATGAAGATCGCAGGTTCGCGTCTTCAATTACGCAGTTTTTTTCGTGATATTTGTTTTAAAACGTTTTATGAATTAAATAAATTTTATTTCGACATTTGAATTAATCTATACTTTTTAAGTTCATAATTTTTTTTATACCGTTGAGGTTATAACAATGTTAAATTATATATTTTTACAAGCTTTATATTAGCTTGACCTGTATGTGTCTATGTAACGAACCTGTATCTATGTAACCTTTGAACACGATTTTCATCCACTTAAAAACATTGGATCGACTTGAAACTTTGTATACTTGTAAAGGACTCATGACAATACAATAATTTCATAATTTTTTTCTAAAATCCTGGCCAGAATCATCGGAAAATCAAAAAAATAAAAACCTGTGTAATAGGTTGCGGACTCATCGACTTTTTAGTCAATCGTTGTAAGAGCTCAGTTAGTAGAGCGGTGGACTGTAGTGGTATATAATTTCAGCAATCAATAGGTTGCTGATTCAAATCCGGGCCGGAGGTTTTTTTAGAAAAGTATTAAGCAATTAAATTTTCATGGGATTCCGGTTTATGACAATCAATTAAACTAAAAATTAAAAGAAATAAATAATAGTTAAAAAAATGAAACAACACGCTTTATTAGGTAACCAAACTAAAAAATAAAAAATAAATAATAGTTTAAAAAACTAAAACAACACGCTTTATTAGAAAACCGAACTAAAAAATAAAAAAATAATTTTAATTTCCATACGCCAATACGCTTGGTCGTGGTGGAGTGGCTTGCGTGCTTAAATGATCCTGAGAGCTATGCCGGCTGTAGCATTGCTGCCGATAGGGTTACCCATGCCGGACTGGTCGAAGGTGATAAGCCAAACGAAAAAAGTACCTTGGGCGAAAGAGTGACGATCTTTTACCGTAAAAATACAACAGTCAAGAAATGCGGACATGGGTTCATCTGGGGTAAAATTTTCCGGAGGTCAAATAGTCCCCCATTCGGTTCTCCGGGCGGGGACTACTTCAGGGAACCCATGCCAAAGGCTCAAACACAGGGACATGTTTCTAGGAACATGGAATGTTAGGACTTTATTGAATAGGGGAGCACTAGAGATATTAACGCGGGAATTAGATGAATCGCCCTTAGATATAGTCGCTTTACAGGAAGTTAGGTGGCCAGGAGAAGGTAGTCAGGAATCAGGAAGCTTTGCATTATACTATGGGGGTGCAGAAAGACCTGCATTTGGAACGGGTTTTTTTAGTCAGAAGGAGGATCCTATCCGCTATCCGAGATATTAAGTTTGTTAGTGATAGGACATCATACATAATTCTAAAGGGTAAACGACATGATTTTCTAATTGTAAATGTACATGCCCCCACAGAAGATAAAGATGACAAGATCAAGGATGAGTTCTATGAAGAATTAGAATGATTATTTGATAGCCTTTCACGATATCATATGAAAATTGTCTTAGGAGATTTTAATGCAAAAGTGGGGCGGGAAGATATATTCAAACCAACAATAGGCAAATTCAGTCTTCATGAAGATAGTAACGACAACGGGGTTAGATTAGTCACATTTGCCACATCAAAGAATCTCATTGTTAAGAGCACAACATTTCAGCATAAGGATATTCATAAATACACCTGGACATCCCCAGATGGAGAAACTCGGAACCAGATAGATCATGTATTAGTGGATAAACGCTGGCACAGTAGCATCATTGATGTTAGATCAGTTAGAGGGACAGACTGCAATTCGGATCATCATCTGGTCAGAGTGAAAATCAGACAACGGCTATCGCTTATGAGAGGAACAAACGCTAAAGATGATTCTGTAAAATATGAATTAAAAAATTTGAAAAATGATGAAATGCGGCAAGAATACCAAATCAAAATTGCTAATAGATTTGAAGTACTGGAATCTTCAGATGACAATGTGGCAAACGAAGAAGAAACTGATATAAATAAAGAATGGGAGGCTATAAGAGATACTATTAAATTGTCAGCATCAGAAAGCATTGGTTGTTTAAAAAAGAGGCAAAACAAGAAATGGTTTGATGAGGAATGTGCCGACATTGTAAAGAAAAGAAAGCTAGCAAAAATGAAATGGTTACACGAGCCAAATGAGGTAAATTTAGAGCAATTGGGTAGTGTTAGACGGGAAACCACCAAGTTACTAAAGAGTAAAAAGAGGGAATATTTGAGAGAGAAGATTAATGATCTTGAAATGAATGCAAAAAATAGGAACATTAGAGAATTATATCAGGGAATTAGTATAGAGAAGAAAGGGTTTCAGGCTAGAACAAACATAATTCGGAATGAAAATGGGGATATGATTGCAGATTCTAGGAGTATATTAAATAGATGGAAAAGTTACTTTAATCAGCTATTAAATGTACATACAGAACAGGACATTGAGGAGGATAAGTTACAGACAGCAGAAATGCTAGTCGCAGAGCCAAGTGCATTAGAGGTTGAAATGGCAATTGAAAAATTGAAGATGTATAAAGCATCAGGTTCAGATGAGATCCCAGCAGAACTGATAAAATCAGGGGGAGAAAAATTGATGGACAAGATACGCTGGTTGCTTAGTATGATTTGGGAAAAAGAAGCTCTTCCAGATGAATGGAAGGAATCAATTATCGTACCAATTTATAAGAAAGGAGATAAAACTGATTGCAACAACTACAGGGGCATCTCATTACTTTCAACTTCGTATAAAATTCTAACAAATATATTAGTAAGCAGACTTACTCCCTATATTGATGACATTCTAGGAGATCATCAATGTGCATTTAGAAGAAACAGGTCTACAACAGATCAGATTTTTAGTATAAGACAGATTTTAGAAAAGAAATGGGAATATAATGGTACTGTACATCAACTATATGTAGACTTCAAAAAAGCATATGATTCAATTAAGAGGGAGAAGTTATATAGTATCCTGCTGGAGTTCGGAATTCCTAAAAAGTTAGTTAGACTTATACGAATGTGTCTAAATGGCTCAAAGAGTAGGGTGCGTGTAGGCAAACAGTTTTCAGACACTTTTGAAATCCAGAATGGGTTGAAGCAAGGAGATGCACTATCTCCTCTACTATTTAATTTTGTACTAGAGCATGCCATTAAATCTTTAGAGAATGAGGAAGGCTTACAACTGAATGGTATTAATAAGCTGTTAGTTTATGCTGATGATGTAGTACTACTGGCCGATAGCGAGGAGATACTAAAGGCCAACACGCACACACTATTGAGTAACACTAAGAAATTAGGACTGGAAGTAAATATCAATAAAACTAAATATATGGTCACACGTAGAAATTCAGTATATAATGGAAATGGACAGCTAATGACAAATGAGGGAAATTTTGAGGAAGTGGCTGAATTCAAATACCTAGGAACAATAATCACAAATAGGAATGAGATGCACAAAGAAATTAAACATAGGCTCAATTCTGGAAATGCATGCTATTATGCATTGCAGAGACTTTTGATGTCCCAACTCCTTTCAAAAAACGTTAAGCTGAAAATATATAAAACTATTATTCTACCAGTTATATTATATGGGTGCGAAACATGGACTCTTACTTTAAGGGAGGAAAGGAGATTACGAGTATTTGAGAATAAAGTTCTTAGGAAAATTTTTGGACCAAAGAGAGATGAACAGACAGGTGAATGGAGAAGACTACATAACAATGAACTACATGGTCTTTATAGGAAGCCAGATATAATAAGAACAGTTAAGTCTCGTAGACTGCGATGGGCAGGACATGTTGCGCGTATGGGGAATGAAAGACGTGCATGGAAACTTCTTGTAGGAAAGCCAGAAGGAAAACGCCCAGTTGGTAGACCAAGAATGAGGTGGGAGAACAACATTAACTATGATTTGAGGGAAGTAGATTATACAGGGAATGATTGGAAAGCATTAGCTCAGGATAGGGATGTATGGAGAGCTTATGTCCGCGCGGCCATGAACCTACGGGTTCGATAGTGCCAGTGAGTAAGTAAGTAAGTAAGTAAGTAAGTTCCCACGCGTTTTGGAAAATAAAATTATTTTTCATTTTTTTGTTCGGTTTTCTAATAAATCGTGTTGTTTTAGTTTGTTTAAACTACTATTTATTTTTACCTTGTATACTACCGTCTTCCTCAACTATCTAAAATTTTCGTTGATTTCACTCTAGGCCTTTCGATGCATGCTTCATCTTCTGGAGTTGTTGTAGTAGTATTGAATTAACTGTATGTCTAATAGAGGGTTTTGCTCATTAGGCACATTTTCGTTGAGAATGTTTGTATTCTTGGCCTTCTTGATAATTTTGATTTCTTGTAAAATGTTAATTTTGTGTCTGTTGATTTCTCTGTGCATAATTTACGTTGTATTATCGATATTGTTGAAACGGTGGCCGCTTTGTGGAATATGTTTAGCGAAATTTGATTTCATTGTTAAAAGAGAAGGCAAATCAAATTTCGCTGTTCACCAGGTTGAATCCAATCGAAAATGTATGGGCTAAGATGAAAATAGATATGGACTCTAATTGGCCTGCAGATGCACGAAAAACGAAAGATGGCTTATGGTCACAAATTCAAGACGCCTGGGATGCTCTGGCCGATCGTCCACGTGCCTGTAGAATTTTTTTTGCATCAATGCCCCGCAGATTGAGGGCGGCAATAGATGCTGAGGATTAATACACCAGATATTCATTTTGTTTTTGTTAAAGTTTTTCATTTTAGAAGATATTATTTCCTTTCTTCATTTAATTATTAGAAGGTTTTCATTTATGTGTTTTGTGTGTGCATTAAAGCCATAAAACTCAAATATAAAATTAAATATGAAACTATATTACAGGCGAAATGCTATCCTAACATTCAGTGAAAAAAAAATGTAGAACGGGAATCGAACCCGTCAGGTTACGAACGCAGATGTTGTGTGTTAAACCCGCTCGACCACGGAAATACACAAAGGTAAGCTCTCTCTTTTATGTTACTTGAGTGTGCACTACGTTGACTAGCAAACACCACAATATAATTATTGAAAACGTGTTAATGTGAATAAGGCTTCTGCGAGTGCTCACGAAGTTCCCCGATCGGTTGATAGAATCAAGAGATGACTCTTTTTTTTTTTTTTATGTGTCTAAGAGTGTACATATATTTTAAACAGAGTCGGGGATAGACAACAACCTTGACGAAGACCTTTATTTATCGTAAAATCATGTGACAATTTACTGCCAATTTTAATTTTAGACATGCAATTGTCATATACATATTGTATAGCTTTAATTATTATAGTTTTAATTCCCATACGTCTTAAAGCAATCCATAGTTTCTCTATAGGGACATTGTCGTATGCTTTCTCTAGATCTACAAATAGTAGGTGCAAAGGTTGTCCATATTGCATTTTCTTTTCTATTACCTGAGTAATGCAAAATAAATTGTCGGTTGTGGAACGACCTGCTCTAAATCCTGACTGTTCCTCTAATTCCATATCAATATAGTTTTTTTCCAAATAATATTTTAGTATACGTCCATAGAGTCTACTCATAGTGCTTGTCACTGTTATACCTCTATAATTTTCACATTGGTCTTTTTTTCCTTTTTTATGGATTATGGAAATGTATCCTAGTTTCCATTCTTCAGGAACTTTTTCACCATTTATAAATTTTGTAAATAATTTTCTCAGTCGTTCAAATAAATGGTCGAATCCATGTTTTAATAGTTCTGCTGGAATTCCTCCTGGACCACTAGATCTTTTATTTTTTAATGATTGAACATTCATTTTAATATCCTCTATGTCCAATTGTATATGTTCATCTTCATTTATTTCTGGAATATTTTGAACGTTATCTAAATTAAATACCCTGTTTTCTGATAGTAACGTTTTAAAATAATTTTCCCATTCAGTCATAGGTATTGTTTGTACATTTGTTTGTCCACTTCTTTTATTTCTCAATTTTTTTTAAATTCTCCAAGATTCAGAACTTCGTTTTCCTCCAATACATGTTTGAATTATTAAACAATTTTGTTCCCAGCTCTGATTTTTGGCTTCCGTAATTTTCTTTCTAACTCTTGCTTGAGCTTCTTTATATTGTATTTTGTCTTTCAGATCTTTGGTATTCAACCACATTAAATATTTTTCTTTTTTGTTTGCTATTTCTTTTGCTAAGTCCTCATTCCAAAAATATTTGAATTTATTTATTTCTCTATTTGCTTCTCCTAAAGCTTCTTTTGCCGCCTGATGAATACTTTTTACTATATAGTTGTATTCTTCCTGAGCATTGTCAAACGTAGAGATTAGTAACTGATCATCTAACCTTTTCTTATACAGATATGATGTGCTCTCATTCTCCAAGTTGTATAGAGTTGTTGACGAGTCATGGAAACTGTCCTCTTCATTTTTAGTTTTATTTAGCCTGTCATTTTTACTTTGGAATGGAAATATTATTTTTGCATTCAATAAATAGTGATCACTTCCGCATGATAATCCTCTATATGCCCTTACATCCGGGTCTTAAAAATTGAATGTTTCTTAATTATTACAAAATCTATTATGATTAAGAGTATCTTGGTGCCAAGTATACTTATGAATATCTCTATGTTGGTAAAATCCATTTAGGATTTTAAGTGAATATTGTTCACAAAATCCTATCAATCTTCTACCATTGTCATTTTTCTCCAATTCTCCATATGGTCCGACTACAATTTTTTCTATCTCTTTGCCGATTCTGCTGTTAAAATCGCCAGCTAATATAATTTCTCTTGAGGTCCCGATCTCATCCTTAATGGAATTTAATGTACTATAAAATGTATCTTTTATTAAATAATTTCAATCCTCACTAATTCCATATATTCCTAATATAGAGCATTTTATACCAAAAAAGAGATATATTAATTTTAATTATGTTTTCATTTATTGCTTCCCAGTTTGTGATATATATCTTATATTTCTTCTTGATAAGCATTGAAACCCCTCTTTTAGCCCTTTCATTCTTTTTAACACCACTCTAAATGTGAACATACGATCCTAAAGTTTCCATTCCTTCTCCTTTTTTCTTTGTTTCTGTCAGTACGATTATGTCCTGCTTCAAATCCTCCATCTGTTTAAGGACCTCCTCCATTGTATTCCTTATGCCTTGTACGTTCCATGTTCCAATTAGCAGAGTTCGTTTCCGTGGCTTGATTCGTCTTCCTTTTAATCTGACCGGTTTATCTCTATTAGGTTTTTTAGCATTGCAATTTTTTTTTCTGATGGGAGGGAGCTGGCCTACCGCATCAACCCCCAACCTGGAGGACCAGGGATTCAGGTGCCCATCCTTAGATCAGTTGCTTTCACTACAGCTAAGAGCCTGATCTGCCCTATAGGAAGAATTTGACAGAAAAGATAGATGAAATGATCCCCTCGGCCTCGAATACTCTAATACCATCAGGGTAGGAAATCAACAAGTGTTCAGTCCAGAGAGACTGGATAGGAAAGATAAAAAAGAGATATGGTGTGGAAGAGGAAGTAATACCATATCGGTCATTATCTCACCATGCTGACCAGTGCACCACATAAGTTATATGGTTACTAACAGCTGCACCACGTGAAGGTGGGAAGATGTGCAGGTCGGTTCCTCTAAGTCTTAGAATTTAAAGCAATTAGAGGCTCTCCTTCCTCTTAGCATCTTCCCTTTTACAGCCAATAATAATAATAATAATAATAATAATAATAATAATAATAATAATAATCAATTGAGTTGGTGTTTATTTGATGAAAATCCATATCTATTAATTAAATGAAAATCAAATAAAACTAAGTTTTATTTTAATTAATTAATTAATAATAATAATATTATTATTATTATTATTATTATACAGTTATGATAAATGATATGTTTGTTATAGTGCTAAATAACTATTAATTTACGTCATTGGTAAAGTTTCACTCAATCAGGAAAAATAAACGTTACTTTTTATATTAAAATTAAAAGAACTACAGTATATATAAGTTGTATAAGTATACAATTATTAAAATCGTAACTAACTAATCTTCATATAATTGAGTAAATTGTTTCATTTATATACACATTTTCAATGCTTACACATATTTTTGTGCCTAAAGTTTTACATTTTTTCTCCACTCGTTCCTATCTATCCACATCTTCTCCAGTCCTCTTGTTCTCGTCCCAGTTCTCATTTCTTTCATCCATGAGTTTCGAGGTCTTCCCTTCTTTGTTCTTCCAGTTGGGCACCATTCCAATGTTTTTCTGGGTAACCTTTTTTCTTGCATTCGTCCTAAGTGTCCATATCTGTTTAACTGTTTATATCTTATATAATCTACTATCGAATATTTAATATTAATTTATTCTCGTATTGAATGTATTGTTGTTGTATGGAAGTGAAAATTGGATAATGAAATCAAGGGATAAAAGCAGGATACAGACTGCGGAAATGCTGTTTTTACGTAATGTGAAAGGATGCACAAGAGCGGATAGAATAAGGAATGAAACTATACGAGAAGAATTAAATATATATAAAATTGAAGATAAAATCAGCGAAAATAATAAGAAATGGACAGAACACTTAATGAGAATGAACAACGAAAGAATACCAAAAAGAACCTTCCTGTATAATCCCAGAGGAACAAGATATATTGGCCGACGACGTAGAAGATGGACTCCACTTTTAACTTCGCCGGAACAGGCTGCATAGCCTTAACCATGTAGTAGAAGGAGAGGAGGATTGAATATATTGCTGCACTCCTCAAGCAATCCATTTCCACCCACAAAGTTTCTGTCGAATTTCCAAGCTTCAGCTCCATATTTGACTGTATTTCTCACTATTGAATTTTTCTTGGTTATATGTCTGTTCCATACGACACCATTTAATATTGCTGTTATTGCTCTACCTTTATTTACTCGTTCTTAATGTCACTTTCTTGTCCATCCTCTTTATCTACTTTTACCCCCCAAATACTCAAATTCTTTACATTCTGTAATATACCCTTTCTGATCTTCGGTTTCTGCTCCACTACTATCTCAATATCTACGTGGTACAATCATTAAGTTTTGAGACTGACCGCATAGTAGCGCTGTGGTGCACTATAGCGCACAGGTGGCGCCGTGGTATGGTACCTTGTCAGTTAGTCTCTCGTCCCAGAAAGAGACAGTTGAGTGCATGCACTGCAAGCAGAACTACGGTATTTGTTGTGACGGTGATTTGAATGCGTACGTCGGAACTCGAGATGTCGCAGTTTGAGCAATGGGCAACATCAATTTCTCTCATAAATTAGGCAAAACCGCTGCCGATACGTTTCAAATGATGCAGCAAGATTACGGTGAGTACTCATTGAGTCGCATTGTTGTGTTTAGGTGGCACCGACTTTTTTTGCAAGGAAGAGACAGTTTGGCAGATGATGTGCGTACTGGTCGGCCACAAACAATTCGAAATAACGCAAGATCGAAGAAGTTGTAACGTTGGTGCTTGCTAACCGCTCCCAATCAGTAGCCGATCTGGCAGCAGTGGTATTGTCTGATGACATGAACATGTCTCGTGTTACCCAGCACAGTGTGCCAGGAATTCTGTCGCAAGACCAATGTGTTGATCACATGACGATTTGTGGTGGCCTCATCAGTAGTGCTGACGATGATCCGATGTTCCTCGACCGGATAAAAACTGGAGACGAAACATGGTGTTTCCTTTACGATCCGCAACTGAAACGACAATCCGCCATCTGTAAAACGCCATTATCACCACGCCAGAAAAAAACCGCGACAAGGCAGGTCAAAAGGCAAGGTGATGCTTGAACTGTTTTTTATTCAAATGGAATCGTTCACATGGAATTCATCCCAGAAGGTGCAACTGTAAACAAAACCCGCTACATAGAGATCCTTGGCCTTTTACGCGATTCAATTCACCGTAAGCGACCTGACATATGACGTACAAAGAATTGACTGTTTCTACCCGACAACGCCCCCACACATCGTTCTGTCCTTGTCCAAGACGAACTTGCAAGGCAACGTGTGAGAGATTTGCCAGACCCTCCGCACTCACCTGATCTCGCACCATACGATTTTTTCTCTTTCCTCACATGAAAGCAATCCTACATGGGCGTAGATTTCATTCTTCCGAAGAGGTCATTGATGCCACAAGAGAAGCCATACGGGACCTTTCTGCCAACATCTTTCAGTGGTGCTTCCAGCAGTTATATCACCGTTGCCAAACGTGCATAACTGCCAAAGGTGACTATTTTGAGAGAGGTTCTGTTTAAGTGTATGCGTATTTATCAGCATCTTGTGCGACATCTAGTTTCTTGTGGGTGTCTACCCTCCTGGCGTAAAGTCTCAGAACTTAATGACTGTAGTAGTAAATGTGTACTCATTCTGTTTGATTATCATTTTTCTCTACAATTCCAATTAAAAATTCCGTACTATCTTCAGTCAGCAGCTTGCTAAAATATAATCTTCATACATTTAAAGGAATTCCCTCAATAAGTATTTTATTGTGCCCTGGCTTCCTTGATTTTTTAAAAGTCCTCCAGGCCTCAGAACACCTTCTTCTTCCAATATAACTCTGAATTCTTTGACAAGGTCTTTCCCAATACTTATTATTTTCTTCTGTCACCTTCTTTCTTACGTTTGCTTGACCTTTTTTATACTCAATTTTGTCTGTCAAACTCTTTGTACTTAACCATTGAAGATATTTACTTCTTTTATCATCTACCTCATTCTTTATTTCCTTATTCCAAAAATAATTTTTCTTACTCTCCACTTCCTTTTCTCCCAAAGCTTCTCTAGCAGCCATATGTATATTTTCGACAATATACTGATATTGTTTTTCAGGAGTATCAAATGTATTTTCAATTAACTTTTCGTCCAGCCTCTTGCGGTAATGATATAAAATAATATCATTCTCTAACAACTGATTATATATATATATATATATATATATATATATGTGTGTGTGTGTGTGTGTGTGTGTGTGTGTGTATGTCTTCATAATTTCTGATGTCTCTAATTTCTCATTCTTATCCTCCCTGTTGTTAAAATATGGAAAAGTATTTCTGCATTTACCAAATAATGATCACTACCACAGTTTGGGTCTCTAGACACTCTAAAATATTTTATTTTCATATCCGTAATGTTTCCAACAATAGTATATAATCTATTATTGATCTCTACTGCAAAGTCTCTTGATACGTATCTTGTATATTTATGAATGTCTATATGTTGATAAAATCCATTTCTAATGTTTAATGAATATTGCTCACACAGTTCTATTGGTCTTTCACCGTTATCGTTTATGTTCTTCTCTCCAAAAGAATCCACAACTTCACTTCTGGTCTTGGCACCAGTTCAACCATTGAAATCTCCCATCATAATAATTTATCTTGAGTTTCCAATTTAGTTTATTACATTATTCAGATTTCCATAAAAACTCGTATTTTTTTCGTAGATGCTTCATTTTGACTTATTCCATTTACTCCTAGATTTATAACTTTTTTTTTTCCAAACATGTTTATATCATTTTTTTCAATACAACGGTTTTAACGTTCCCATGGCTTTAAACTATAGTCCGTCAGTTCTGGCTATCGCAGTGTCTAGCCACCTATTTGCCGGGGTTTATGTTGTATGGTGCGGTTAGACGAGTTACAGGTACTGCCAGGCAACTACACTCAGTTTTGAAAAAGGAATAGTTTACTACACGTTGAATTTTTTTATCTACTAGTTCTGTGTTAGTGAAAATGTATGTTTTCTTATATATTTGGAGTGTTCTTTATAGAAAAGTGTTGTTTTTATAACAATTTATTTTATTATAATCATTAATAAGAAAACGTTTTTCATGGCTACTGCTTCCTAACCTCCACTCGGCAACTGTACCCCCACACACTACCCGCCCCACGCGCCACAAGACGGCTACAGTTACTAGAACTGGACTATAGTTACATATTTCTTGAATTTCTTCCTAATCATGATTGAGATTTCTCTGTGTGCCCCTTTGTGTTTATCAACTCCACTGAAAAAAATGTATGTATGACCCTTTAACTTCTGAGCCTTTTCCATTCTTTTTGGTTTCTGTTAATACAATTATATCTTCGTATAGTATTTTCATTTCCTCTATGATACCAATCATTTTATTTTTTATCCCTCGAATATTCCATGTTCCAACAAGCACTGTCCTTTTATTTTGCTTTTGTCTACATTTATTTCCGTCCGGCCTTCAATTCCTTAGGCTTGTTATTTTTATGATGAACAAGGAGTTATCCTGATGCATCAACCCCCAACTTGGAGGACCATGTGATTATTGGTCAAGGTTTTCTTCATCTAGCCTTTGTCAAACCAATGACGAACTGAATGTCAGCAGTACCTTTACCCTATATAAGAGGCCCTTACTGGGTGCTATCAACCTTGCGAACTGAACCCTGGTTTTTTTAACGAGATTATTACTACAAAACGATAGTTCGACCAGTTATCGTATATGGAGCAGAAAATACAACAAACACTAAACAAATAATAAGCACATGTGGGGCAGTATTTTGGAGTGGCTGTTAAATATCACTAGGGTTTCACTTTGATTTAATTGTGAATTTACTTGCCCTTCCTCGGTAGCTAGTCGGTTCCTGTTTCAGGGTGAGCGCTGAGACTCCTATCTATATAGGGTTCGGAAGGAGAATTGCGTGGGAACAGACAATCACTAATTGTTTGAATTATTTTATTTAATTAATCTCTGCCAATTTAAATGAACGTTACACAGTAAAAATAAAACTTTTCTGTCCCAGGCCTTCGATATTTCGCTAATGAGGACTAGCAAATGACTTATGAGTTCGGGAGATTTTCCCTAAGTCCATAATCGTTGTTACAAGATATTTTTTTACTATACATTCAAGATCTTCTTCCTTCTAAGTGTCGAGTATAAGTATAAGTGTCCTAAATTTTGTCCTCATGAGTTCCGTATCGAAGTCAGGACCAATTATTCCCATATATGGTCTATACCCTAACTCTCATTTTGATTGGTTAGAATATTTAATCACATGTCATCCAAGGGCGTAACTATTTTATTTAAACCACCACCTACCTTTTGATTTTATTCTCACGGCTAAGGAGCGTGTTTGCCAGCTTGGGCTTTCTGCGATTGTAAATTTGGAGTTTGACATTTCTCCCAAACGTGAGTTTTGAAGCTAGACCCAGATTAAGGATTTCAGGTCTAATTTGAGGAGTTACATATTTATGACCTCTTTTACTTAGGGTTTCAACCGCTTCTTGTGAGAACTATTTACCAATATGAAACTTAATTTAGTTTTAACTATATTCTGTTCCTTCATTATTTATTCATTTCTTATATTCCTTAATCACTATTAGGGCCGTATCATATTCGCCACACATGTGAAATGAAGATCTTAACAACTATTCAGGGGAAAACATTATTTGATAAAATACACAACACAGAAATTAGGGACAAATGTTATATTCAAGAAATAACCAAATTTATTATAGATAGATGAAAATATTGGAAAGGTCACATAGAAAGAATAGAAGACAACCGACTTGCAAAAAAGAGATAAACAAGGTAGATCAATGGACGGGAGAAGAACAAGAGGAAGACCAGCCAAGAGATGGATATACAGTGAACGCACATCCATTACGTCTTCCTCCGAGGAGTGATTTTGGAAATAAACAGGATGAAAATCCTACAAATTATGAAGAAGAAGAAGTTATTACTCACTCCCACTCTTTTCCAAGCTGCTTGGGACAGGCTTTGAAAGGTTTAGTAAAATTATAATTTGATAATTAATAATATGGGTTATAACTAAAATATAATAATAAATTATAGAATACATGATTTGAACATGTTAGTAAAATGAACGAAGAAATGTTGAATTATAATCCATAAGGACGCAGAAGCCGAGGACAATCAGGTAATAAATGGATGCATCAATATAAAAGCTGGAACAGATCAGAATGGGATGGATGATGATGAGTGCAATGAAATTAACCTATGATGCAACAAATGAATGTATTACATAAAAACCACCAATTAATTTAATAAAATATACTTTTAAAATATTTAATAGCAATCATATGCAATAGATTAGAAGTGAAAACAATTATTTAAAATGAAAATCCATAAAACCAAGAAGAAAGACAAAAATGTTGCTATCTCCTTTATTACTTATAATGTTCATTAATTATACCATTAAGATGAAAGCAGATGTTGTCCTACAGGCGAGGAAAAACTATCACCAAGGAAACTTTTCTCTACCGATGATCGAACCCGGATCCGAAGAGTACGAGGTTGCGATGCTACAGCGGCGGATTTATATATTCACAGTGAGACAACATAGAGAGTTTAGTTTGGATACTAATTTTGCTTTTGTTGATTATAAGTCTTTGTTAAAGCAAAAATGGTCCTTTTATGGAAATTTTTAGAAAGAAAGGGTTTTGCAAAACATTTTATTAGTGATTCCCTTTTAACAGTCTGTATGTTCTATCAAGAGTCTGTATCTAAACATTAACATAGTCATTCGATCAGATTTTAGAATTTTTAACAAATCAAGGTGTTCGAGAAAGGTACAGTTTATCACCCACTTTAATTAATTCATGACCATCAAATTATGAAAATCCACTGCTGTGGTCTCAAGGTAACGTGCTGCCTTGATACGCAGCGAGCCCGGGTTCGATTCCTGGTCGGGACAAGCTTCCTGGATGAGTTTTTTTCGGGGTTTTTCCTCATCTGTAAGACAAATGTCAGGAAACTTCGAGGCCTAAACGATTCCCTAACATGATCTGATCATCATCATTCCCGAAGCTACCACACCTAGTAAAGCTGCAAAATGCTATGATTGAAGTGAAAGACCTGCTTAGGGCAGAACACTCTGTTCCCTTACTAATATTTTTATAACCAATTAATGTTTTTAATTCTTTATGAATATGCACTCCCTTCAAGTCTCATTTATTAACCAAATCTTTTTAATAATTATAGACTGAACAAATCAATAACTTAGAATAAAAGTTACGAAATGTAAATATGTCTGGATTAAAATGAAATTTAAAATACATTATTATATGTTGATGATTAAATATTTATCCAAGAAACAGAAAATAATCTACAAAGAAGAATGGGCAGATTAAACTAAAATAGTACAACGTTTATCAGACAAACACAGAACATACGAGTAGATACCGTAAGTTTTTATTTAGATTTAAGATTGTTATATCTTGGTTGTGAGATGGAAGATGAAGTGGCTATAAAACAGCATTAATAGATTAAGTATGAGACAACATGGAGTTTAATGAAATGTTTTTTAAAGTTGATTCTCTCTCTCTCTCTCTCTCTCTCTCTCTCTCTCTCTCTATCTCTCTATCTCTCTCTCTATCTCTCTCTCTTTTTCTCTCTCTCTCTCTTTCTCTCTCTGTCTCTTTCTCTCTTTCTCTCTCTTTCTCTCTTTCCTCTCTCTCTCTCTTTCTCTCTCTCTTTCTCTCTCTCTCTTTCTCTCTCTCTCTTTCTCTCTCTCTCTTTCTCTCTCTCTCTCTTTCTCTCTCTCTCTTTCTCTCTCTCTTTCTCTCTCTCTCTTTCTCCTCTCTCTCTTTCTCTCTCTCTCCTCTTTCTCTCTCTCTCTTTCTGTCTCTCTCTCTCTCTCATTTCCCCCCCCAACTATACTACTGAGCGAATTATCTTAGACGTTAGTTTTGAAATTCTTTTCCGGGAATAACCAATATATCTGTGTCTGCTCTCTGATTTTCTTCAATGCTCAAGGTGAAGGCTGGATTTGAACGTATCATGGGGAGTCCATTTCGCCATAATCATGATTTCAGAATATTATTAAAAATAACTCAGTGATTTTCTACTAAAGACACAGGATTATTAAGAAAATTAAAATTGTCTATTTGGTTGTGTTTTAAGGCACATTGCCTTGCGCTGGTTCGAATCCCCGTGGGATGAAATTTTCTCATGGAATTTCGGCCAGTAGGTGAACGGTCGAGCATCGTGAGGGATTTGGGTAGCTACAATTAGTAGCGAACGGCTGGGGACCCGACATGTGATCACATGTCAACCCTACAGTCCATCTCTGTGGATGTGAGACCAGGTACCGGTTAATAGTTGATGCAACGAAAGATTATAGGCTCAATTTAATCATTTATAGATTAGAATGGTATTGAAAAACTACTTTTTTATTTCAAATAGATTGTACGTTTTGAATGAAACTGATTGACATTTATTATTTTATTTCATATTATGTTTCATTTCAGTACTGTACACTGAGCGCAAGTTAACTGAAAGCTTATGAAACGTCATAAAGTCTTCTTCTTCTTCTTCTTCTTCACGGTTTAGACTTATTTTCTAGCCTGTTCCGGCTCCAAATTTCTTCTTCTTCCTCGTGGTGAATACTTGTATGCTGCTTTTGCTGTGGATTATCACTTTGGCGTGGTAGGGAGGCTTAGTACCAACGACCCAGACGGGAAGCCTTGGCTTGCGGTTAGATAAGAGGAGAGGGAACTAAGAATAATCTGCAACGTGGGAGCAACGACAACACTGGAAGCTGCAAACACGGAAGACCACAACGGTAGACACGGCGGAGATAGAAATATCGGAACGGCGAAAATGGCGGAAGTGGCAACCCAATATCTGGGGATGAAATAAGAGACCCAGCTCGGGGAAACAAGAGTGAAGTCATCAACAGCAGAAGACGGAAGGGGCAACCCTCCTTGTGGGGATAAAACACAAGGAAGCAAGTTGAAAGGCTTTAAGGAGGCAGCCCCTCCAAAGGACTAACCCTACAAAACGTTAGTAGCGTACTCAGGGGACACTTTAAAATACTTACAAGCTCCAAAGAGACTGTGCAACGTCATAAAGTAAAGAGAATGTTATAGAACTGATCGAAAACATTCCTTCATACCTGAGAAGCTAGTCCATATAACTGCTTGCGACGCTGCAGCACTGAAAAAATGAGTGATGTTTGCAGGTTGGAGTGTAGCGATAATGAAACAGAATCAGAAACGTATTGAACACTTCAGTCTAAAGATGAAATGAAAGAGAATGGTTTAACCGTCAGCCAGACTTTCAGATATCCTGCACCTAGTGTACAGTCTTATAGAGTGGCGGAAAACTGAACATTAAAATAATATGTACAGCAATATTCACAAAATTGCAAGCAAATTTCACTAACGTATCAATAAAACACAGAATACATAATTAGTATCTTACAAGTAAACAACCCAGGGTATTCGGTAGAAATTATATGGACATAAATAACAAGTTCCTATCACCATTACTTATTAGTTCTGGTTCCCAAGTTCGCGGGTTCAAAGTTGACCGAGGTCGAAGGATTTTTAATGTCATAGAAATCCTTCAGAAGGGAAGTAAAATCGTGGATTTCTGTAGTAGATTTACAGCACGTAAAAGAACCTCATGTCTGAAAATAATAGTCCTCTGAACAAAATTTGCTGACGCTTTCACGCCTAGATTTATAATCCGATAATGACCAGAGCTGTGAAAAAGTGTCATTAAATGAAGTAAAAACTAAGTTATTCCATTAAAAGCTAATTAAAAATAAATTATTTCATTTACGAAAAAAAGTGTTTTAACAGCAAATGGCAAATTGTACAATTTGCATATTATTTTGTAATTGGCAATTTCGATCTTATTGGCTGAATTAGCATGTTTTTCTTTATTACAAAAAATTTGCAAATGGCCAACCACATATTCATAACTGTGAATTTATGCAATAATTAATATTTTGTCAGCACGTAGCCTATTTCGGACATAGACTATTACTTTTTTTTTTCGTATTTTCTTTTGGAATAGTCCTAATAACTTCAACTTTATATATGAGCCAGTTAATTTTGATCATATTTTAGATTTAATCGTTGTTGACTATATATTAATTATAATTAATATGTATTTTAATTAACCAATGTGTATTATTTTGTTAATTTATTATTGTATCCATTAATAAAATGTAATATATAAAGTATATTAAATAATATTAATGTATTAATTAATAAATAAAAATTTATTAAATACTATTAATGTATTGATATGTAATATTTAGTTAACAGAAAACATGTTTTAGAGCGTATTATTTAGTTAACAGAAAACGTGTTTTAGAGCGTATTATTTAGTTAACAGAAAACGTGTTTTAGAGCGTATTATTTAGTTAACAGAAAACGTGTTTTAGAGCGTATTATTTAGTTAACAGAAAACGTGTTTTAGAGCGTATTATTTAGTTAATAGAAAACATGTTTTACAGCATATTATTTAGTTAACAGAAAACGTGTTTTAGAGCGTATTATTTAATTAATAGAAAACATGTTTTAGAGCGTATGTTTTTTTTAATCATTGTTGAATATGTAGGTACTTGTTAATACTTATATAATATACTAACAATAACTAAATCAGACATAGTTTGAAATAAAATTATCTACGTTGCAAAAATTGAAAATATTTCGCAAATTCGATTAGAAATTCTGGCCTTATCTTCGTTTGTACCTGCAAATATCTCAACTCCTCCGTAAAATCTCATCTTCAATTCTTATAACGTAAATAACTATAAATCATTTCTCTAATATTTCAATGAAAAATAAATTGTCTTATTTTTTAATGTTTTTTCATGATATTCACAAGTAGAACCTAAATTCTTAATAATCTGTACGGTAAAAATCCTTATTCACGGCCCGTTATTCGCGGGTTAAAATATTGCGACACAGTTCCTGTATTCGCGACTAATAATAATTTCTTTATTCCGGATGTATTCGGTATATTAGAAGGATTATGTATCCTTTATTAACGCATCGGCTACTTTTTTTTACTGCAGACACGTGCCAAGGCGACTTTTACGAAGCGTGATTCAAACCAAATTGACACATAAATATCAAACTGAAACATACCGTATTGTTACTAAGCCTAAAGTTCGTTGTTAAAAGAGGCCGCCGCCGTATTTCACGTGCCGCTATATGTCCTTTGATAAATACCGCCCTCGCCATAATCGATGTTTTATTGTTTCAACTTGTCATTCGTTACAATAATTTTGATTGAATAATACGGGGTGCCTCTTTGTCTTTGTTCCCAGTTTATAATGTCGAGTAAAAGGACAGAAAATTAGTTCTGAAGCGGAAAAAAGTAGTGTTGCAGCTTAAAGTTAAATAGAAACGCTTGACCGTTTATTGGTTGGCGAGTCGTTTCCATCCATATTTCCACATGTTTTAATGTTAATGAATTAACTGTATGATTCTTTAGGAAATCCGAAGACAAAATAAGGAATTCCGTTAATAGAAACGGTTCATAATCTATCATTAAATCGATTTTATTTTGACTATTTAACTCATGCCCCAAATGGGAGTCTATGACCAATCACATTTCAATGAATTTTGATTTACAACCAATCACAGTCGTTTTTCACCTCGATTTTAGCAGTTTAATTTTATCACTTTAAAATCAAGCTCCTCCTTTTTAACATTCTGAATAGGCCAGAGCATTATTTTGCAGTGACTGATTCTCTAAGAAATACGGCTACCAGATTGTATATATAGTGCACGTATATGAACAGATATTGCTTGCGGTGATATAATAGAATGTCACAATAAAAAGAAACCACTGTTTGAACTTTTTAAACGTATTATTTCCCAGGAATTTACGTTCCAGAAAAATATCATTTACATCATAGGACATCAGAAATTAATTAATGTTTGACGTGTTTCATTTTTTTTTTCACTAGGGTACATTCTTACAATATTCCGATCCTTTGGCAATAACTAATATGATCTGGTTGCAGTGATGAACAAATGAAGTATTACAAACGTTTCTCATTTGTTTTCAAACATCGCCGTTTACATTAAATATATTTATAAATATTTTAAAATAACTATATTTAAATAATGATTTGTGTGTAACCAGCTTAATTTTATTCGTTAAATAGTCCTAACAAATTGCCACTCTTGATTTCCAAATTCTCTAGATAAATTCACTCCTCACTTCGTGAGTCGTGAATTCATCGATAATTTGGAAATCACTCTTGGCATTACTTATGATAAATTTTAATTTATTTTTTAACCTTGAAACGTATCCCCTATATATCCATATAAATTACAATTCCATATTCACGGTTTCTATATTCGCGGCATATTTGCGGAACATATCCCACCACGAAGGAGGAGCTTTTACTGTATTTGTAAAAAAATTGGAACTTTATAATAAGTAATGCCACGAGTGAATTTATCTAGAGAATTTGGAATCAAGAGTGGCATTTGTTAGGACTATTTAACGAATACAATTTAGCTGTTTACTCACAAATCATTATTCAACTATAGTTATTTTAAAATATTTATATATTTAATGTAAACGGCGATGTTTGAAAACAAATGAGATACGATTGGTACGCTTCATTTGCTTCTTTTGTTCATCACTGTAATCAGATCACATTATTTATTGCCAAATGAACGCAGTATTGTAAAAATGCACTCTAGTGGAGAAAAAATTAAACACATCCAAACTGTATATGAATTAATTTCTGATGTCCTATGATATAAATATGATAATTATATTTTTCTGGAATGTTATTACCTGGGGAAGAAAATACATTTAAGAAAGTGCAAACAGTGGTTTCTTTTTTTGGTGGTATAATCAATTGCTACAAATATTCTTATATTAACTCCCGCATGCGGTATGTGTTGATATTCATGCACTATATATACAATCTGGTAGCCGTATTTCTTGGAGAGTCAGTCACTGCAAAATAATGCACTGACCTATTCACAATGTTAAAAAGGAGGTGATTTCTTTATTATGATAAACTTTAGTTGCTAAATTCTAGACGAAACACGACTGTGATTGGTTGTAAATAAAAAATCATTGAAATGTGATTGGTCATTGACTCTCATTTGGGTCATGAGTTAAATAGTCCTCTTAATTTTATATTTTTAAAATTCTAGAACAAACATTAGTAAGTACTGGACCATAAAACTGTAAATGTTTTATGCTTTGTATTAAAAGTAATGTGATCTCACTACAGGAATATCAGCTGGGTTATAGCCCCTAGAACAGCGTCTGGCATTCATTTTATGGCCATTGAGCCGCCAGAAGGTTTAGGCTAGTTTAAAAATTTTGACCCCGCCGACACTCGAACCCTGCGACCATCCGACTTCTAGCGCGTTACTTTAATCAGCTACGCTACGATGTGATCCATTTTTTATTACATACCATTAATTCGTGGCGCAACAGCTTCGAAGAGAAAAGACAGATTGAAGTGGTTGCTGTCTCTGGTTAGCAGACAACTGTTGTGGGGAGTGTAGCGATTAATATGATAGGAGACATATAAACTAAGATACAACTCTAATATGCATGAATCTGAAACTAAAATGTTCCGAAATATATTAAATTGTTATTAAAATTAAATAAATCTCTAAATAATGAAAATAGAATATATTACTAATATCGCTATAAAATATGTATGTGGAAAAGTAGAAATATATCCAGGTAAAAATTCCACGTACATTTGTCTAGTATAAAGAGGTATTGTCAGAACTCTACCTGCTACACAAGTTACAAATAATATAGGAACACAAAAAAGGATATTGTCAAAAGAATATAACTAATTCCAATTAGCAGTCTATACAAATTCCAAGAAATAAGGATATAAAAAAACTACCTGGCTAGTACAGACAACAAAAGACATTCATTCACCTTTAGAAAAGATAATCTCTTAATATTGACAGTTTACAAAGAAACTGATAAACATTTGTCTATTAAATATCAAAGAACCAATTTACCCAGTTCTTAGAAATGTTATACATACTAGTAAATAATATTATTGTAACATAAATATATATTAAATTGTAAGGAGTGGATTCGAGAAAAGTGGGAGGAGCCACCGCCTTTATAAGCGAGAACTTATAACAAAATACTCACTATCACTATCAGTGACTCTGTGTTCAGTGTTGGAACATCGTAGACCTGCAGACCGCGATCTCCGATTCAGTTTAAATATTAGATTCGTCCGAGAAATAGTTAAATTTAAAGTTATAGTCCGTTAAGCATTTGGACTTTGAAAATATTTGATTTGAGCACGTGGACCTCTAAGTATTTCATCTACTCCACTCATAGATAAAACTTTGTAACTGTATTATCAAAAGTGTATTTCTCCGTAAATAAACAGTTTCTTGGATTCGTTAAAATTGAGTCTACATTTGTACGTTGTTCTTTTGCTTATAAAGAGTTCATAACCCTGAGATCTCTTGCCTACCATTGAGCTCCGGTACAGGAGTTATGTGGCATACCTTTGTTTCAGTTATCTTAACTGAATTACTTTACTTTTCTATTAAGTAGCTACTTATTTGTCAGTTGTCCTCACAAGCTGATTGGACCACTTTCCAGACTTTATCTACCAAATAAAAAAGGTTTCCTTATCCGGGAATCCCTGGGATGGCAGTCAGACATACTGTATAGTCGTTATATTGCAGAGAGAATCATTTTATGCTTTTAGATACGATATATAAGCATAATCTGCAACAAAAACACATTCGGATCTATAAAAAAAATAGTTGGACTGAACTGTACTATAAGAGCGAGGTTTGGAAAGTTTATCATAGTGGCCTCTAGAGGTTAAATGCACGATAGGGACATCTCATTATTTTCAACTTAGTTAAAAATTCTAACAAAATATATTTATATCTAGACTTACCAATTTGACAACATAGGTCTAATAGGTTATCATCAATATGGATTTAGAAGAAATAGGTCTATAATAGATCAGAGTTTTGGTATAAGACAGATTTTAGAAAAGAAATAGGAATATAATGGTACAGCTATATATAGACTTCTAAAAGGCATACGATTCAATTAAGAGGGAGAATTTATATAGTATCCTGCTGGAGTGCGGAATTCCTAAAATGTTAGTTTGACTTATACGAACGTATCTAAATGGCACAAAGAGTAGGGTGCGTGTAGGCAAACTGTTTTCGGATACTTTTGATATTCACAATGGGTTGAAGCAAGAAGATGCACTATCTCCTCTACTGTTCAATTTTGTACTAGATCATGCCATGGAATCTTCGGAGAATGAGGAAGGCGTTAAAACTCAATGGTATTAATAGGCTGTTAGTTAATGCTGATGATGTAGTATTATTGAGCGATAGCGAGGAGATACTAAGGCTAATACGCACACTCTATTGAGTACCACCAAGAAATTGGGCCTGGAGGTAAACATCAATAAAACTAAATACATATTCACACATAGAAATGCATTATGTAATAAAAATTGACAACTAATGACAAATGAGGGAAATTTTGAAGAAGTGGCTGAATTCAAATATCTAGGAAGAATAATTACAAATATGAATGAGATGCACAAAAAAATAAACATAGTTTCAATTCTGGAAATGCGTGCTATTATACATTACAGGGACTCTTGTTATCCCAAATTCTCTCTAAAAAAACGTTAAACTGAAAATATATAAACTCTTTTCTCCCAGTTATATGAATGTGAAAGATTGACTCTTATTTTAAGAGAGGAATAAATATTACAACTATCTCAAAGTAAAGACTTTAGGGAACTTTTTGCGCTAAAGAGAGTTGATCACACAGGTGAATAGAGAAGACTACTTTACAGTGTCCTACATGATCTTTATACACTGCTCAAAAAAATTAGGGGATATTGTAGAATAACCTATTAAGACTATGTTTTTAGGAACAGTATTAGATGCAATCACTTTCTATTACTCCAAAAGAATGTCAACAAGAGTTTGAAGTCATTACGTAACCTCTGTACCACACCAGATGTCAAAGAGATCCTGATTAGGAATATGGCAAACAAACAAAGCAACATTAACATGGGTGAAAATGTTTCTTTAGTATGGTGTATGGTCTCCTCGAACGGCCAGCACTGCCTCTCACCTGTATGGCATTGATGCAATGAGGTTAGCAATGAGTTCTTGGGGGATACGTGGCCACTCTTCCATAAGAGCAATGTGCAGCTCTGGAACAGTTGTGGGAGGTGCTGGTCTGCCTGCAATGCACCTGGCTAATGCATCCCACACATGCTCAATCGGATTTAAGTCCGGGGAAGAAGCTGGCCATTGCATACGCTCGATACCCTCCACTTCCAGCATGTCGTCCACCAAGCCAGTTCTGTGGGGTCGTGCATTATCGTCCATAAAAAGAAAAGAATCACCTATGGCATCAGCATAAGGCACGACAAAAGGTCGGAGAATCTCATCTCCATACTTTACCGCAGTCAAAGTACCACCTTGGATAACGTAGAGGTCCGTACGTCCACCACTACTGACTCCTGCCTACACCATCAATCCACCGCCACCATATGGGGATCTTTCACGTACAAAAGCTGGATTGTTTCGTGTCCCTTTTTCTCTCCAGATGAATACACGCCGACTATCACATTCCATGTTGAATCGCGACTCATCAGAAAAAATAACTGATCTCCATTCAGCATGCCTCCACCCACGATGTTCCTCCGCCCAGTTTCTGCGATCTCTACGGTGTTGTGGAGTTAACCTGGTACACACCATGGGCCTACGGGCATAGAGACCACTTCCATGCAGTCGATTAGGGACAGTTTGAGTTGACACCCTGCGTCCTGTTGCTGTTTGAAGTGTATTTCGCAGTTGAGTTGCATTCTGCTGTCTATTCCGACGGGCTGTTAACATGAGGTAACGGTCATCCCTTGCTGTTGTTGCCCTTGGTCGACCTTGTCCGGCTCTTCTGTGAACAGTATGTTCTTTGAAAATGATTCCAAAGTCTGGAAATCACGCTTTGAGACACCCCAATGGCTTGTGCCACCTCTTGTTGTGACTGTCCAGCTTCCATCCTTCCTATGGTCCTCCAAGGCATTGGTTCAGGTAAATCACGTTGTCGAGGCATCACTGTCCCTAAGGCAAGTCATTCACTAACTGAAAACTGGACTGGATTTAAAAACAGCAACAAAACATTCACCCCCACACCACCCTTTCACATCAACAGTACAGACACTGCCCTCTGGTGTGGTACCGAGGTTACGTAACAACTTCAAACTCTTATTTACATTATCTTGGAGTAATAGAAAGTGATTGCATCTAATACTATTCCAAAAAACATAGTCTTAATAGGTTATTCTACAATATCCCCTAATTTTTTGAGCAGTGCAGAAAACCGGATATAAAATAAGATTTAAGTCTCATAGACTGCGATTGGCTGTACATGTGGGCATGAATAGGGAGTTAGTTATGGGTGAATATTCTTACATTCCAGATTGCTATTTTTAGTGTTTGTAAAATATCTATTGTTTTACATCTCATACCCTTATTCAGGGCTTGGATCATCATAGTTCGAGCAGTCGAGGGTGATCATTTGAAAAGTTTAGTAACAGGCCCCGCGCAGGGTAAGGACAGTGATGGGTCTGCCGTCTGTCCCAGCTTCTCTGAGTGAGGTGCTGTTTCCGCTAGTCGAGCCTTTAGTGGCGATCACAAGGTCCCATATAGCCTCTTAGATTGTTGTAGTCTTTACCCGATTCCTGAGAGGGTAAGATAAGATATGGGGAAGGCATAACTAAATCTCAGAGCTACTTAATCCAACCCTCGGATTCTGTGGGTACATGAAGATCTTCATGTGGCAAAAAAAAAAAAAAAAAATCATTGAGAAGACCGTTCAGCGTTGACAAGAAACCCAACGAGCGCTTACCTGCAAGATTGATGACGATGAGACCAAGATCATTTTGTGGAATATAAAATGAACAAATGCCTTATTTATCATAAGTAATGCCACGAGTGATTTCCAAATTATCGATAAATTCACGACTCACGAAGTGAGTCGTGAATTTATCTAGAGAATTTGGAAATCAAGAGTGGCATTTGTTAGAACTATTTAACGAATAAAATTAAGCTCTTTACTAAAAAATAATTATTTGAATATAGATACCGGTGTTTTAAAACATTTATATATTTAATATAAACGGCGATGTTTGAAAATAAATTAGAAATGTGAGGTTATGTATATTCACTGCAACTCGACCATATTATTTACTGCCAAATAGGATCGCAATATTGTAAGAATGCACTCTAGTGGAGAAATAATGAAACACATCAAAATATTATAATCAACATTATAGGTTAATCATTTATATTTTGAATAAACAACTCAGTAAAATCACTGAATCTATTCATTATTTGCTATATTCAATGTATTTGTTGGAGAAAAATAATGGTCTAACCTGTTCAGAATATTAAAAAAGGAGGAGCTTTCTTTACCACAAAAGCAGGAGCTGATAAAGAGCGAGGTGAAACACGACTGTCATTGGTGTAAAACAGAATTCATTGAAACGTGATTGGTCATTGACTACCATTTGCGACATGAGTTAAATAGTCTCTATAATGAAATTATACAAGATAATGACAGTTCCTTACTTATGGATCCGAACATGGACAGTGACAACACCACAATCTGCCAGAATACAAGCTGCTGAAATGAAATTCCTCAGACCAATAGCAGGATATCAAAGAATAGACAAAACACATAACACAGAAATAAGACAACAACTAAAAGTAGAGGAATTAAACACAACAATAGTGAAATACAGAACAAACTGGAAAGAACACAGCAAGGATGACTGAAAATAGAATACCAAAAGCAACATACAACTATTCACCACGAGGAAGAAGAAGTTTGGGAAGACCAAAGAAAAGATGGAAACAGCAGCAATTTGGAGCCGGAACAGGCTAGTGAATAAGCCTAAACCGTGACGAGGAAACGGCCATATTTATTTGCACATCATTATAATTTTAGGGAAAATCTTGAATAAAATCTCGATAAAATGACAAGTTTGATGTTGAATGTATTTAAAGTAGGCTGATACTGATTGAGAGAGTCGAGAAAGAAGAAAGATCGGATGGAGGACAGTGAAAGCTCTGTCCCCACTACCATGTGTGGGAGAACATTTTCCGACGACGCCACCTCCCATAAGTCGGAGGTCGGTTCCCCTGACTAGCTCCCGTTTCCGTCACCTTGACATTCCGTCGGCCCGGGGGCTGTGACCGCCCGCGGCCAAGGTCTCGCAACATAAACACAAACAGACAGGGTTGCCACTCCAGGTTAAGACTCCCATGTGATAACATCTTGCTGTCAGCACCTCTAAATAGTTATAGCTAGGGCACACATTCTTGTGGTACTTGTATATTTTTTAAGAGCTTTGACTACAACACATCCGAGTGTCATGGACTGAGAAAGAACCGACATTTACACACACCAGAGTGTAATTTATTGAAAACCAAGTTTTACTGGCGGTTGCATATCATACGGGAACAAATGTCTATGCTACCATAATCTAAAATGTAAAAATGTATAATAAAACAGTTACCCTATTATTGATTACAATTTCACAATATTATTATTATTATTATTATTATTATTATTATTATTATCATTATCATTACCATTATCATTATTATTATTATTATTATTATCATTATCATTACCATTATCATTATTATTATTATTATTATTATTATTATTATTATTATTATTATTATTATTATTATTATTGTTGTGGGATAAGCATATTTGGAAAGACACAAAAAAAGATATTGGTAAAACATTGGTGGAATCTGTTGCAATGTATGGAAGTGAGGTATGGACAATCAATAAATACTACAAGAATAGACTAATAGCTCTAGAAATGGATTATTTACGGAGAAGTGCCAGAAAGTCTAGATTAGAACATGTCACAAATAAGGAAATTAGAAACATAATGGAAGCAGAAGAAAGCATAATTGAAAGAATTGAGAAGAAGGAATTAAAGTGGTTAGGACATGTTTTAAGAATGGAAGATGAGCGATGGCCAAAGCAACTATATGAATGGCATCCGAACGGAAAGAAGAAAAGAGGGAGACCAAGGTTAACATGGAAGGAAAACATGAAGACAGTAATTCAAGCTAGAGGGCTAAGCATCGAAGATGCCCAAGATCGTAGGTTTTGGAGGTTTGGCACGGGAAGACGGCAGCAGCTGTAAAAACCCGAAGATAGATAGAGATTATTATTATTATTATTATTATTATTATTATTATTATTATTATTATTATTGTGGGATAGGCATATTTGGAAAGACACAAAAAAATATATTGGTAAAACATTGGTGGAATCTGTTGCAATGTATGGAAGTGAGGTATCGACAATCAATAAGTACTACAAGAATAGACTAATAGCTCTAGAAATGGATTATTTATGCAGAATTTCCAGAAAGTCTAAATTAGAACATGTCACAAATAAGGAAATTAGAAACATAATGGAAGCAGAAGAAAGCATAATTGAAAGAATTGAGAAGAAGGAATTAAAGTGGTTAGGACATGTTTTAAGAATGGAAGATGAGCGATGGCCAAAGCAACTATATGAATGGCATCCGAACGGAAAGAAGAAAAGAGGGAGACCAAGGTTAACATGGAAGGAAAACATGAAGACAGTAATTCAAGCTAGAGGGCTAAGCATCGAAGATGCCCAAGATCGTAGGTTTTGGAGGTTTGGCACGGGAAGACGGCAGCAGCTGTAAAAACCCGAAGATAGATAGAGATTATTATTATTATTATTATTATTATTATTATTATTATTATTATTATTATTATTATTATTATTATTATTATTATTATTATTATTATTATTGTGGGATAGGCATATTTGGAAAGACACAAAAAAATATATTGGTAAAACATTGGTGGAATCTGTTGCAATGTATGGAAGTGAGGTATGGACAATCAATAAGTACTACAAGAATAGACTAATAGCTCTAGAAATGGATTATTTATGCAGAATTGCCAGAAAGTCTAAATTAGAACATGTCACAAATGAGGAAATTAGAAACATAATGGAAGCAGAAGAAAGCATAATTGAAAGAATTGAGAAGAAGGAATTAAAGTGGTTAGGACATGTTTTAAGAATGGAAGATGAGCGATGGCCGAAGCAACTATATGAATGGCATCCGAACGGAAAGAAGAAAAGAGGGAGACCAAGGTTAACATGGAAGGAAAACATGAAGACAGTAATTCAAGCTAGAGGGCTAAGCATCGAAGATGCCCAAGATCGTAGGTTTTGGAGGTTTGGCACGGGAAGACGGCAGCAGCTGTAAAAACCCGAAGATAGAGATTATTATTATTATTATTATTATTATTATTATTATTATTATTATTATTATTATTATTATTATTATTATTATTATTATTATTATTATTATTATTATTGCCCACCGCTGTGGTCTCGAGGTACCGTGTTGCCTTGTCACGCAGCGGGCCCGGGTTCGATTCCCGGTCTGGGTGAGGTTTTTATCGGGTTTCTTCCTCACCTGTAAGACAAATGTCACGAAAACTTTAATGCCCAAACGGTCCCCAAAATCATATGGCTATCACCATCATCATCATCCTTATTATCATCATCATCATCATCCTTCACCGGTGTGGAAAGCAACGGGAAGCTACCACACCTACAATTCCCTAGTAAAGCTGCAAAGCATAGCATGAAAATGCAGTGAAAGATCTGCTCTATGGATGGAATAGTCAAGTGCTTAGACTGTATGTCTCGTGCAGTTGTACATCATCATGCAAGCTACGGAAATTCCGCTGGTTCGAGTCTCCACGGTTTCTCATGGAATTTCGGGCAGGAGGAATTTGTATAGCTACAATAAGTAGTAGCTCCAGATTGAGAAAATTTGTTATAACGGCTGTGGGAATAGACAAGCTGACCACATGTCAGCCCCATAATGACCATGTAAATTTGTAATTAACAATGTGGATGAGGCAACCGACCAAGGCCTGTCGTGCCATGGAGTAGTGTATCACCATTGCCCACTACTTGCGGAATGTAGTTCACTGTTATGCAGTCCACTCCATTCACCTATCTGTCCATCTCTCTTTGGTCCTAACATTTTCCTTACAACTTCGTTCTCAAATACTCCCTTAAAGTAAGAGTCCATGTTTCGCATCCATATAATATAACTGGTAGAATAACAGTTTTATATATTTTTAGTATCACGTCTTTTGAAAGAAGTTGGGACAAGAGTCCTTGTAATGCATAATAACATGCATTTCCAAAATTGAGCCTTTTTCTTTGTGCATTTCATTCCTATTTGTGATTATTGTTCCAAGGTATTTGAATTCAGCCACTTCCTCAAAATTTCCCTCATTTGTCATTAGCTATCCATATCCATTATATAATGTATTTCTATGTATGACCATATATTTAGTTTATTGATATTTACTTCCAGTTCCAATTTCTTGTGTTACTCAATAGTTCGTGCGTGTTGGCCTTCAGTATTTCCTCGCTATCACCCAATAGTAGGCCTACTACATCATCAGCATTATATAACAGCTTATTAATACCATTGAGCTGTAGGCCTTCTTCGTCCTCTAAGGCTTTGATGGGATGATCTAGTACAAAATTGAATAGTAGAGGAGATAGTGCATCTCCTTGCTTTATTCCATTGTGACTTTCAAAAGTATCCGAATAAATTTTGTCTACACGCACCCTACTCTTTGTGCCATTTAGACACATTCTTTTAAGTCTAACTACTTTTTTTTTTTAGGAATTCCGAACTCCAGCAGGATACTATATAACATTTCCCTCTTAAATGAATCGTATGCTATTTTAAAATTTACATATAGTTGAAGTACAGTACCATTATATTCCCATTTATTTTCTAAAATCTGTCTTATACTAAAAATCTGATCTGTTGTAGACCTGTTTCTTCTAAATTCATATTGATGGTCTCCTAGAATATTAATATTTGGAGTAAGTCTGCTTACTGACTATACTGGACCAGTGCTTAAATTGAACCGTTAGCACAAAAGAAAACTACTGTAATTTGCTGCACTCTATTGGCGTGTGGGGGCATGCCGCAGCTACAAGCTGGAAGGCCGAGGGTTCGAGTCCCGGTGGGGACAGGATTTTTAAACTGACACAAACCTTCTGTCGGCACTATGGTCAACTCAGCCTCTAACGGATATGAGTAACAGACGCTTGTTCTGGGGGTAAAGGTGGCCGTCACGCAGGCCGACAACCCGGCTTACACCAAGGGCCGATTGTCTAGAAAAAGTGGGAGCCTTAACCTCTTACTACCCCAAGGGCCTCCTGAGGCTTGTAGTGGGATCACTTTATGATGTGAATCTGAAACTTTTGTATTCCCATTCTTACGAGGAACAAGTTGAACAGTGTTACGATAGTGTGCTTTTGTATTCCCATTCTTACGAGGAACAAGTTGAACAGTGTTACGATAGTGTGCTTTTGTATTCCCATTCTTACGAGGAACAAGTTGAACAGTGTTACGATAGTGTGCTTTTGTATTCCCATTCTTACGAGGAACAAGTTGAACAGTGTTACGATAGTGTGCTTTTGTATTCCCATTCTTACGAGGAACAAGTTGAACAGTGTTACGATAGTGTGCTTTTGTATTCCCATTCTTACGAGGAACAAGTTGAACAGTGTTACGATAGTGTGGCTTTTGTATTCCCATTCTTACGAGGAACAAGTTGAACAGTGTTACGATAGTGTGCTTTTGTATTCCCATTCTTACGAGGAACAAGTTGAACAGTGTTACGATAGTGTGCTTTTGTATTCCCATTCTTACGAGGAACAAGTTGAACAGTGTTACGATAGTGTGCTTTTGTATTCCCATTCTTACGAGGAACAAGTTGAACAGTGTTACGATAGTGTGCTTTTGTATTCCCATTCTTACGAGGAACAAGTTGAACAGTGTTACGATAGTGTGCTTTTGTATTCCCATTCTTACGAGGAACAAGTTGAACAGTGTTACGATAGTGTGCTTTTGTATTCCCATTCTTACGAGGAACAAGTTGAACAGTGTTACGATAGTGTGCTTTTGTATTCCCATTCTTACGAGGAACAAGTTGAACAGTGTTACGATAGTGTGCTTTTGTATTCCCATTCTTACGAGGAACAAGTTGAACAGTGTTACGATAGTGTGCTTTTGTATTCCCATTCTTACGAGGAACAAGTTGAAAAGTGTTACGATAGTGTGCTTTTGTATTCCCATTCTTACGAGGAACAAGTTGAACAGTGTTACGATAGTGTGATTTGGTTTTACATATGTGTTTAATTTTGGCAGTTAATAGTCTAAATTTTTATATCTACTTCTAGAACAATAAGTGGAAAACTTTCAATCTGAGGGAAGTGTCATTATTAGAGACCGCATTTTATGTAATTGCATATTCTGTTGCTGTGTATGTAGTTATAAAAAAGCTAAAATATCGACGAATTAAACTAAAAAGATCCTTATTCCAAAGTTTTAAATTACATATTTTTACATATTTCGAGCTATAATACATATTTCACACCATAGTACATAATTTTGCATATTTTAATATTTTTTGCGGAATTATTATAAATTTTCATCAATCCCATTAATTTTCGTTACACAGCAAGAAAGGAAAAACAATTGTAATTTTTATGATTGTGCTTCTCATGCATTGTCGTCAATCTTATACATTTCCGTTGCATTTAAAGCTAAATTGTACGAATTCGATGCGGACAACAATGACTTGTTTTAAACATTTTTTCTTCCTTGTTCTCAAACGTTTCAGAATTTATAACAGTCAGTTGCATTTAATTTAACCATGGCACCGATTGCGTCTTCGTTGTCTTCAAAGCTAAAAACGTGGATTTACAGTGTTATAATCACTGATGGTAAAACAGACCTCTGCCAAACTTGTGATAAACGTATTGGATGTACGATGAAATCTCAAATTGAACAACATTTACGAAGCAATCTGCATATTAAAAGTAAATAACGAGTTTCTTCAAAGAAACAGGTACTACTTACACTGTTGCAGGGACAGCCTACATCATCAAATAGTGAATTTTACAAAGAACTGTGTATGGCGTTGGTTGCAAGGAACATACACTGAAACAAACTTCAGGTACCTGAATTTAAGTATTTCTTACAAAAATACTGCAACCGCAACATTCCCGACGAGTCCACTCTCAGGAAGAATTACTTGGATTGTTGACATATTAGAAAAAATCAGGATTGACATAGGCAACTCATCTATATGGATTTCTGCTGATGAGACATCGGCCGTTTCATCGCTAATCTAATTGTGGGCAAGATTGACTCTGAAGCTGCATCAAAAAAACTACTTAATTTATTGTAAACCTTTGGAGGTAACAAATAGTTCAACAATTGCTAGATTCATTAATGATGGACTTAAGGTACTATGGCTAGATGGCGTAAAAGAAGAGAGGGCCCTACTGATGTACACAGATGCAGCTCCATACATGTTCAAAGCGGGAAAATAGTTTACTGTATTTTATCCAAACTTAGTCATGTTACATGTACGGTTCATGCATTGTAACGAATGGCAGATACAGTTACACATGAATTCCCAGAAGTAAATACACCGATATCAGCAACGAAGAAGATTTTCTTAAAATGCCCTTATCGTGAGCAGCTACCTTTTGTACCTCTGCGTCCAGAGCCAGTGATAACAAATTGAGCAACATGGATCGAAGCTGTAATGTTCTACAGTAAGCACTTCGAAGCTGTAAAGTCAGTAATTGAGAACTTTTCTTCTGATCTGCAATGTGTGTGAGTGAATCCTTGTTAGCATTCAACAGTTCAGTTTCATACATCGCAAGTCACTTCAGCGTATCAAGAAACTGGAAACTTCAGGTATGCTTCTCCAAGAAGCTGTAGAAATAATGGAAGATGCAGTTCAAAAGGTCGGTGTTGTATCAGGCGAAGTGGATGGTGTAGTTTTCACTAAACTGCAGTCTGTGCTAAACAAGAACCCTGGATACTCAACTCTTGTTACTCTTTCTCGCTTATTTAATGGTGGAAATGTAGAACCCCCTGAGAATATTATCCCTAGCACAGTCCCTCTCTATAAATATGCACCGTTGACTTCTTGCGAAGTTGAGCGATCTTTTTCAATTTACAAATACATATTGTCAGACAGAAGACTGTGCATGACAACAGAACATTTGGAAAATTTTATTATAATGAATTATGGACACCGATCCAATGTGGCTTAAACGCTTGAATTATTGACACTTGTACTTCAGTACTGTATTTTGTAGCAGAAATGAATTGATTAAAAATTAACGTAGAGATTTGACTATGAGGACTTATTTTTTATAGCAAAGAATTGACATTTTGGATTTTACATATACTTGCTTTATTTCATAATTATTTACACATTTCACAATAGTTGGTTACATATTTATGAACATATTTCTTATTTTGATATTACATAAAATCGGGGCCATACTTATGACAAACACAATAGAAACACACAGCCTTGATACACCAAAAAATCCTAGACGCTATATGACCTTAGACGTTGAAGTATCTATGCATTACAATGAGGTATAGGCCTACTCGATGTGAAATAGTAGTTTCATTAAGAACAATATGTTTAGAACATTTATTCATTGAGCTTGGTAGAGTTTAGCTCTTCCACTCACCAGGACGAACATGTTACATTGGAATATACAATTAAACACTAAATGAAAATTTAATCTATAAGATTAAGATTGATAATAAATAATGTTGATGATAATTAACATTACAATTAAAGCAATAATTAAATGTGTTCAACAACATAAATTAAATTGTTTTGTAGACTGTCCCTATCTAATGTACATAAAAAACACTCTCTCGCTGTGGTGTAGTCGGTAGAGTCCCTATCTTCCATTCCGGCAACCTGGGTTCGATTCTCGGCGGGATAAGGGATTTAAACAAAAATATAACCCTTAGAACTGGGTGTGTGTTGTGTCCAAGTTGTTCCCGTTGGGTTTAATTTCTAAAAAACGAGATATTCATAAACTAATTTGAAGGTTACGGCTGTAAATAGAGCTGTATAACATATTTAATCGATATTTGTGTTATTTAATACAATTTTGAGAAAATAAAACCTAGGAAAATTGTATTTTTTTTTGTCGATGATGTAAATGTTTGTACTGTATTCCTAGCATCAGTGGTAGATTGATAAGTGTTATTTTGGTTTGAAACAATATAAATAGAAAATGATAGTGGAAAAGAACTTCGACAATTTGCAATATTTAATGGATACAGAATTACTAACAGCTATTTTAGAAAGAAAGAAATACATAAGTACACCTAGTCGGCTAGAGGATTAAGATCAATTATTGATTATTTCTTGGTAAACAGAAAATTGATACCCTGGGTCACAGATGTAAGAGTATATAGAGGTTTCGATGTAGGAACAGATCATTTTCTCTTGACATGTAATATAAAATTATTAGAAAGATGGAGGAAACCAACAACAAGAAAAATGTACAATGAAGAAACATATAAAGTGAATTTATTACAAGAAGAAAGTATAAGAAAGTTGTATGCATATAGATTATCTCAATATATATTACAGAGAGAATTAAATAATAATATAGAAGAGGAATGGAGTAACATCGATTGGGCTCTAAAGAAAGCAGCATGTGAAGTTCTAGGATTAAGAAGAAAAAATTGTAAGAAGAGAGGATTGAGAATATGGAATGACGAAATTAAAACAGTTATAGAGGAAAAGAAGAAAGCATATTTACAAAAGAAAACTGAAGAAACAAAAGAAATATATTATAACAAAAGAAAGGAAGCAAAGAAAATTGTTAAGAAATCCCACCAAGACAGTTGGGATCGATATGTATCTAATCTAGAACATGATCTACATGGACGACAATGGACTGCTTATAGAACAATTAAATATTTAAATAAATCAGAAAAAGAAGCTGCATATATACCTACATCAATATCAGAAGAACATTGGATAGAATATTTCAGAGACCTGTGGTACAACGAGAATGAAAACGAAGAAGAACCAAAATGTGAGAATTTGAAAGTAGATAAAATACAAATGGAAGAAGTGGAAGAATCGCTCAAATTAACAAATAATAGAAAAGCTAGCGGACCAGATGACATCAATTCAGAACTAATTAAATATGCAGATATATTCTTTAAATTAAGATTCTTGAATTTTCTTAATATGTGTTGGGAGAATCATAATATACCAGCTAAACCAATTTACAAGAAAGGAGAAAGAAACCAACCATCTAATTACAGAGGCATTACCCTCCTAAATAGTGGATATAAAATCTATGCTAGAATAATAGCAAAACGAATACAAAGAATTACTGAAGTAACACTAGCAGAAGAACAAAACGGGTTCCGAAAAGGAAGATCTTGTAGCGATGGAGTATTTGCCCTGAATCAGATAATAAACAAAAGACAAGAAAAAAACCTAGAAACGCATTTGTTATTTATAGACTTAGATAAAGCATTTGATCGAGTAAACAGGGAAATATTGTGGAATGTCCTAAAAGAAAAAGGCCTCCCTATTCAGATTATAGAAACTGTTAAGAGCTTGTACTATGGCACAAATATTTGTATTGACCCTCAGTTGACTAAAAATAAGACATTTTTTTTTCAAATAAACCAAGGAGTACGACAAGGGTGTTCACTCTCACCTATATTATTTAATATTTATATGGACGATATCCTAAAAGAATGGAAGAAGGTTTTAACTAATGAAGGAATATTAATTGATAATAAAGATAAAATAAATGCTTTATTATTCGCTGACGATGTTGTACTTTTAGCAGAATCTGAAAATGAGCTCCAAATGTTAGCATATAAATTTAAATTAATAGCCAATAGATATAATTGTAAAATATCAATAAATAAGTCAAAGGTAATGGCATTTATTGGTAAATATGGAATTAGATCAAAAATTGTACTGGATAACAAAATAATAGAACAAGTATCACATTTCCAATATTTAGGATGTGATATAACTTATAGAGAAAATAAAGATATAGAAAATAAAGTAAATAAATTTCAGGCTATTTGTGGAACCATAAAAAGAACCTTAGGTCGGAAAACAAGGAAAGATACAAAACTTAAATTATATAAAACAATGGCTGTTCCTTTTTGTTGTTGTATGGAAGTGAAAATTGGATAATGAAATCAAGGGATAAAAGCAGGATACAGACTGCGGAAATGCTGTTTTTACGTAATGTGAAAGGATGCACAAGAGCGGATAGAATAAGGAATGAAACTATACGAGAAGAATTAAATATATATAAAATTGAAGATAAAATCAGCGAAAATAATAAGAAATGGACAGAACACTTAATGAGAATGAACAACGAAAGAATACCAAAAAGAACCTTCCTGTATAATCCCAGAGGAACAAGAGATGTTGGCCGACCACGTAGAAGATGGACTCCACTTTTAACTTCGCCGGAACAGGCTGCATAGCCTAAACCTTGTAGTAGAAGAAGAAGAAGAACAATATAAATATTGTCTTGTGATTGAAAACTGTACAACAATTTCTTATTTAAACTCCATTAATAGTCAAGTAGTCCACCGCTGTGGTCTCGAGGTAGCGTGCTGCCTTGTCATACAGCGGGCCGGGTTCGATCCCCGGTCGGGGCAGTTTTTCTGGGTGAGGTTTTCATCGGGGTTTTTCCTCACCTGTAAGACAAGTGTAAGACAAATGTAAGGCCCAAACGGTCCCCGAAATCATATGGTCATCATCATCATCATCCTTATCATTATCATCATCATCATCCTTCATCGGTGTGGAAAGCAACAGGAAGCTACCGCACCTAGAATTCCCTAGTAAAGCTGCAAAGCATAACATGAAAATGCTCTGATTGCAGTGAAAGATCTGCTCTATGGATGGAATAGTCAAGTATGTCTCGTGCAGTTGTATATCATGCAAGCTACGGAAATTCCGCTGGTTCGAGTCTCCGCGGTTTCTCATGGAATTTCGGGAAGTATGGGACTGGTAGATCAGGAGGAATTTGTATAGCTACAATAAGTAGTAGCTCCAGATTGAGAAAATTTGTTATAACGGCTGTGGGAATAGACAAGCTGACCACATGTCAGCCCCATAATGACCATATACATTTGTAATTAACCATGTGGATGAGGCAACCGACCAAGGCCTGTCGTGCCATGGAGTAGTGTATCACAGCAGAACATTTGGAAAATTATATTATAATGAATTGTGGACACCGATGCAATGTGGCTTAAACGCTTGAATGGTTGACACTTGTCCTTATGTACTGTACATTGTAGCAGAAGTGAATTAATTAAAAATTAACGTAGATATTTGATTATGAGGACTTATTTTTTATAGCAAAGGAATGGCATTTTGGATTTTACATATACTTGCTTTATTACATATTTATTTACATATTTCACAATATTTGGTTACATATTTATGTACACTTAGCGACAAAATGAATTAGCCGCTGCAAAAAGCAGAGTTCCTGTTATGACCCAGTGCGCATGCTCGAAAAGCCATAGCTGCCGTTCACGAGGTAACGCATTTTTAAATGTTTTAAATACGCTCTATTTTGTTTGAACCGTCTTAAATAGTTAAAGAACAGTGAAGGTGACGTGTTTTTAATTATTTACAAGTGTTCGACAAATGCAATATTACTCAAATTGCGTAATTTTAAATAAAGTTCAACTCTTGTTCATAGTACAAAAGCAAACAAGGCAACTAGTATCCGGCGTTCGAGTAGCGTAGATCGTTAAACTACTTACAACGACACGAAATATATGTGAAAGTCAGGATTCGAATCATCCGACAATTTTTTTATTTATTTGTATTTTCGCAAAATACGTCCTATAACATTTAATTTCTGCCACATAATTTACGTCCACTCTACGCTATCTTAAGTAATATTCCTGCCTTCGTAAACTCTGTAACACCATTTAGCTACCGGTATAAATTTAACTGTGTGTGCAGTACTACATTTTAATAATAATGCTGTAGCGATTTAGAGGCTAACCAAAAGGGCTTAGATGGTCTTCGGAGCGGGGTTACTGGGGACGGTTGGCTAGCGTGCGTTTTTGCTTACAGATTTTGGTTTCAGACGAGTGGAAAGGCTGATGACTCTACTATTGGAGGGTAGTTGAGATTCATAAAACAAATAATTGATCAACTTAAATATCCTATATTTAAAACTAAAAAAAAAGTATACAACATATAGGAATTAAACTAACCTTAGCTAATCTATGGTATTACTAAGGGCAGAACGGAGAGAGATAACTATAGGACTTCGGTGGGAACCAAAAACCCATTACGACCTATCCTTAAGTATATCATAATTCTCAAATAACTTAGTTCTAATCCATAGTTTTAAAGTATTAATAAATTATTTAAAATTGAACTATTTTGTCTCATTATTAAAACATAAAACTTATTAAGAAAAACGGTGCGGCTTACCTCATTGTTGACTTCAGAAAATGGAAGAAGTCTCTGTCCATAGTCTAGCTTTCTCTCTGACCTGCCTCTCTATCACCAAGCTACATGTATATAGCTATTTTTAGAAATATACTGTTAGATACCCTACATAACTTTGCTTCACATACCATTATTCATATTTCATGTCTCTCCATATCTCAACATTTATTTTAATATGGAACAACTAAATAAAGCCTGTTTTAATGTGAATTGATTCAATAAATCTCTAGTTCTTCGACTATCTATTTGTCACAAATGCTATAAATTTATGTAATAAAATATAATATAGCTTCATATATTTATGAGTTTATTTACTTATTAGGTATTAGTGAGGAAAAAGTTTCACCCTTCAATTAAAAGATTTGGTTTATATATATATATATATATATATATATATATATATATATATATATATATATCAAGGCCAGCATAATAATAGCCCATACAGGATTGACAATAATAATAATAATAATAATAATAATAATAATAATATAATGAGATGTATCAAATGATGTAATTACCTGGGGATCAAAATTAACTCAAAATGTACCCAAGAAAAAGAATATAAAAATTTGAAAAAGCTTTGGGCATAGGAAGATGTTTTATTACACTGCAAACCTGTTTATAAATAGATAAATAAATAATAATATTAATAATAAAAATAGTAATACTTCCAACTAGTTAGTACTTTTTTCTTTAAGAATGGACATACGGAATAAAATAACATTTTAACAATTAAAAAATCTTACCTCGCCGGGAATCGAACCTGTAACCTTTTCCATACGAATCAAGTCATTAAGCACTGAGCTAAGCTAAGCTTCCTTGTTGTGTTCAGAAAGAATGATCATGAAGTAAGAAGGGGAACGTATTGTAGCTCTGCTGTGCAATTAGTTTACTCGTGTGAATCGCGCGTTAGAACTTGAAATATTCGAGATCAAGAGTTGGTCCATTCTTTTTGTCGCTAAGTGTACGTATTTCTTAATTTGATAGTACATAAAATCCGGGCCCTAGCCATTATACGTTCATAAAGACAGTTTAATAAAGATAACAATAAGGCATTTACATGCGTGTTTGTGTGGTTAGTGTTATTGAAATAAAGGCAAATGGCACATTGTTCTATATTGGACCGGTGGTACTTACTAGTAGTGGTCCAATTTAAGAATATGAAATAGGTATATAAATTAAATTATATTCTTTTTAAGGGAATTAAATTACCCTGATGAATATTCTGTTATAATACTGAGTTCCATATTTATTACCTCAAATTAATGTCGATTTTTCTTCTTAGAGGATGTCGAGTAGAGGTAACTATGGTGCCTGGGAGGAAAAAATGATGAAAAATGATGGGCACAACATCCATGCAAATAATATTGATGCCATTATCTTGGCAAGAGAAAAAAATGAATAATAATGCTCTCTCTTCCAGTACACACCACACATCGCCTACAGCCCTTTGATATGGTCTCCCTTAAGCCTCGTTCTGTGTACTCCAACAGAGCTTGTGATACTTTGATGCGTGAACATCCAATGAAGTATATTACTCAGTTTCAAATTAATAATTTGTTAGAAAATGTCTAGAGACAAGTTGCAACTCTGGCCAATGCAGTAAATTGTTCTCCGAAAAACTGGTATTTGATCAGTTAATAAATATATATTTGAAGATAGCGACTTTGCTGCAGCAGATCTGGAGGAAGCTGACCAAGATAGCTATTTTCATGAATATGAGAAGACTAAAATATTAACAGCAGCAGCTCTAAATCTCAACTCTTGATCCACCACCAAAAACAACACTTCCACCAAAATGAGAGCGCTACTACTTCTGCAGGAGCAGAACTATAGCTTGAATTATCACATACCCATCAGTACAGTATTCCGTATCAAGATACGAGAATTACACTGTCTAAAATCTATGTTAAAGTGCAAACCTTATCACCAATGCCTAAAATAACTCAAAGCACAAAAAGGAAGACTGATGATTTAACAGTTTTGACCTCCTCACCCTAAAAAGATGATCTAGAGAAGACCACAAAAACAGGTTTGTCAATTCAGGGAATATGGAAGAATTGTCAAGGTACCTGCCGAATGCATGATATGAGAGACATGATTGAATGTATGGAGTGTTAAAGTGGGCACATCAAGATTGTGCAAAAGTAGACCTAAGAAAAAAGAAGTTTAATTGTAATGGTGCAATTAATACCCTAAAGGTTATTTGTACTTTATCCTGTTGTTTCAACCCTGGTCCAATTTAGGAAGCTTATGGTCCAATATAGGAAAATGTATTCCTAAATTGAACCAATGCAGACCTTTCAGAAAATGTAATTTGTGTTGTTATATACGTAATAAATAAAAAAAATATGTGCATGAATCAATAGCTAATGATTGCGATCTTAAGAAAAACTCGTTTTTAATTTATATTCACTCACATTTCGTGTCTATGGTGTAATGTTCTTGTACAAAGTTGAAATACGCCTGTAGTTGTTGCAATCAGTTTTATCTCCTCTCTTATAGATTGGTACGATAATCGATTCTTTCAATTGATCTGGAAGAGTTTCCTTTCCCAAATCATATTAAGCAACTGACGTACCTTGTCCATCAATTTTTCTCCCGTTAATTTGATTAGTTCTGCTGGGATACCATCTGAACCTGATGCTTTGTTATTAGTTCTGCTGGGATCCCATCTGAACCTGATGCTTTGTTATTAGTTCTGCTGGGATCCCATCTGAACCTGATGCTTTGTTATTAGTTCTGCTGGGATCCCATCTGAACCTGATGCTTTGTTATTAGTTCTGCTGGGATCCCATCTGAACCTGATGCTTTGTTATTAGTTCTGCTGGGATCCCATCTGAACCTGACGCTTTGTTATTAGTTCTGCTGGGATCCCATCTGAACCTGATGCTTTGTTATTAGTTCTGCTGGGATCCCATCTGAACCTGATGCTTTGTACATCTTCAATTTTTCTATCGCCATTTTAATTAGCATTTCTGCTGTCAGTAAATTATCCTCTTCAATATTCTGCTCTGCATGTACATTTCATAGCTGTGTAAAGTAATATTTCCATCTATTTAATAAACTTCTGGAATCTGCAATCAGATCTCCATTTTCATTTCTAATTATGTTTGTTCTAGCTTGAAACTCTTTCTCCTCTATCCTAATTCCCTGATATAATTCTCTGATGTTCTTATTTTTTTGCATTCATTTCAAGATCATTAATCTTTTCCATCAAATATTTCCTATTTTTACTCCTTAGTAACTTGGTGGTTTCCCGTCTAATACTACCCAATTACTCTAAATTTACCTCATTTAGCTCGTGTAACCAATCTACTTTTGCTAGCTTTCTTTTCTTTACAATGTCGGCACATTCCTCATTAAACCATTTCTTGTTTTGCCTCTTTTTAAGATAACCAATGCTTTCTGATGCTGACAATGTAATAGTTCTTTGTAGCCTATTCTCTTTTAAAATTAATCTGGAAATGTATTTTTATTTTAGTTCATGTGAGATTACAATAAACAAGAATTTACTATAGTATACGGACTAATTTTAATTAGTAGGTAATTTTGATCCCTCCATGGTATCTTTACCTTGTCGTGGTGGAGTGGCTTGTGTGCTTAAATGATCCTGAGAGCTATGCCGGCGGTAGCATTGCTGCCGATAGGGTTACCCATGCCGGACTGGTCGAAGGTGATAAGCCAGACGAAATAAGTACCTTGGTCGAAAGAGTGACGATCTTTCACCGTAAAAATACAACCGTCAAGAAATGCGGACATGGGTTCTACTGGGGTAAAATTTTCCGGAGGTCAAATAGTCCCCCATTCGGTTCTCCGGGCGGGGACTACTTCAGGGAACCCATGCCAAAGGCTCAAACACAGGGACATGTTCCTAGGAACATGGAATGTTAGGACTTTATACAATAGCGGGGCACTAGAGATATTAACGCGGGAATTGGATAAATCGCCCTTGGATATAGTCGCTTTACAGGAAGTTCGGTGGCCAGGAGAAGGTAGTCAGGAATCAGGAAGCTTTTCATTATACTATGGGGGTGCAGAAAGACCTGCATTTGGAACGGGTTTTTTAGTCAGGAGGAGGATCCTATCCGCTATCCGAGATATTAAGTTTGTTAGTGATAGGATATCATTCATAATTCTAAAGGGTAAACGACATGATTTTATAATTGTAAATGTACATGCCCCCACAGAAGATAAAGATGACAAGATCAAGGATGAATTCTATGAAGAATTAGAATGCTTATTTGATAGCCTTTCACGATATCATATGAAAATTGTCTTAGGAGATTTTAATGCAAAAGTGGGGCGGGAAGATATATTCAAACCAACAATAGGCAAATTCAGTCTTCATGAAGATAGTAACGACAACGGGGTTAGATTAGTCACATTTGCCACATCAAAGAATCTCGTTGTTAAGAGCACAACATTTCAGCATAAGGATATTCATAAATACACCTGGACGTCCCCAGATGGAGAAACTCGGAACCAGATAGATCATGTATTAGTGGATAAACGCTGGCACAGTAGCATCATTGATGTTAGATCAGTTAGAGGGACAGACTGCAATTCAGATCATCATCTGGTCAGGGTGAAAATCAGACAAAGGCTATCGCTTATGAGAGGAACAAACGCTAAAGATGATTCTGTAAAATATGAATTAAAAAACTTGAAAAATGATGAAATGCGGCAAGAATACCAAATCAAAATTGCTAATAGATTTGAAGTACTGGAATCTTCAGATGACAATGTGGCAAACGAAGAAGAAACTGATATAAATAAAGAATGGGAGGCTATAAGATATACTATTAAATTGTCAGCATCAGAAAGCATTGGTTGTTTAAAAAAGAGGCAAAACAAGAAATGGTTTGATGAGGAATGTGCCGACATTGTAAAGAAAAGAAAGCTAGCAAAAATTAAATGGTTACACGAGCCAAATGAGGTAAATTTAGAGCAATTGGGTAGTGTTAGACGGGAAACCACCAAGTTACTAAAGAGTAAAAAGAGGGAATATTTGAGAGAGAAGATTAATGATCTTGAAATGAATGCAAAAAATAGGAACATTAGAGAATTATATCAGGGAATTAGTATAGAGAAGAAAGGGTTTCAGGCTAGAACAAACATAATTCGGAATGAAAATGGGGATATGATTGCAGATTCCAAGAGTATATTAAATAGATGGAAAAGTTATTTTAATCAGCTATTAAATGTACATACAGAACAGGACATTGAGGAGGATAAGTTACAGACAGCAGAAATGCTAGTCGCAGAGCCAAGTGCATTAGAGGTTGAAATGGCAATTGAAAAATTGAAGATGTATAAAGCATCAGGCTCAGATGAGATCCCAGCAGAACTGATAAAATCAGGGGGGAGAAAAGTTGATGGACAAGATACGCTGGTTGCTTAGTATGATTTGGGAAAAAGAAGCTCTTCCAGATGAATGGAAGGAATCAATTATCGTACCAATTTATAAGAAAGGAGATAAAACTGATTGCAACAACTATAGGGGCATCTCATTACTTTCAACTTCGTACAAAATTCTAACAAATATATTAGTAAGCAGACTTGTTCCCTATATTGATGACATTCTAGGAGATCATCAATGTGCATTTAGAAGAAACAGGTCTACAACAGATCAGATTTTTAGTATAAGACAGATTTTAGAAAAGAAATGGGAATATAATGGTACTGTACATCAACTATATGTAGACTTCAAAAAAGCATATGATTCAATTAAGAGGGAGAAGTTATATAGTATCCTGCTGGAGTTTGGAATTCCTAAAAAGTTAGTTAGACTTATACGAATGTGTCTAAATGGCTCAACGAGTAGGGTGCGTGTAGGCAAACAGTTTTCAGACACTTTTGAAATCCAGAATGGGTTAAAGCAAGGAGATGCACTATCTCCTCTACTATTTAATTTTGTACTAGAGCATGCCATTAAATCTTTGGAGAATGAGGAAGGCTTACAACTGAATGGTATTAATAAGCTGTTAGTTTATGCTGATGATGTAGTACTACTGGCCGATAGCGAGGAGATACTAAAGGCCAACACGCACACACTATTGAGTAACACTAAGAAATTAGGACTGGAAGTAAATATCAGTAAAACTAAATATATGGTCACACGTAGAAATACATTATATAATGGAAATGGACAGCTAATAACAAATGAGGGAAATTTTGAGGAATTGGCTGAATTCAAATACCTAGGAACAATAATCACAAATAGGAATGAGATGCACAAAGAAATTAAACATAGGCTCAATTCTGGAAATGCATGCTATTATGCATTGCAGAGACTTTTGATGTCCCAATTCCTTTCAAAAACCGTTAAGCTGAAAATATATAAAACTATTGTTCTACCAGTTATATTATATGGGTGCGAAACATGGACTCTTACTTTAAGGGAGGAAAGGAGATTACGAGTATTTGAGAATAAAGTTCTTAGGAAAATTTTTGGACCAAAGAGAGATGAACAGACAGGTGAATGGAGAAGACTACATAACAATGAACTACATGGTCTTTATAGGAAGCCAGATGTAATAAGAACAGTTAAGTCCCGTAGACTGCGATGGGCAGGACATGTTGCGCGTATGGGGAATGAAAGACGTGCATGGAAACTTCTTGTAGGAAAGCCAGAGGGAAAACGCCCAGTTGGTAGACCAAAAATGAGGTGGGAGAACAACATTAACTATGATTTGAGGGAAGTAGATTATACAGGGAATGATTGGAAAGCATTAGCTCAGGATAGGGATGTATGGAGAGCTTATGTCCGTGCGGCCATGAACCTACGGGTTCGATAGTGCCAGTGAGTAAGTAAGTAAGGTAATTTTGATATCGTTACATATGTTTTCAATTATATTACATATGTCCACCACTGTGGTCTCGAGGTAGCGTGCTGCCTTCTCACGCAGCGGGCCCGGGTTCGTTCCCCGGTCGGGGCAGTTTTTCTGGGTGAGGTTTTTACGGGGTTTTTCCTCACCTTTAAGACAAATGTCAGGAAAACTTTAAGGCCCAAACGGTCCCCGAAATCATATGGCCATCATCTTTATCATCATCATCATCCTTATCATTATCATCATCCTTCACCGGTGTGGAAAGCAACGGGAAGCTACCACACCTACACAATTCCCTAGTACAGCTGCAAGCATAGCACGAAAATGCTATGATTGCAGTGAAGGACCTGCCTTCGTGCAGAATTACTATGGATGGATATTACATATAATAATTAATTACGATGTTTAAAAATTATGTCTTTATTTTATTAAACTGGTACTGAATACAGACTATCCTCTATCAATTTCAAATAACTAAATGTTTTATTTCTAATTTTTAATGGATATGAGAAATTAACTGTTTAATAGAAATTTGACTCTTCTGTTGTAAGCATAGTCTGTAAGAAAAAATACCCTCTATGTGTTAGTAAGTTCTACATATAGTAATGATTCATTTAACAGCGTAGTTTTTGCTGTACCTTTACAAATACATATCTGTATTCGTGCCATGCTGTATGTTTGTAAGTCGAAAGCGTGTTCTACAATTTCTTACACTTTTTGCAAGTTTCAGGTCTAACTAATCCAGTTTTCACACACGAGTGATGATCGAGACATGACGAATGGTTCATGTAGTTACTCAAATTCGTACGATAATTAGAATTGTTTTCAGATTACATTATTTACAGTAGTTATTTTCTCAAAATAAATAGATCAACTTCATCTCAAAATACTATGACGTAAGATCATTAGGTGATAACCAGAGACCGGAAGTTAGGTATTGTAAATCATTAAAATAGGCAGGCAGAAAGGCATTATAAATAGCTAAAATAGGCGATAAAAGAACAACTTTATATTATGATGCCTATTTATTTACTAGGTTGTGCTATTCAGACAATTGCAATACCAGCATATTTATTTTAATATCATCCTTTATTACATTTTTACACGCTTTATATTAGCTTGACCTGTATCTATCTATCTATCTCTCTATCTATCTAACGTAACGTATTCCCACTACAGGCCTCAAGAGGCCCTTGGGGTAGTAGGAGGTTAAGGCTCCCACTTTTTCTAGACAATCGGCACTATGCGTCAGCCGGGTTGTCAGCCCTGCGTGACGGCCGCCTTTACCCCCAGAACAAGCGTCTGGTTCTCATTTCCGTTAGAGGCTAAGTCGACCCCAGGGTCACAGTGCCGCCAGAAGGTTTGGATCAGTTTAAAAATCCTGACCCCACCGGGACTTGAACCCTCGACCTTCCGGCTTGTTGCGCAGTGCCTTAACCACTACTCTACGGCGTGCCCCCATCTATCTATCTATGTAACGGAATTTTTCAACGCGATTTTCCCCACTTAAAATCATTGGATCGACTTGAAACTTTGTATACTTGTAAAAGACCCGTGACAATACAATAATTTCATATTTTGTTTCTAAAATCATGGCCAGAATCATCAGAAAATAAAAAAAAAGTGTATTTGTATCTATGTAACGGAATTTTTGAACACGATTTTCACCCACTTAAAAACATCGGATCGACTTGAAACTTTGTATACGTGTTTAAAAATTATGTCTTTATTTTATTAAACTGGTACTGAATACAGACTATCCTCTATCAATTTCAAATAACTAAATGTTTTATTTCTAATTTTTAATGGATATGAGAAATTAACTGTTTAATAGAAATTTGACTCTTCTGTTGTAAGCATAGTCTGTAAGAAAAAATACCCTCTATGTGTTAGTAAGTTCTACATATAGTAATGATTCATTTAACAGCGTAGTTTTTGCTGTACCTTTACAAATACATATCTGTATTCGTGCCATGCTGTATGTTTGTAAGTCGAAAGCGTGTTCTACAATTTCTTACACTTTTTGCAAGTTTCAGGTCTAACTAATCCAGTTTTCACACACGAGTGATGATCGAGACATGACGAATGGTTCATGTAGTTACTCAAATTCGTACGATAATTAGAATTGTTTTCAGATTACATTATTTACAGTAGTTATTTTCTCAAAATAAATAGATCAACTTCATCTCAAAATACTATGACGTAAGATCATTAGGTGATAACCAGAGACCGGAAGTTAGGTATTGTAAATCATTAAAATAGGCAGGCAGAAAGGCATTATAAATAGCTAAAATAGGCGATAAAAGAACAACTTTATATTATGATGCCTATTTATTTACTAGGTTGTGCTATTCAGACAATTGCAATACCAGCATATTTATTTTAATATCATCCTTTATTACATTTTTACACGCTTTATATTAGCTTGACCTGTATCTATCTATCTATCTCTCTATCTATCTAACGTAACGTATTCCCACTACAGGCCTCAAGAGGCCCTTGGGGTAGTAGGAGGTTAAGGCTCCCACTTTTTCTAGACAATCGGCACTATGCGTCAGCCGGGTTGTCAGCCCTGCGTGACGGCCGCCTTTACCCCCAGAACAAGCGTCTGGTTCTCATTTCCGTTAGAGGCTAAGTCGACCCCAGGGTCACAGTGCCGCCAGAAGGTTTGGATCAGTTTAAAAATCCTGACCCCACCGGGACTTGAACCCTCGACCTTCCGGCTTGTTGCGCAGTGCCTTAACCACTACTCTACGGCGTGCCCCCATCTATCTATCTATGTAACGGAATTTTTCAACGCGATTTTCCCCACTTAAAATCATTGGATCGACTTGAAACTTTGTATACTTGTAAAAGACCCGTGACAATACAATAATTTCATATTTTGTTTCTAAAATCATGGCCAGAATCATCAGAAAATAAAAAAAAAGTGTATTTGTATCTATGTAACGGAATTTTTGAACACGATTTTCACACACTTAAAAACATCGGATCGACTTGAAACTTTGTATACGTGTAGAGGACCCGTGACAATAGAATAATTGCATGTTTATTTTCTAAAAACCTGGCCAGAATAATCAGAAAATCAATAAATAATAGTTTTAACAAACTAAAAGAACACGCTTTATTAGAAAACTAAAAAATGAAAAATAATTTTAATTTCCAATACGCTTGGGATAAAATAAAGTGGTCAACAAAAAAAATAATCTCCAACACATATAGAATAAAATTAGAGTTATCAACAAAAAGAAAATAATTTTACCATCAAAAGCGTGGGGTGCTCTATATCAATTAATATATTTTATAATAAACAGATATTGGTAAAAGTAAGCTCTCTAAGAAGTAAATGTAAACATCATAAAAAGCACCCCACGCTTCTGATGGTAAAATTATTTTCTTTTTGTTGATAACTCTAGTTTTATTCTATATATGTTGGAGATGATTTTTTTGTTGACCACTTTAATTTTATCCCAAGCGTATTGGAAATTAAAATTATTTTTCATTTTTTAGTTTTCTAATAAAGCGTGTTCTTTTAGTTTTTTAAAACTATTATTTATTTTTTATTTTTCAGTTTTAATATTTTACAGAATAAGATAAACATGTAAATATCTTTAAATTCGATACTACTGTAGTATGGGATAAAAGTAATACTCTTCTAAAACAATCCTCCCAGCCGGATTTGAACCAGCGACCTATGGATTACTGAATTTTTTTACCGCTAAGAGTTCACCGCTCTACCAATTGAGCTCTTACAACGAATGACTAAAAAGTCGACAAATCCGCAACCTATTATACCAGTTTTCATTTTTTTTTTATGTTCTGATGATCCTGGCCAGGATTTTAGAAACAAAATATGAAATTATTGTATTGTCATGGATCCTTTATACGTATACAAAGTTTCACGTCGATCCAATGTTTCTAAGTGGGTGAAAATCGTGTTCAAAAATTCCGTTACATAGATACGAAGACGCTTTTTTTGATTTTCTGATGATTCTGGCCAGGGTTTTAGAAAATAAATATGACATTATTGTATTGTCACGGATCCTTTACAAGTATACAAAGTTTCAAGTCGATCCAATATTTCTAAGTGGGTTAAAGTCGTGTTCAAAGATTCCGTTACGTAGATACAAAGTCACTTTTTTTTATTTTCTGATAATATTGGCCAGGATTTTACAAACAAAATATGAAATTATTGTATTGTCACGGGTCCTTTACAAGTGTACAAAGTTTCATTTCGATCCAATGATTTTAGGTGGATGAAAATCGCGTTGAAAGATTCCGTTACATAGATAGATGGATAGATAGATAGATACAGGTCAAACTAATATAAAGCGTGTAAAAAAAGTGTCTTTGTTTCTATGTAACGGAATTTTTGAACAGGATTTTCACTCACTTAGAAACATTGGATCGACTTAAAACTTTGTGTACTTGTAAAGGACGCGTGACAATACAATAATTTCATATTTTGTTTCTAAAATCATGGCCAGAATCATCAGAAAATAAAAAAAAAGTGTATTTGTATCTATGTAACGGAATTTTTGAACACGATTTTCACACACTTAAAAACATCGGATCGACTTGAAACTTTGTATACGTGTAGAGGACCCGTGACAATAGAATAATTGCATGTTTATTTTCTAAAAACCTGGCCAGAATAATCAGAAAATCAATAAATAATAGTTTTAACAAACTAAAAGAACACGCTTTATTAGAAAACTAAAAAATGAAAAATAATTTTAATTTCCAATACGCTTGGGATAAAATAAAGTGGTCAACAAAAAAAATAATCTCCAACACATATAGAATAAAATTAGAGTTATCAACAAAAAGAAAATAATTTTACCATCAAAAGCGTGGGGTGCTCTATATCAATTAATATATTTTATAATAAACAGATATTGGTAAAAGTAAGCTCTCTAAGAAGTAAATGTAAACATCATAAAAAGCACCCCACGCTTCTGATGGTAAAATTATTTTCTTTTTGTTGATAACTCTAGTTTTATTCTATATATGTTGGAGATGATTTTTTTGTTGACCACTTTAATTTTATCCCAAGCGTATTGGAAATTAAAATTATTTTTCATTTTTTAGTTTTCTAATAAAGCGTGTTCTTTTAGTTTTTTAAAACTATTATTTATTTTTTATTTTTCAGTTTTTAATATTTTACAGAATAAGATAAACATGTAAATATCTTTAAATTCGATACTACTGTAGTATGGGATAAAAGTAATACTTTCTAAAAACAATCCTCCCAGCCGGATTTGAACCAGCGACCTATGGATTACTGAATTTTTTTACCGCTAAGAGTTCACCGCTCTACCAACTGAGCTCTTACAACGAATGACTAAAAAGTCGACAAATCCGCAACCTATTATACCAGTTTTCATTTTTTTTTTTATGTTCTGATGATCCTGGCCAGGATTTTAGAAACAAAATATGAAATTATTGTATTGTCATGGATCCTTTATACGTATACAAAGTTTCACGTCGATCCAATGTTTCTAAGTGGGTGAAAATCGTGTTCAAAAATTCCGTTACATAGATACGAAGACGCTTTTTTTGATTTTCTGATGATTCTGGCCAGGGTTTTAGAAAATAAATATGACATTATTGTATTGTCACGGATCCTTTACAAGTATACAAAGTTTCAAGTCGATCCAATATTTCTAAGTGGGTTAAAGTCGTGTTCAAAGATTCCGTTACATAGATACAAAGTCACTTTTTTTTATTTTCTGATAATATTGGCCAGGATTTTACAAACAAAATATGAAATTATTGTATTGTCACGGGTCCTTTACAAGTGTACAAAGTTTCATTTCGATCCAATGATTTTAGGTGGATGAAAATCGCGTTGAAAGATTCCGTTACATAGATAGATGGATAGATAGATAGATACAGGTCAAGCTAATATAAAGCGTGTAAAAAAAGTGTCTTTGTTTCTATGTAACGGAATTTTTGAACACGATTTTCACTCACTTAGAAACATTGGATCGACTTAAAACTTTGTATACTTGTAAAGGACCCGTGACAATACAATAATTTCATATTTTGTTTCTAAAATCCTGGCCAGAATCATCAGAAAATTAAAAAAAATGAAAACTGGTATAATAGGTTGCGGACTTGTCGACTTTTTAGTCAATCGTTGTAAGAGCTCAGTTGGTAGAGGGGTGAACTCTAGTGGTATATAATTTCAGTAATGCATAGGTCGCTGGTTCAAATCCGGCTGGGAGGTTTTTTTTAGAAGAGTATTACTTTTAGCTCATACTACAATAGTATCGAATTTAATATCTTATTCTGTAAAATATTAAAACTAAAAAATAAAAAAATAAAAATGGTTTTAAAAAACTAAAACAACACGCTTTATTAGAAAACCGAACTAAAAAAATGGAAAATAATTTTAATTTCCAACACGCTTGGGATAAATAATTTTACCATCAAAAGCGTGGGGTGCTTTTGATGATTTTTAGAATTTCTTCTTAGAGACTTTACTTTTACCAATATCTGTTTATTATTAAATATATTAATTGATAAAGAGCTCCCCACGCTTTTGATGGTAAAATTATTTATCCCAAGCGTGTTGGAAATTAAAATTATTTTTCATTTTTTTAGTTGGGTTTTCTAATAAAGCGTGTTGTTTTAGCTTTTTAAAACTATTTTTTTATTTAAGTAACTTTGAAGTTTTAAACAAAGTGCATAATATTGTACTTGCCAGAAAAAGGAAGACGTTTCATGCACTACAGTGTGTAATCAGCTTATTGGTTTCATATAAAAAACAATTTTTATTTATTTATTTATTTATTTATTTTCTGGAGTCGAGTTGAATCTCCTGTCGAATAATACATTTTTAATATGAGAAAATGACCTCTCGACATCTACAAAGGTAATTGGAGCAAATCTAAAACATTGAACTATTATAGGGTCCATTTCTACTGCAATAGAATTGTCACCTTGTAGAATTTTAAAAATGTTTAAAAGTTTGTCAAAATCAGGATTTTGCAAAAACACCATTTTACAAGTTCCTTATCTAATGAAACACCATTTCCCTGGTATACTCTCCAATGTTTACACAGCATGTTCCAAAATTTCCATTGACTTCTAAAATACTCTTTGTTGAAGCTGGCAGATCACTTGTGGCAGGAAGCCGAACTCGGCCGCGATGAAAATTAAATCATTTCTCGCTTCCAAACATTCGAGAAGTTTCATTGCTGCTACAATTGAAGAGTAGATACCACTTTAGTTATATTGGGTAAATTTGAAGCGTAGTATCCTGCTGTTCAAATTCATGTCTCCCCCCATCTCATTATGATGGGGTAGAGGAATATCTGGTGGAATGTCTTTAAATTTCAGCATTTTTGACGGGGCTTTCAGAAAAATCTACTTAATACTGGAAATCAATCTGTCGACATCCGGAAACAAGCTTCGTACTTCTTGACACCCTGTGAAAGCCATATGTACCGTAGGTCACGTGAAGCATATTTGGAAATAGCCCTTTTCATGTAGGTTTGCAGCATCTGAGATGAAAAGTAATATATTGTGTTAATTTCTTCAAGCCACAGTAACTGTAATGAATTGGTAAACAAGTGTGCGATAGTTTTAATTGTTAGAATTGTTTGCAGGCACTCTATTGTTGCTTTTATTGATTTATCTTGTGAAGGATCTAATGGTTCTACAATGACAATAAAACGACCCGTAGGGTCAGTTGAATCGTCGATTGAAATCCAGATCTTTTTATTTTTTAGTTCATCTTTAACGATTTTCAGTACACCATCTGTCACTTTAGCAATCCTCACTCACTGGGCACTGACCTATACTTCTCCAAAAACCGTCTTAATGTAGGATTCTATAGTTTCCAGAAAGGGAATCCGGCATCATCAAAAACTTTACGTAAATTGCGATTTTCGACTTGATTGCGATGTTGCAAATGCCGTTGGAAGCAATGGAATCTTCTTTCCAGTAACTTTTGAACTGCATTTTTATGTTTGGTTGTACTGATATCTTGAGAAATGAAATATTTATTTCCGTAGCGCATGCTATTATGTACACATCCACAAGGACTATTTTCGTTCCCACTTCTTAAAAAAACATTAAACTGAGTGTATATATATATATATATATATATATATATATATATATATGGCATGATAAGAAAAATAAATTCCTGGACGGGATTCGAACCCGGAACTCAGGGTCTGTACCCGAGCGTGTTATCCATTACACCACCAGGCGAATCCAATTCAAACACTTATTTTTTCTTATATATGTATTATATTCTCCATTATTACTAGATGTCGCGAGAACTCGGTCTTCACTGCCATCTAAATCCCGTCCAGGCATTTATTTTTCGTATCATGCCATATTAAGCTTGCATTGCTCAATGTTAAAAAATTAATTATAACATATATATATATATATATATATATATATATATATGTGTGTGTGTGCTGTGTGTGTGTGTGTGTGTGTGTGTGTGTAAAACTGTCATTCTACCAGTTATATTATATGGATGCAAAACACGGACTCTTTTATTTAAGGGAGGAGAAAGGATTACGAATATTTGAAAATAAAATTCTTAGACAGGCGAATGCAGATGTCTATATAGCAGTGAACTACATGATCTTTATGGGACAATATATATAATAAGAACAGTTAACTCTGGTAGACTGCAATGGGTAGGTCATTTGTCACGAATGGGTAATGAAAGAGGGGCATTAAAATCCCTTGTAAGAAGACCAGAGAGAAAGCGTTTTGAGGAAGTGTATTATACGGAGATGACTGGAAAACATTAGCTCAGAATAGGTATGTAGGGAGAGCGGCCATGAACCTATAGGTTTCACAGTGCCAATGGTGCAACATGCCTTTGAGACCCTTGGCATACCAGCCTATTTCTAACCTTACATCCACAAATGATAATCACAGAGGTGAACGATCATCCAGTCAGTGTATATGTTAAATGTGGGTTAGCTTATCGAGTTTGCAAGCCGTTATAGCCGTTTTATCAAGTTGGTGTCACTACTTATTGTAGCTATCCAAATTCATATGATGTTGGGTGGACACCTGTCTGATTCTGGCCGAAATTCCATGAGAAAATTCATTCCCATGGTGTCTCGAACCGGATCAAGTCCCGTAGTTCTGAACCAAAGCATGATTCTTAAACAGCTCGGCTACGGCGCCAGACATGCCTTAGAGGTGACCCTGGCATTGATCATTGATCTTCTTCGACAAATTGTGTCCATGTAAGGCCCAGGTGGCGTGGGTAATGTAAATGCATCTAGATTGGAAGACCAAGACAAAAAGGAAGCGAGAAATTATTCTGAAGCCATCTCCGTCTTAAGAATGTATGGTGTAATATTTATGAATATATAATAATTATTCTTGAACGTTGGTAATACTGCGAGATTTCCTCCAGAATGGCAGGACATTGCAGGGAGTTTATATGAATGAGTCAGACAGACTCTGAGTCACAAGCAAGTTGTTTTATATTATGAGCATGTCTTTCATTTACATTATTTCAACGTACGTCTCATTATTTTATTTCTAATTAGTGTATGCAGTACATTTCTAATTAGTGTATGCAGTACATTTCTAATTAGTGTATGCAGTACATTTCTAATTAGTGTATGCAGTACATTTCTAATTAGTGTATGCAGTACATTTCTAATTAGTGTATGCAGTACATTTCTAATTAGTGTATGCAGTACATTTCTAATTAGTGTATGCAGTACATTTCTAATTAGTGTATGCAGTACATTTCTAATTAGTGTATGCAGTACATTTCTAATTAGTGTATGCAGTACATTTCTAATTAGTGTATGCAGTACATTTCTAATTAGTGTATGCAGTACATTTCTAATTAGTGTATGCAGTACATTTCTAATTAGTGTATGCAGTACATTTCTAATTAGTGTATGCAGTACATTTCTAATTAGTGTATGCAGTACATTTCTAATTAGTGTATGCAGTACATTTCTAATTAGTGTATGCAGTACATTTCTAATTAGTGTATGCAGTACATTTCTAATTAGTGTATGCAGTACATTTCTAATTAGTGTATGCAGTACATTTCTAATTAGTGTATGCAGTACATTTCTAATTAGTGTATGCAGTACATTTCTAATTAGTGTATGCAGTACATTTCTAATTAGTGTATGCCATTACATTTCTAAATTAGTGGATTGCAGTACATTTCTAATTAGTGTATGCAGTACATTTCTAATTTTGGTTTGCAGTACATTATTATTTTGCATTATTTTAAATTCTTCATTCAAGATTCTATTTTTCATTCAAATTGTCTCCCTGGGGGGGTTTTTATTGTATTTTCTGCTACTTTGATCAAATAAAATTAAAATAAATGATTACTGTATAATGACAATATACAACACAGTTCATTTTATCTTCTTCTTCTTCTTCTTCCTTCCAAGTATTTGGCCAAGGCCTGTTACGATCCTATAGAAAATTTTCCCTCCAGCGTTTCATAGCACGGCCCAGAGATCTTCGTCCTCTTGGTATATAATTATAAACAGCTTTGGGGATCCGATTTGAACCCATTCTTTCAAGATGGTGTTTCCAATTTAGTTGGTACTGTTTAATATATTCCAAAATTGGTGTAGTCTTCAATTCTTTTAAGATATCGGTGTTCCTTTTCCGATCCCATCTGGTTCATTTTATAAAAGTACATAAATGCCCTCTGACTTGAGAACTCAGTGTATTGTCAATTGCTTGCGTCATAGGTAGATCAAAACCCAGATTGGGAGATAGAAAACAGGGTTATTTATTTATAGTTGAACTATAGCGGTCTGCTATATACTGTAGTTTTAATCAGCTTAGGTATGCATATGTAGGCATATAAATACACATAAATGCAACAGGAAGATAATCCTGCACAAAAATTAATTAGTTAGTAATTTTAATTTCAGGAATTGAAAAACAACTACAAAAAATAGCAATACACGACAAAATATATTAAAAAGAGAACCGAAATTTCATCGAAAAAAAAATGTAGTTATTCATTCTAAGTTTTAAACGATGAAGAAATCGAGCAGCATTTCTTGATAGTTGAAGTATTTGGAACGTTCCCTTTTGGAAGCAAACACAGTGAATTGTCTTACATTTATCTGCTTTCAAATGGGATGTGGCTAATGGAGGGAATAAGTAGTCATAAATCTACTACAAGAATGTGACTCACAGGAACCAGTATATTTCACTGTCAAACTGGACATTTTGAAAAAAAAATGAGTCTGTTCCTGTTGAAATATTTTTCAACTCTTAAGTAATTGGCAATATTGAAACTAAACTTAGGAAGACTTAAGCTGGTTGGTGCTATATTAAAATGTTTTGCATGAGGTTGGTGTTGACTTTAGATAATCATTGATTACCTTCACATATTTGATATAGTATATACCCTATCTTTATGGATGCAACAAAATTGAATGAATTTTGGTATTATTTCTTATTTAAGGACACCTTTAATATCTAGTTCAAAAAAGCGTCTATTCATTCTATTCTTTGTATTTTATTTATACATTGTTTTTAAATGACGAAGAGGGATATAAAAAGGCACTTGTATTAATATTTTAAAAGAAATTTATCACCTTCATTGTTTAATATATATTTTGACGATGTTATACGAAAATGGAAAAAAATCAAGTCCAATAGGAATACAAATTATTAAGGAAATGTATATGAATATTTTAAAGTATGCAGACGATCTGGTAATTATACAGAAGTCAGAGGATGATTTACAAAGAGCCATTTACATGTTGAATCAATTAGGACTCTATTACAATCTCAAAGTCTCAACCTCAAAAACTAAAATTATGGCTTTTCAGGGCAAAGTGCCAGTCAGAGCAAAAATAGTAATCAATAATGAAATAATAGAACAGATAGCACATTTTAACTATCTTGGTTCAGATATAACATATAGCTATGATTGGGATATACATAATAAATTAAACCGATATCAAATGTTGTGTGGCACCATAAGAAGAATCCTCCGAAAGACTCAAAGAGAAACTCAGCTCAGGTTTTATAAAATTATGGCTGTTCCTGTTCTTTTATATGGATCTAAATCTTGGGTACTTACAAAAAAAGATATCTCACACATTCAAGTCACTGAAATGAATTTTTTAAGATCTGTAAAAGGATGTACACGCATGGATAGATTACACAATTGATCAATAAGAAATGAACTGGATATATTTTCAATAGTTGATAAACAAGAAGAGCACAAATACCAATGGAAAGAACATTTATACAGAATGGACAATACAAGATTACCCAAAAACATCAACACATACAAACCACACAGGAAAATATCTTTGGGACGACCAAAGAAACGATGGACTTGAGACCGGAACAGGTCACATTGACCTAATCCTGGAAAGGAAGAAGAAGAAGAAGAAGAAAATACATTTAATAGGTAACCTCAATTGTGATTACATTGAATTTGAAAAATATTGATTATACATACAGTATGAAAGGGTCCTGGTAATAAAATTCCAATCCTTGATTTGTCCTGAAGATGAGGAAAACCCCTCAGTCAGATTGGTTGGATCAGGATTTGAACCCGGGACGTCCTTAATACGAATCTCAAACGCAACTGCTTAACGGTATTTTCGTAGTTAATTTGAAATGAATGTGGTAAAAACAAAAATAAAATTTACAATGTAAATTATTGTATTCTGTATGTATTATTAAACCGGAGCACAGCACAGGTGTCAATACTTTGTGCATTTATTTGTGAATAAAATTTATTATTATTCTTACATAAATGCATAAATTATTTATAGCAGAGAAATTACGCATTAACCCTTCATTGTAACGGAACAATCTTAGAAATATTGAAAATAATGTTAATAACAGTGACGTTCCTTAGGAGAGTTGAAATTAAACCTACATAATATTAAACAGCTGCGTTACAAGCCGAGGGTTCGAGTCGGGTGGGCAGTATGGCCCTGAGGTCGACTCAGCCTCTAACGTAAATGAGTACCAGGCGCTTGTTCTGGGGTAAAGGCCACCGTCACGTAGGACTGACAATCCGACTGACATCAAGTGCCGAATTGTCTAGAAAAAGTGGGAGCCTTAACCTCCTACCACCCCAAGAGTCTCTTGAGACCTGTAATGGGATCACTTTACGTTTAATATTAAACATATTACACGGTCCATGTTGATATATCAAACTCTTCTTAACTCGACGATCTTACTTTTTAGATCACTGTATGGTTTGCAAACAGTTGGAATTTCGTAGTGTAACTTGGGTTATAAACACTGTGTATTTTTTAACACCTTAGTCTGTTGTATTAGATTTTGAAACTGGTGTAAATGTGCATATGTTCATAATGACACCCACTAACTTTGGGTTCCAAACTAGTGGATAGATATGGTCTCTGTGTGACTGCACGTTGTTTGAATATTTTTAAATGTAAGAGGATGATGATGAAGTGAAGGGATACGATGGTAACAGCCACTCCTGTCATAAAGGTACCAAGGGGACCGCTAGGTTTATGTCCCAACCGGACGGACGAATAGCTATCAGTTCCGGAACTTTGTATTGCAGAGTGTTGTGGTCCACAATCTAGCGAACCCAACTTGAAGTCATCATGCCTTGTGTGGGTTCCAGTCCACTGGGGAAATAGATTTTCTCATGGAATTTCAGTCATTATGTTACAAATTTGTGTATCTGAAATAAGTAGCGGCTCCAGATGAAAAAAATACTATAACGGCTTGGGGAGTCGACATGCTGATTATATCATCCCTACTGGCTGAATGACTGTCCACTTATGTGATTAAAACTTGTGGATGTGATGCCAACAGCCTGTCGCGCCATGAAGTTTAGTTTTAGTTTTAATGCTCCTGTAATTAAAATTTCCAATCCTGGATGGTATCGAACCCGGACCTGGTAATCAGAAAGTAGCCTGTTACAACCTCAGCTTGCACCTTCGAAATGTGTGTTACCCATTGCACGTTATGTTCTTCTATTCTTCGTCCGCGGAAAATGTAGAGAAATTTGTTTGAAATAAGCCTTCTGCGCAGGGGGGCGTGCAAAATGCACGGCCAATGAGGCCACAGTATGATCTGCTGGAGGGAGAACAGATCACATGACATCGAATCTCGATACTAGCAACGGGGAATTAAGGTAGTGGTAGCCTGTCAATTTAAACTATTAACTAACTAACTAATCGGCCGCGGTGGACTAGTGGTTATGCTCCTTGCCTCTGGTCCCGAGGGTCGCGGGTTCAAACCCGGCCGGGGTCGATGGATTTTTTTAGGATGGAAAAATTAAAGGAGCAAGTCCTCCGGGAGGGACTCTAAGCCGTGATTTTCAGACTCGTAAAATATCCTTAAGCCTGAATGAAAAGGCCTCTAAGCAAGATTTACCGAATTTTCCCGCCCTAGTACTACCTTGGTTTCCTAGATGTCAGTCTGAGGCGGAACGCTGACCACGTACCACTCAAAATGAATCTGTACGAAAACAAGTGTAACTAAATTAGTATGGTTCAAATTCTTCCCTGTAGGGGGAGAATGCCTAAACCTCTCTTAAGGGAAGACATGGGCTTACAAGAACTAACTAACTCACTGGCTCTATCGAACCCATAAGTTCATGGCCGTGTGGACATAAGCTTTCCATACAACCCAATGTTTTCAAATCATCCTCTGTATAATCTACTTCCCTCAAATCATGGATAATGTTATTCTCCCACCTCATTATTGATCTACCACCTGGGCATATTTCCTCTGGTTTTCCTACCAGAAGCTACTATCCACCTTTTTCATCCCTCATATGTGCCACATGTCCTGCCCATCGCAGCCTATGAGACTTAACTGTTCTTATTATATCTAGCTTCCTACATATACATATAATGTAGCATTTCTCCATTCACCTGTCTGTTCATCTGTTTTTGGCCCAACATTTTTTCTAAGAACTTTATTCTCAAATACTCGTAATCTTCTTTCCTCCGTAAAAGTAAGAGTCCATGTTTCGCATCCATATAATATAACTGGGAGAATAAGTGTTTTATATATTTTCAGTTTAACGTTTATTGAAAGGAGTTGGGACGAAAAGTGTCCCTGTAATCCATGATAGCATGTATTTCCAGAATTTAGTCTATGTTTAATTTCTTTGTGCATCTCACTCCTATTTGTGATTACTGTTCCTAGATACTTGAAATCAGCCATTTCTTCAAAAATTCCCTTCATTTGCCATTAGTTGTCCATTTCCATTATATAACTTATAACGCATTTCCATGCGTGAACATATTTTAATTCCAGTCCAAATTTCTTACTGTTATTCAATAGAGTGCGTGTGTTGGCCCTTAGTATCTCCTCGTTATCGCTGAATAATACTACATATTCATAAGTAATGGCACGAGTGATTTCCAAATTTTCGATAAATTCATGACTCACGAAGTGAGGAGTGAATTTATTTAGAGGATTTGGAAATCAAGAGTGGCATTTGTTAGGACTATTTAACGAATAAAATTAAGCGGTTTACTCACAAATCATTATTTAAATATAGTTATTTTAAAATATTTATATATTTAATGTAAACGGCGATGTTTAAAAACAAATGAGAAACGATTGATACGCTTGATCTGCTTCTTTTGTTTATCACTGCAACCAGATCATACTATTTATTGTCAAAGGAACGCAATATTGTAGGAATGCTCTCTAGTGGAGAAAAAATGAAACACATCAAACTGTATATTAATTAATTTCTGATGTCGTATGATGGAAAAATGACAATTATATTTTTCTGGATTATTACCTGGGGAAAAAATACATTTAAGAAAGTGCAAACAGTGGTTTCTTTTTTTGGTGGTATAATCAATTGCTACAATTTTTTTATATTAACTCCTGCAAGCGCTATGTGTTGACATCCATGCACTATATATACAATCTGGTAGCCGTATTTCTTATGGAGTCAGTCACTACAAAATAATGGTCAGACCTGTTCAGAATATTAAAAAGGAGGAGCTTTCTTTAATATGATAAATTTAACATTGATAAATATTTGGTGAAACACGACTGTGATTGGTTGTAAAACAGAAATCATTGAAACGTGAATTTTCATTGACTCCCATTTGGGGCATGAGTTAAATAGTCATAAGTAATGCCACGAGTGATTTCCAAATTCTCTAGATAAATTCACGACTCACGAAGTGTAATTTGGAAATCACTCGTGGCATTTGTAAGGATTATTTAACGAATGAAATTAAGCAGTTTACTCACAAATCATTATTTAACTATAGTCATTTTAAAATATTTATATATTTAATGTAAACGGCGATGTTTGAAAACAAGTGAGAAACGATTGGTACGCTTCATTTGCTTCTTTTGTTCTCACTACAACCAGATCTTATTATTTATTGCCAAAGGATAGTAATGTTGTAAGAATGCACCCTAGTGGAGAAATTTATAACCAACCTAATAGGTAGTAATTCATTTCTGATGTCCTATGATGTAAATATGTCAATTATATTTTTCTGCAACGTCATTTCCTGAAAAGTAATTCGTTTAAGAAAGTGCAAACAGTGGTTTTTTTTTGTGGTATAATCAATTGTTCCAAATGTTTTTATATCATCTCTCGCATTCGCTTTCTGTTGACATTCATGCACTGTATATACAATCTGGTAGCCGTATTTCCTAGAGAGGCAGTCACTGCAAAATAATGCTATGACCTATTCAGAATTTTAAAAAGGAGGTGCTTTTTTTATTATGATAAACTTTAGTTGGTAAATTCTAGGCGAGACACGACTGTGATTGGTTGTAAATAAAAAAAAACATTGAAATGTGATTGGTCATTGACTCCCATTTGGGGCATGAGTTAAATAGTCAGAATAATTTTTATCACTATTAAGAAAAACCTAGCTTTATCTGTAGACTCACAAAAATAAAAATATTTAATAGTAACGTAAGATATTTGCTATTATATACTTCTGAAACCTGGAAAACTAGTAAAATCTTAGAAAATAAATTGCAAGTATTTATAAATAGATGCCTAAAGGAGATAATTAAGAATAAAATGGCCAGAAACAATATCAAATAAAGAATCGTGGGAAATAAACTGACCAGAAAGAAATAGATAGATGATCGGTTGATTAATATCTTTGACATCGTCCGATTCCTAATAGCCAATTTTGTCGGTCCATCGAATCTCCTGGTTGTAGATGTTTCTCCTTCATGTATAAATATATTCCCTGACTCCATAAGGTTTCTGCCTTATAACTGAGTTCTTAATTTTTTTTTCTTCTTGAAATTCTTGCTGCCGTTCGTATAAAATCAATTTCCGTTGCCAAAATATACTTATTTGTTTTTGTTGTTAACGGCCAAAGTTCTGCTCCATAAGTAATTATGATTTTAACAATTGTATGACATATATTACTTATAATTTTATCCCACAATATTCCATTGAGGCAACCAATTGCAAATTTTCCTTTATCATTTCTATTTCTTATTTCCTCTTGATAACTTCCATTTTTTTTATTTTAATTCCTAAATATGTGATCTCACTACAAGATTTTATTGTTTTCTCCAGTCTCCAAAATTAAATGTTATTCTGGTTCACCAATTGATAAATATGTTGTTTTCCTCATGTTCAAAATTAATCCCCATTTATCATATTCTTCTATTAATTTTCTAGTCATATAACCTGAAAAATAAAAAATAAAAAAGCGAAAATGGAAGTGGATACGATTTACATTAAGAAAATACCACGATTCGATTGAAAGAAATGCATTGGATTGGAACCCCCAAGGACACAGGGGAAAGGCAGAACGTGCAAGAAATTTGCAAAGGAGGGGAAAACCTGGAGGGAAGTGAAGAAGTTGGCTCACAATAGGATCCGTTGGCGACGCTATGTGGATGCCCTATGCTCCTGATAGGAGATAAAGGAGATGATGATTAAGGTAACTAAATATTGATAAAAACGTACCTGAACGATCTAGTTGTCTTCAGCTATAATATTAAACTGTGCCTGATGCCTTTTGGACTGCCGTCCATATTCAGGTATCAATCTAACATAAACATAAACTAGCAACTTTGTATAACCATTCCCATTTATCAAAACAAATATAACATTTAAACAATAGGTGTTAATAATAATAATAATAATAATAATATAACAATAATATAATAATAATAATAATAATAATAATAATAATAATAATAATAATAACAACAATTTTGCTAATCTTTCTTATGGGGTCATCCCCTAATCATTCATATGAGACATGGGCCTCTTTGTACCACTGTAGTCGGCGTGTATGGCCGGTTGCCCAATCATGCCAGTGAGAACGAACGGGTCACCAGATATCCTATTTTACCGCATTCATCCTGACTCGGTATAGATAAAATAAACAATTTATGTAGAGAACCAGCCAAGAGATGGATAGACAGTGAATGCACATCCAATACGCCTTCCTCCGAGGAGTGATTTTGGAAATAAAGAGGATGAAAATCCTACAAATTAAGTTTAAGAAAGAAGAAGAAGTAGATGTAGAGAAGATTTTTTATCATACACTACTATCGAAGAGGAAAAAAATTAAAGAGAAGGTAATTTGCATTCCAGAATAGCTGCTACCGAAGCGTTAAAAGGATGGAAAATTCACCTTCGAGTTAATTTGTTTATAATATACAGTTTACAAGTGCAGAAGACACCCGTTTGCATTCATCAGCTATGGAATGCAAACATGGCATCATTAGATGATTGACAACATTCCACCGATTGGATTTCTGTCTCTCGAAACCAGAGGAGGAGTTCTTGGAAGAGCTGTATGGATTATTTTTGCCGAATCGCCAAAATCCAGATGGAAGAGGATGGACACCGTCTGAGTAAGTGTAATATTTGATACCTTCTTGGGTACTCGGAGGGGCTGGAAGTGGCAACATTGTGAGCAGGTAGGAAGGTTAGTAGGACGCCATCTTGTCCCCCCACCACTACCAGTAAGAATCTCGGCAGCCTTGCCGCGAAGACAACAGCAGGAGCAGTAACAACTAACAAGTGTCCGGCCATCTTGTGCGAGTGAATGATCATGTTTTAAATGTATCAAATTTGTGTTCCATGGAACGTCTGGTGGAGTCGGCGCCGCCCGAACAGGTGAGTTCTTCATAAACATAAGTGTTAAGTGTCATGTTAATGTTATCAATGTTAAAAAGATTAAGAAATGTTGAAGTTTTTGAAAGATGGTGCAGCAAGCTTTAGCGCGTGAAAGTGAAATCGCATTCCATTCGCATCGGGAGTGGTTTGAACCGGTTTATATAAATCCTTTCCAACAGAAATATTATACTTTTCATACTCATTTTCTTATGCTTTTACTTTACAAAGACAAAGTCAACCTTTGAGACGTCTGTGCAGAAGAATATTACCAACACTGCGAAAACAAACTCCAATGGTGCGTGACTGCCCTGTTGACAGTTTATTCCAACAGAACAGGCTTTATTCAGATGTCTTGTTACTAGTTGAAACGTGGTTATCACATGTTATTTCAAAACGAAAACAACACAATTATTGAGCAAAGCAATTTATAATATGTTAAATTGTCTACGTAAACTCGGTCCCTAATGTCACGATACCAGGGGATTAACTCAATAATAATAATAATAATAATAATAATAATAATAATAATAATAATAATATATTTATTCCAGCAGAGTTAAGGTCATAAGGCCCTCTCTTCCACTCAACAAGCACAAATATACAAGTGCGTACTTACAGTATAAATTGTACAATATACTACTTACAGGGAATTAAAAAAATATATATATATAATTAAGGATTACAGTGTAAATTTCATGTACATACAGTATTTTATACGATAAACATAATAATAATAATAATAATAATAATAAACGGCAAACAGCAATTAATAAATGTACATGACACGTGAAGGTAATGATCAAACCAAAAATATATATAAATTCTTTTAAATGTTTGTAACGTCCGGCAGCTCTTGATTTCCCGTAATAGGAGTTGCGAGAAGTGCAAATTAGTACATTCGTTTTATGGAATATTTAAAGCAGGTCATGACATTTGACAATAGGGATGAAATGTAAAAGGAAAATTTATTAATTTCGATAATAATTCAATCAACACGTCAGTGTCCGTATATTCAACCGTAATATAAGACTATGAAACCCAACCAAGGAGGTAAATTAATTTAATTAAAACCTCTTGAAATATAATAATGAAGTTTAATTTTGTATAAATATTATTTATTTTAAACCTAATGTTTGCCCACGAGTGGTTTATATAGAACAAGCACACTTTTTTGTATGCTCTTTACATAGGTCTAATTATCTACCATGGAGTTATTTCTCTTGACATTAAGTTTAAAACATCGATTTTTTCTCTTTTAATTTTTACCAAGCAACACTTGTTCGCAATTCACTCCTTGATCTCCAATGTAGCAGAAAGTGTGTAAATAAAGTTTTTTTTCCCCCTAGCCTATATGGCAGCTGGAAACAATAGTTATTATTAACCAACTGGGAAAATACTTATAAACGCCAATGAAATTAATAAGTGAAAACGATTTTGTTTGGATAGAAGCCATGGGATGGGAAAATAATATCTCCATTGTTTAGAACTTCCTCCATAATACCAGTGTTTCTTTAAAACCACTTCTAAATATATTCCACAAACGAAGAAGGCTATATTTCCAAAGGTTTTCTAATTTGTTAATGTTCAATAATATATATCGCTACAGTAAAAACTATGAACAGCGTTGTAATTTGTTAGTCCTTCACAAACAAAAAAAAATAAAGCAGTGATTAAAAAGACTGGAGAATCTTGTCGGATGACGCATATCTCCAGGTAGTCTGCAGAAGGAAATATTACCAACAGTGAAAAAACAAACAGCAGTGATGCAGACTGCGTTGTTGACAACGCATTCCAAAAGGCTTTGGGCGTGCATGATCAAACTCAGGACTTTTGATGAATGACGTAACTACAGGTGAGGCGAAGCCATCGCTTGCGTGACCTTGATGAGCTCTCTTCGGGGAGCAGAGCACCGGAAGTCGTGCTACGCCCCTTCCTTGGGGCATCTCTTGTTATTATTTGAAATCGTGTCATTTGAGTGAGTGAAGAAGCTTAAGCCATTTCAATCTACATTGACTTTCAGCCATCCGTGAGAAGGAAATTATTTCTCACCTGTCGCGTGGAACTGGTAGCAAATCACTTGTATAGGGTGTTTTTTAAGAAGGGAATGAAGAGGTAGTTACTTGAAAGCAGAACTTTTATCAGAGGAAAATGGAAATAAATCAAGTTCCTTATTTACAATGCATAAATATTCACTTCTATAATATGCCTGCAATCCACTTATTTGCTAATTAGAAGATTATTTATTGTAGTTAAAAATAGACATGGAAACTTCTTGTAGGAAAACCAGAGGGAAAACGCCCAATTGGTAGACCAAGAATGAGATGCGAGAATAACATTAAACATGATTTGAGGGAAGCAGATTTGGAAAACATTAGCTCAGGACAGGGATGTAAGGAGAGCTTATGTTCGCGCTGCCATGAACCTACGGCTTCGATAGTGCCAGTGAGTTAGTGATTAGTTGGAAATATTTAAATAGGTAATTTGTGCTTTAAAAACCGTATATCTGGAATTTGAAGATATGTGAATCAAAACAGATATCAATAGGATAAAAACAATTAAAACACGATGTTAATACTTGCTGGTTTATAGGGTTGTTAGGGAATAGGTGTAGGTATTTGTGGTGCGAGTAAGGAACTGCAAAATAACGGTTGTCCTTGACAGCGGAATTATTGTCCTGCGTGTGACTCACAAACTTATGGAATATGAATGGAAGACAAAAGAACACCTTAAAAATGTACAGAATTAAAATTTTGATATGGACGGTGTGGATGTTAACTTAATTAAGGGCGTTAAGAAAAAAAATATTTTGTACCACTAGAAGCTAAGTTTTATTGGTCGAAAGAGTGACGATCTTTCACCGTAAAGATACAACCGTCGAGAAATGCGGACATGGGTTGAACTGGGGTGAATTTTTCCGGAGGTCAAATAGTCCCCCATTCGGTTCTCCGGGCAGGGACTACTTCAGGGAACCCATGCCAAAAGAATTAGCTCAGGATAGGGATGTATGGAGAGCTTATGTCCGCGCGGCGATGAACCTACGGGTTCGATAGTGCCAATGAGTAAGCAAGTAAGTAAGAAGCTAAGTTTTAATAATGGTACATGTTTTCATGTCTAAATTAACCTGTGTAACTGGAATAATTATTTTCTATCAATACTTATTGTACGATTCCAAATGTGTTTTATTAAACTAAGCATGCCACGTGATATTTAGAAATAATTGAGGAGCTTATTTTCAAAACGTCTTTTGTCTGTATTCATACATTTTTGAAAGTACTCTAAGGTCATATTTTTACTGTGAAGAAGAGTCAGTTTCATTACCGCAACCAAGTTTGTAGTGATTTAAAGAATGAGTAATGAGTAAGAAGAATGCAGTTCAGGTGGACCTGGTGGTTTTCAAAATGAACTCCACAAATTGTTCTTTCATTACCGTCAGAGGCATCTCGCTCGGTCTCCTTACATGTTTAGGTAAACTAGGCTGTTTGTTAACTGATAATGGTTGTTATTGCAGTTGATATGTTCATATGGCGAATTACGTTCAGAATTATATATTCGAATAATTAATGTTATGTAAATAAATAAAATTTACTGTACAAGTTTGTTGTCGTATGTGCGGTCTTTGCTACTTGTTTGGTTTCATTTCTTCTCTTCGATCTGGACTTACATCTCCCTGTGGTGTTTTTAGAAAGAGGGACTGTGACTACAGGGACTCCTGGATCCAGCGTCACTGAACTTCACAAGACAACGAGACAGAAAACCAGATTCAAGATTGAGATTTATCAATCCCATCCTTAGCAGAAAATCGAACTCTGGTCGCCGCGCCTTGAGTGGATGGTAGATTTTTACCCACCACATCATATCGATGGATTATATGGCGCGACAGGCCAGTCGGCTATTGGCCTCACACCCACGTGTGTTTGTGTATTTTAATCACAGAGATGATTCGGACAGTATAAAGGTAACATGTGGTCAGCATGTCGGTACCATAGCTGGGCAGGCATCGGTCCCGTACTGATCAACATTCCATGAGAAAATTTCTTCCCCTCATTGGGACTTGAACCAGTGCATGGCTCATAGCTCAGCTACGGCGTGGGATCAAATTCTGAGAAGGAATGAAGAGTTGTATTGGACAATTTGACTACCAGTAAAATGACGAACAAGTAGAAGGATATTCAATTTTTCATTGCATCCAACATAACGAAATATGACTACAGATCCATAAATTAACTGAATACTGTCATATAGTAGGAGAGTCTGGGGTTGAGGTCACCAATTTCCCCTACGTACATTAGCGCTTGGAAACATTGTTTACTACAGCGCGTATGTTTACGATTGGTATATTTATACTTCTATAGTGGGGATATTAATAGTGTACTGATCTGATCACAGTTTATTTCGACACTTGTGTTGCGGTCCAGTTTGTTTTCTTGAATAGCGACTTCGGGGATGAATTTGACCACGAATAAACTTTTCATGTTCCAGATTTCTTTAACGCGCTACAAATTTCTTAGTCTACTATTTTTATAAACGGAAAAATTCCTTCGGATTAAACCCGCGAGTCTCGGAAGGGAACATGGAATCCCCAGTTCACCAAGAGGAGAGTAAGAAAAAAAAACAGCTTTGTTCAGAAACTTGTCGTTTTCTTGAGCTAACTCATGATGGGTATAAACCTAAAGATCCAGTCAACCGTTAACTCTATCTTTACACCAGGATATTTTGCTAGGAATGTGCTTCTTTAACCAGTCACGTAGACTTGGTAGAGTCCCTACCTTCCACGCTAGCAACCCGGTTCGATTCACGGCGGATAAATGATTTTAAATATTCATCGTAGGTCTGGAATATGTATTAAACTTGTGAAAAGGGCGGGGGGGGGGAAGAGGAATAAAACAAGAATTAAAAAATGAGCTGACTCTTGATCTCAAACATTTTAAGTTTTAACGCGGGATTCACACTAGTAAACTAATTGTACAGTAGAGCTACAATATGTTCTTCTTCTTTCAATAAAGAACATTCTTTTATGCACAGGAAGCCAACGAACCCTTAGTTCAGTGCCTTATGGCTTGTTTCGTATGCAAGAGGTCACAGGCTCGATTCCCGGCGAGGTTGATTTTTTTAATTGTTAAAATGCTTTCTATTTTATTCTATCTCCACTCTTAAAGAAAAAAACGAACAAATTATTTGGAAGTATTACTATTATTATTATTATTATTACTATTTATTATTACTATTTATAATTATTATTATTGCCCATCGTCTGTGGGCTATTATTAGGCTGGAATTGAACTGTATAAACTAAATATTTTAATTAAAGGGTGAAACTTTTCCCTCACTAATGTGTAATAAATAAATACATATGAAACTGCCTTTTAATACATACATTTATAGCATTAGTATTAAATTGTGGCACAGCACACAAAATTAAATTTTTACGGGTAGCTAAGTAGTGTTATAGAGTATATGTATGCAGGAATATCATTTAAAATAGTGTAAAGTGAACGTAGATTCCGTGGCTGAAATAAAATCTTATAGGATGTTATTTGCGGAAATACAAATAAATAACAAAAAATCATTATCGAGGGATTTGAAGCCTGACTCTCTCATATATATATATATATATATATATCCATCCATAGTAATTCTGTCCGAAGGCAGGTCCTTCACTGCAATCATAGCATTTTCATGCTATGCTTGCAGCTTTACTAGGGAATTATAGGTGTGGTAGCTTCCCGTTGCTTTCCACACCGGTGAAGGAAGATGATAAGGATGATGATGATGGCCATATGATTTCGGGGACCGTTTGGGCCTTAAAGTTTTCCTGACATTTGTCTTACAGGTGAGGAAAAACCCCGTTAAAAACCTCACCCAGAAAAACTGCCCCGACCGGGGATCGAACCCGGGCCCGCTGCGTGACAAGGCAGCACGCTACCTCGAGACCACAGCGGTGGACATATATATATATATATATATATATATTTCTTTTTTTTTCGTAAATGATTTAACGATCTACGCTACTCGAACGTCGGATGCTAGATGTCTAAATCCTAGTTGTCCTGTTTACTTTTACACTATGCACGAGGGTTGAACTTCATTCGAAATGTCGCAATTTGAGTAATATTATATACGTCTAACACTCATAAATGTGTAGAAACATGTCTCCTTCGCTGCGCTTTAAGTATTTATGACAAATACAGCGTATTTGAAACATTTAATAATGCGCTACCACATGAACCACAGCGTTAGCTTTTCGAGCATGCGCAGTGGGACATAACTGGGATCCTGCATTTTGAAGTCGCCCCGCCCATTCTTTTTTATTAAGTGTACATGCAGAACGGGATATTGAAGAGGATGATTTACAGACAGCCGAAATATTAGTCGCAGAACCAAGTGCATTGGGGATTGAAATTGCGATAGATACATAAAATATGTATAAAGCATCAGGTGCAGATGAGATCGCAGGAGAAATGATAAAATCAGGAGCAGAAAAATTAATATGATTTGAAAAAAAAAGCTCTTCTAAATGAATGGAAAGAATGAATTATCGTATCAATCTGTAAGAAAGGAGATAAAACTGATTACAACTATAGGGACATCTCATTACTTTCAACTTCATAAAAAAAATCCGTATCCAGACTTACTGACATATATTGATGACATAATAGGACATCATCAATGTGGATTTAGAAGAAATAGTCTACAATAAATACAATTTTTAGTATAAGATTTTAGAAAAGAAATGATAATATAATTGCACTAACATCTATTGTAGACTTCAATAGTCATAGAATTCAATTAAGAGGGAGAAGTTATATAGTATCCTGCTGGAGTTTTGAATTCCAAAAGTTAGTTAGACTTATTCTAATGTGTCTAAATGACACAAAGAGTAGGGCGCATGTAGAAATCATTTTTCGAATACTTTTTAAATTCACAATGGATTATAGCAAGATGCATTACCTTCTGTACTATTCAATAGAGAGCATATAGAGGACGCAGAAGGCCTGCAACTGTTGAAGTAGTAGTATTATTCGGCGTTTACGAGGAGACACTAAGGACCAACACGCACTCTATTCAGTAATATTAAGAAATTGTGGTTGGAAGTAAACATAAAAAAATATGTTCTCACATAGAAATGTATTATATAATGACTATTTAACTCATGCCCCAAATGGGAGTCAATGACCAATCACATTTCAATGATTTTTGATTTACAACCAATCACAGTCGTGTTTCGCCTAAAATTTACCAACTAAAGTTTATCATAATAAAGAAAGCACCTCCTTTTTTTACATTCTGAATAGGCCATAGCATTATTTTGCAATGACTAACTCTCTAAGAAATACGGCTACCAGATTGTAATATAGTGCATGAATGTCAACACGTAGCACATACGAGAGATAATATAAAAACATTTGTAACAATTGATTATACAAAAAAACATTGTTTGCACTTTCTTAAACGAATTATTTTCCAGGAAATGGCGCAGAAAAACATAATTGACAAATTAACATCATAGGACATACAATTAAGTAATACCTATAACGTTGGTTATAAATTTCTCCACTAGGGTGCATTCTTACAACATTGCGATCTTTTGGTGATAAATAATATTATGATCTGGTGAAAATTTTTGGACCAAAGAGAGATGAACAGACAGGTGAATGGAGAAGACTACATAACAATGAACTACATGGTCTTTATAGGAAGCCAGATATAATAAGAACAGTTAAGTCTCGTAGACTACGATGGGCAGGACATGTTGCGCGTATGGGGAATGAAAGACGTGCATGGAAACTTCTTGTAGGAAAGCCGGAAGGAAGGTGCGCAGTTTGTAGACCAAGAATGAGGTGGGAGAACCAACATTAACTATGATTTGAGGGAAGTAGATTATACAGGGAATGGTTGGAAAGCATTAGCTCAGGATAGGGATGTATGGAGAGCTTATGTCCGCGCGGCCATGAACCTACGGGTTCGATAGTGCCAGTGAGTAAGTAAGTATGATCTGGTTGCAGTGATTGAACAAAAGAAGCAAATGAAGCGTACCAATCGTTTCTCATTTGTTTTCAAACATCACCGTTTAAATTAATATATAAATATTTTAAAATAACTATAGTTAAACAATGATTTGTGAGTAAACAACTTAATTTTATTCGTTAAATAGTCCTAACAAATGTCACTCTTGATTTCCAAATTCTCTAGATGAATTCACGACTCGTGGCATTACTTATGATAATGGATAGTTAATGACGAATGTGGAAAATTTTCAAAAAGTGACTTAATTGAAATAGCTAGAAACAAAAATTATAATCAGGAACAAGAAATTAAACATAGACTCAATTCTCGAAATACACGGTATTATGCATTACAGAAACTCTTGTCATCCCAAATTCTCTAAAAACACTTTAAATTGAAAAAAAAAAAAAACTATTATTCTCCGAGTTATATGGATGTGAAACATAGACTCTTGCTTTAAGGGAGGAGAAAATGTTACGATTATTTGAGAACAAATTTCTTAGAAAAATATTTGGACCAAAGAGAGGTCGTAAGGAAAACACTACATAACAGGAAAACCAGATATAATAACAGTTAAGTCTCGTAGACGCGATTAACACGATATTTGGAACGAATGGGGCATTGAAACTCCCTGTAGGTAGGGCAAGAATGAGAGGGGAGAATAACATTTGAGGGAAGTAGGTTATGGGGGGATGATTGGAAAATATTAGTTCAGGATAGGGATGTATGGAGAGCTTATGTCCGTGCCGACCATGAACCTATGGGCTCGATAGTGGCAGTGAATTAGCATAAAAAAAGAAGATTGAGTACTAAATTTGTGATAAGGGGACTTCAGTAACAAATAATTGTAGCACCTATTTATTATAAAAGATTTTTAAAATATTTTTTCGATCTTTCTACCGAAAAAAAGTGCGGCTATTTAATTGGCTCACGTAGGAATTATCATTTAATCCTTTAAAAGTTCCTTTATTGAACATAATTATATGCTCTGGAATATTCGTTTTTGGTGGAGATCAAATCCGCGAAGCTAGATGAGATAACCCAGACCAAGGCAGGTCCCAGGATAGTTAATGGTTTTTATTTTAAAGATCTTCTAAATACGAAAGGGTGAAGAAAAACTCCACCTCTCTCCTGCTTGGAATTTAATCCAGGCATCTTCATGCTTGTTAGGTGGTTGATCATAGTTTTCGTAAACAATAAAATAATTATTATACACCTTTAGAATTTAGGTTCAATACTACTCTATTTTTTAAAACAATTTTAAAATTCAGTTAATTTTATCGAACATGCGGTTAATTCTTCAGGAAAATGACCCTGAATTTTCAAACAACGTACATGTGTTAATGTTAAAATGGACTATGTAGCTCAGGCTGCAAGGCATCTATAAGCTAGATGAAGCGGATGGAAACATGCATTTTTTTACTTTATTACTTAATGGCGCAACAGGCCTAGAAGCCGACTGCTGATGCTAATATCAAAGATGGACGATCATCCAGTCAGTATAGCGCTGGCATATGGTCAGCATGTCGAGATCCCCAGCCTTGATAGTTTATTTTCTCAACCTGGAACTGCTATTTATTGTTGCTACCCAAATTCTGCTGGGTGGGTATCGGTCCTGTACTGGCGAAAATTCCATGAAAAAATTCTTACTCCATGGGGACTAGAACCAGCTTTGTATCAAGGCTTGGTGCCTTAAACCACTCGGCTTGGTGCAGGACTATTATTCAGGATTCGGTCAGCCTCTTATAAAGCGAGTGCTGGAGTAGAGAATTGTCCTGGGAATAAAATCGCTCGGAGGCGGGGTTTCTAATTAACTAGTGTTTGTCATTGTATGACAGGTTTTTCTTCTTCTTCTACTTCATGAAATTAGGCCTTTTGACTTGTTTTCACATCAAGTGGAATTAATGAATCTTCCCATCTAGTAAATGGGCGTCCAACACTTCTATGTCCTATTGGTTAGTACTTTTATAACAGGATATGGCAGCTAATATAATCGTGAAACCCCAGTGCCCTCTACCCCATGGCATATTACGTTTAATTTGTTAAAACAACAGAATACTTACTGTAGGGTGTAAATTTCATACCTCCTTATGATCAACATTTCAATACTCTGCATACTTTTACGATAATAATATAAGTTCTACAGAAAGGTTACATTTAGAACCACTGTTAAACTGTTGTGATTGTCGTTACAGCACCGTAACTTATAGCCCGAGGGCACCATGTCGAGCCTAGTCGCGTGTTTACTTTGTAAGTTATGCTGGCCTCATTTGTCTTAAGTTGGTCACATCGTATTTCTTTCATTATATATAGTTGTATTTTAACATGTGTATTAATAATAACATTAAAATAATTGGCCAGACACAACATTAATCGGTTGACAGGGCTATCCTTAACACAATCCGTACAAAAAGATACTCACAGAAGCAAAATAAATATACAAAGATCTTGTTATGGACCTGGAAATGAGAAAGTGGTAGCTGTGCTTAGTTTCACAGGTGTCATACCTAAGGCACTAAATTTCGGATTAAATTCTTGCACTTACATTATCACACATACATTAATTTGCAGATGACAGGTATCATTAACGCTTGTCCCATATTTTTTAATTGTACAAGAAGCAACAGTTAAAACAGAGTTAAATATAGGTAATAATAATAATAATAGTTTTATATTACCTGGCAGAGTTAAGGCCTTAAGGCCTTGTCTGCCACTGAACCAGGTTTTAAAAAATACAAAAAAAATAGTTTTACATCTAAATTACAATATACATAAACGATTACATGTTATAAATACAATACAATTAATATTTATTATTCATATTTATAATGTACACCGAATTGATCAGCTGACTTGTGGTTTTTTCTGATTTATTTAAATGTCTTTGATTATCCTCCCTCCCCCTTTTATTTTAAAGCCGATGTCATAGTTGTGTTGCATATAACGCTAGGGCAATGAAATCTGAACCACACACAGAAGTTGAGTGGATAGCAGCCACTGTCGAACACAGAGTAATACACGGATGTGTAGACTGTCCCCGTCTACCGCTGTAACGCAATGAAACATTTCCTACCGGGTCGTTGTTGGACATGTTGTACAACTGAATTAATTCTGTTGTTTCCATAGGTTAATGGTACGAAGGGATTTAGGGGGCGCCAGGATTTATAAAGGATTTCTCGTTAGTCGAGGACCTCGGGTAGCTCAGTGGGTTGCGGTAGGCTTGAGATTCTTTTCAAGGATTCGCAAGGATTGTGCAGACACGATTTATGTTTCGTTGAGAAAAGACGACAATATCACTTGTAAACACCTAGCTGGTATAAAATAAAATAACTTAAAAATATACCTTCTTAGGTAAAATGCGTCGCCGTCAACTTATAAAATATGTAATCTTTATGCCTGTAGGCCTTTCAGAACATCCGTTCCATCTTCAGCAGGTCACTCTTCGCTACAACATCCAGTATGATGGTTGATGCTGCTGGTCCTAATGTGGCGTTGTCGTGACTATGAGTATTGACTCTATAGCCAGTCAGGCCAAAACAAAGTCCAGTTTTTTTTTAAAACTAAATTAACGCTACATAAAACTATTGCCAACTCAATAGAGGACACCCTTACAATAGTATACAAAGAGGGAAATCTAACTAAAATCAACATATTGGAAGGCCTGGAAATTATCAAGGAAATAGACAACAAGCTTTTAATAAATGAAAGCACTCCCAGACTAAACAACCCACTATACGATATCGTCAGGAAGAAGCTTTAGTCACGACAACGCCACGTTAGGACCAGCAGCATCAACCATCATACTGGATGTTGTAGCGAAGAGTGACCTGCTGAAGATGGAACGGATGTTCTGAAAGGCCTACAGTCATAAAGATTACATATTCTATAAGTTGAGAACGACGGATTTTACCTAAGAAGGAATATTTTAACTTATTTTATTTTATGACTCTCCACCTCAACGGTTTTAACAATGAATTTTATTAGTATTGGCCTAGCTGGTACACACGCAATTTCACATTTGCCCACACTAATCTCGACTACAGGGTCACAAAGAAAAACATTAGAATCGTCGCTCATTCTATCATATTCATTACTTATAAAACATTTATCTTCGTCGTGATCATGGGACCTAGCGTCCAAAGCTCGCGTATACAAACTCGTAATACTAGCTAACGTATACAACAATGATTGTGTGTATCAGCTGGGTGTTTAAAGTAATATTGCATCTACAACCTGTCGTCTTTTCTCAACGAAACATAATCGTGTCCGCACAATCCTTGCGAATCCTGGAAAAGAATCACAAGCCTACCGCAACACACTGAGCTACCCGAGGTCCTCAAACTTAAGAGGAATCCTTTATAAATCCTGGCGCCCTCTAAATCCCTCCTTACCATTAACCTATGGAAACAACAGAACCCCCTCTTAATCCTGTTGTAGTTGTTGTGGAATGTACGTAAACCATTACTGCATCATTTTTACAAAATCGGCATAGTGGAGGGAGACATTACGCCGCCGCTCAGTGGTGGCGAAAATCGAACACAGGTCGCGGAAGTAGATGGTAGAAACTCTACCGACTGCGCCATGGTGATAGACCAAGTTATTTATTTATCTATTTTTTCAATTGCCTAAATTTTTATTGGTGTACAAGTTATAAGGGCTGATTTGAAATTCCCATAGTTGTGTTATTTGTGAAGTTAAGTCTTGTGGTTGGGATAGACGAGCTATGGGTTTACAGTACGAGGTTTTAAAGTCCGTCGCCGTGGCGTTGTCGGTAGAGTCCCTACCTTCCACTCCGGCGACCTGGGTTCGATTCCCGGCGGGGCAGGGGATTTTAAATCTCCACCTTGGTTCTGGGCGTGTGTACTGTCTTGTGTTTGTATGTGTGAATACGATAAAAAGGTTAACAAAGATAAAACAAAAAGGAAGAACAGTGTAAACGAAAGAAAACGACAAAGAAAGAAATTAAAAAAAATAATAAATAAATAAATACACTTCGTTCCAGAGTAACATTTAGATAAGAGCGAAATGTTCTACGAGCACAAGTCATACTTTGTAAAACTATTAATGGCTGATATATGAAGGTAACAAGGTGACAATAGCCATTGTATTCTCTTTATAGATTAGTGAGTTTTTTTTATATATAATTCAACAGAGTTTGCAAAATTGGGTCTTGTTGAATCTCATTCCACGAATAGTCCGAGATTTTGTTACACTAGAGATCTATTTAACTACGGATCATTGAAATCGTAGGTTCAGTGCTGCATTCACTAAGGATCTCCACGGGTCCTCGGCCAATTAAATCTAGTTTAAATCTCCGATATCCAGTTTCCAAAATCCATTCTACTATTATCTTCCCATCTACACCTAGACCTTCCTGATGGTCTTTCAATAAACATTTTGAAAGCATTTCTATTGTCACCTATTCTAGCTATATGACCTGACCATGTTAATATCCTAGAATTAAAAGTGAAGCGATCCTAACTGCAGGCGTTTGGGCTAGTCGGAGGTTAAGTCTCATATCTTTTTAGGCAAGAGCTGTCAGCCGGGTTGTAAGCCCTATGTTACGGACCCCTTTACCCCAGAACATACTCATTTCCGTTAGAGACTAAGTGGACCCCAGTGTCATTGTCCCGCCACAAGGATAAGACCAGATTAAAAATTCTACACCATTGAGACCCGACCTTCCGCATTTTAGCAGATTGCCTTAACCTTCTAGGCTACGACGCGACCCAGTCCGAGTTTTACACATTTAGAAGCAAGATTTATCGTTTTATAAATTGTTATATTTAATTTTGTACTAGAGTATGCCATTAAATCTTTAGAGAATGAGGAAGGCTTACAACTCAATGGTATTAATAAGCTGTTAGTTTATGCTGATGATGTAGTACTACTGGCCGATAGCGAGGAGACACTAAAGGACAACACGCACACACTATTGAGTAACACTAAGAAATTAGGACTGGAAGTAAATATCAATAAAACTAAATATATGGTCACACGTAGAAATACATTATATAATGGAAATGGACAGCTAATGACAAATGAGGGAGATTTTGAGGAAGTGCCTGAATTCAAATACGTAGGAACAATAATCACAAACAGGAATGAGATGCACAAAGAAATTAAACATAGGCTCAATTCTGGAAATGCATGCTATTATGCATTGCAGATACTCTTGATGTCCCAACTCCTTTCAAAAAACGTTAAACTGAAAATATATAAAACTATTATTCTACCAGTTATATTATATGGGTGCGAAACATGGACTCTTACTTTAAGGGAGGAAAGGAGATTACAAGTATTTGAGAATAAAGTACTTAGGGGAATTTTTGTACCAAAGAGAGATGAACAGTCAGGTGAATGGAGGAGACTACATAACAATGAACTACATACATGGTCTTTTTAGGAAGCCAGATATAATAAGAACAGTTAAGTCTCGTAGACTGCGATGGGCAGGACATGTTGCACGTATGGGGAATGAAAGACTTGCATGGAAGCTTCTTGTAGGAAAGCCAGAAGGAAAACGGCCAGTTGGTAGACGAAGAATGAGGTGGGAGAATAACATTAACTATGATTTGAGGGAAGTAGATTATACAGGGAATGATTGGAAAGCATTAGCTCAGGATAGGGATGTATGGAGAGCTTATGTCCGCGCGGCCATGAACCTACGGGTTCGTTAGTGCTAGTGAGTAAGTAAATAACAGAGAAAAGTGGAAAGGACGAGAGGCATTGAACAGAATAACAGAAAGTTCATGGTTCAAACCAGAATTTACTTTATTTGTTTATAAGATTTATATATTTTATCAACGTGTCTAGGTATTTTACTGGTTCCTATTACCGTAATCCGTCGTATTTCGATCACGACACATCTCCATATAATTTATTTTTCTTTTGTGTTTATATATAAAGCATTTACCTTCCAGACATTTAAAAATATTTCCGCATCTCTTGCTACTTAACTAACATGATCTGATAACGAAAATATGGAATAAAGATCAACTGTCAAATCAATGGAGAGAAGATAATTTACAAGAAAGGTCTTCTACATCTAAAAATATCTTCTACATAATGCATTCCCTAAAGCGTCTCAAAAATGTTCTTCCTACAGCTCTTAAAATAATTTTAATCCAAATCTTAGTGATGCCGTATTTTGACTATTGTGACGTTCTACTAACTGACATAAGTGACGGATTTCGGACAAACTGCAGCGTGTTCATAGTATGTGTATCAGATTCATATTTAATGTCCGAAAATACGATCATATTTCTCCATTATTCCATGAATTGTCATGGCTACATCTAAAAGCGAGAAGAAAATCGCACTGTCTAATTCTCTTATCTAAGATCTTACATACCTATACTCCCAATTATCTATCATCTCGTTTCCAGTATCTATCCTCCAACCATAACTTAAACACATGCTCACAACATACAGTGTGTCCCAAATTGATGTATACACTCTTCGAATCGTTATTTCTTAGCAATAAAATGAGACAGAAATACAATTTTTTGTGTGTTTTATTTCTCCTGCCGCAGTACACTCCCAACAACGACGTTGAACAGAGCGACACACATTTTAGATTATTGTAATTGGAATGTCATTGACGGCATATTCAAACTTTACTGATCTCTCAGTTCCTCCAGTGTTTGTGTTTTTGTGGCGTACACCGTGTTCTTTACGGTTCCCCAAAGAAAGAAGTCTGGAGGGGTTAAATAAGGAGATCGAGGCGGGAACTCCGTAGCACTTCCTCTTCGTCCTATCCATCTCTGATTTAATGTGCGATCGAAAAAAATTCTCACATCGACATGAAAGTGAGGTGGAGCCCCGTCTTGTTGGAAGTAAACCTCATTTTCATTCTCAAAGAGATCTTCAATACGTAGAATCATGATTTCCAACATTTCCGGGTAAGTTTGACCCGTGACAGTCCCTTGGAAGAAGTACGGCCCAATTAATCCTCGGGAAGACAAACCACACCATACAGATACTCCTGGAAGATTGACGGGTTTTTTCTTCAATGATGTTTGGGTTTTGGTTAGCCCAGTACACGCAATTATGTCGATTAATTGTGCCATTAAGTTTGAATGTGGCTTCATCTGACGAAACAATTGAGTCTGGAAAATCTTCCCTTTCGTCACACTTCTGCAGGAACAACTCACAATATTGCAGTAGTCTATCTGGGTCGTCCTCATTTAGTGCGTGGAGAAGTCTCGGAATGTAAGGCTTCCATTTTTGGCCCCGCAATATTCGATGAACAGTACTTTTTTTATACCAATCTCACGAGAACATTGCCTCACTGACTTGTTTGGGTATCGTGCAAAAACCTGCTGGACTGCAACAGTCGAACGTCTCTTTCTTCCGCACCGACCTTTCAACACATCTTGCACCGTTCCATCGTCTTCAAACTTGTCTCGGATTCTTGTTATTGTTACCCTTGTTGTTCAACCATCCAACGTGGTTGCACTTCAACAACATTCTCCACTTTCCAATAACACTTCAGTATCCACTTACGTTCATCGAATGATAATCTCGCCGCCATTATTGTTTATAAAGACGTGAAGATCGATGGACGTGTTGCTATGCTTTTCCAGTGCTCTGTGGATCAAACACAACAAAAATTGTATTTATGTCTCATTTCATTGCCGAGAAATAACGTTTCAAAGAGTGTTACATCAATTTGGGACACCTGTAGCCTCTTGCTTAATATAGGACATCACATCACTCCATGTCATATACCATCTTCACTTCTCGCAACTGGAATTCCCTACCACAAGAAATAAGGGGCTGCCGGACATTGACATCTTTTAAAAGAAATCTAAATTTATATTTGCTCTAACCCCGACTTCATCATTACGCAGTGTAAGGTACATATATTAATTGCTGATTCTCGTATAATTTATCATATTATTATTATTATTATTATTATTATTATTATTATCGTAAGTATTGTTATTGTTATTATCGTATAAAATGTGTTTGCACATGAAATTTACATTGCTACATTTAATATATTTTTAACTCTTTATAATTAGTATAGTGTATATCTATATTGTCTAATATTTATTTGTATTTGTGCTGGTTGAGTGGAAGAGAAGGCATTATGGCCATAACTCTGCCAGATTAAATAAAACATTATTATTATTAATAATAATAATATTATTATTATTATTATTATTATTATTATTATTATTATTATGTTAAAGGCGACAGACTAAAATGTGAAAACTATCGCCCAATAGCATTGTTAAATATAGCATATAAGATATTTGCTAGTATATTAAATAAAAGTTTAACAAAAATAATTTAAAAAGAATTAACAGATTGCCAAATGGGTTTTCGACCTGGAACATCAACTATCGACAAAATTTTCATAAAAAGACAAATTTTCGAAAAATGTCATGAATATAAAATTGATGTACACGGCATGTTCATGAATTTGATTCAGTCCACAGATACAAAATAACTCTCCAACAATATAATGTTCCAAAGAAATTAATCAAATTAATTAACATGTGATCTTCGAATACAACAGCAAACGTGAATATAAATAACAGATATAGTGAAAATTTCCAAGTGAAGTATGGAGTACTCTCTTTCAGCAACAATATCCAGGTTGAGGACTAGCATGTTGACCACATATCACCCCTATAATAGGATGACCGTCCACTTCTCTGATTGACAATATGGATGTGAAGCCTCCCATCAGACGGCTGGTATGCCAAGGGCCTGTTGCAGCGTGGAGTTAGCTTATGTAAAAATATAAGCTATGCCACAAAATGTGGAAATTAAAAATTCTTTAAATCAACCCACGTACCCTTATTTTTTGTAAATATATGAAAAAATCTAATTGTAAATAGTTAAAAAAAAACAAATATGTATATACAACAAACCCTGGTCAGGAATTTTGTAATATCATTGCAAGACAAATTACAAATTCATTCAAGTTTGAAGCCAGATGGCACAACAAACAAGAGAAAGCATCTTACTTGAAGTGTCGTACATGGAAGTGTCCTTCCTAGAATAATAATAATATATCCATTCGCATTGCTTCTTATAAAGCATGGTATGTAACTTTTTACCTATCGCTAACAGAAATCACATTTACATGACTTTTTAAACCAAATGTTCACTCCTGTTAATTAGGGTAAGATTTGATATTTTAGTGACAATGGTTATTTCGTAATAAACTAATTTTCCAGAGGTATACCATAGCTGATGATTTTGCAAGTTTTGTTTTAGTGCACATATGAGATATTCCATTCCTTTTTCCTGAACATTTGAAGTAATTTGTCTTGTAATGATATTACAAAATTCCTGAACAGGGTTTGTTTGTAAATGTTTTTTTAATTATTTACAATTATATTTAGAAAATTTATGTAATTATTTAGTCTACTTATATTTCTGTATTATTTTAAAAATGTGATCCGTTTTTAAGTTTTCCATCATATATAACTTGTATTAACTTTTTTTGCTAGTATATCTATATCCAAGTTGTGTTCTAATGGCATCCACTGCACTTTCCGTGGTCCGGGTTCCTCATACTTATTACGCACTACTTCGGCAGAGCACTTTACGTAGATGATGGTTGTATTGTCTACAGATGGAGGAGTCTATGTTTTATGTATAAACTGCCTTGTATGAGGGATGAAGAGAGGAAGAAAGTGCAACCTGTTGAAAAGCACCAAGTTTAACGTCTCCATCCGCTATCAGCAGCACCACCACTACTCCTCCAGGTCACGAGATTGAAAATTTTACAATTAAAATTTCCAACCTCGTCCGATATCAAAACCCGACCCACTAGACAGGAACCTCAAATTTTCAATGACACATGGATACGTGCTATATGTTGGATCCAGGTCTTTTCGTAGCTTGTCATACATAATTAAAATAAAGTACTGTTCGTAAATTGGGAATCGAATAGTCGCCCAGAACAAGGTTGCAAACTTCATTTTTCCCCAAGTTGACTTTAATGAGAAATGGGCGCTTTTTCCATGTAAAAACTAGATCTGAAAAAAAAAAATAGGGTCACAACCTTGTACGTACTGGGCGACTATACAATTATTATTGAATAACATCTGAAAATAACACGGAAGTTTCGCACTTTTTCAAATCGATATCAATTTGGTTGACATTTTATTACAGCCTATGGCTTTTGTGTTCAAGCTAACGCTTCCTAGAATAATAATATATCTTTGGCATAACTTCTTATACATCATGTCTTTATTTATCGCTAATAGAACTCATACATACCGAAAATTATTTTTCTTGTTAATAAAAGATTATCACTTCCATACTGAATATAAGCAGGAGCACTCTATGTACGTATGTTTCCATACAATGTCTTCTAGTGTTTGTTCAATCCATAACTCGTATTTTGACAATTCTTTAATTCTATATTTAATTATTTGTTAATTGGTCCTGCTTATGACTGAATAACAAATATAATATTAATACAAGACCTTTTTAATTTAAAATTTCCTGATATTTTCTGCTGCTATGAACTATGCGATTGCATCAAGAAATCGTAGGACCATTCTTCGATCTTTTTTATTCATAGATACTAATCAAATAATAACATCCTCTTAAGATGCATTTATTATTTTTTATTTTGATTTTATATTCGGGCGAGACTATAGTTTGATGCTTATGTTCATGTAAACATTTCCAACTTTTTTTCACAAAATGAATAATACACATTTTTAGTAGCAATGACTTATGAAGGTACATAACATTTTTCTTTACGTAAAATTTTATTAGATTATCCTTATGTGCCAGCTAATTTTAATTAAATGCCAGGGTAATTACAGTATTTAAAATAATCCTGGCCACTTTTCAACAAATAATTGAATCGCCGAGTTGAAAAGGGAAGAAACTCCAAGTACCCTACCTTCTATCGATAAAACCTTTAAAAACTACATTTTTTCTGATATGTTTTTAATCAATTACAATATTGATCCTCTGCTTACACGGAATGCAAACATAGCAAGAATTCATAATTTTTGTGTTGCATACGTGTTTTATAGCTTTTCGAAGGTAGTGGAGTTTTTTCCCTTTTCAACTCAGCGATTCAATTAGAAACTCATAGGAATTAAATTAATCAATTCATATAGGGCTTATTAAAAAAAGCCAGTGCGGGGCAGTTAGGTACAAACAATTCATAAAGGTGCCAAAACGTATTTTCTTCACGTTTCAGCTATGAAGAAGAATCAATTAAAAAAAACTATTGGCTCAATAGTCCAGAACTTTGCCGAAACTTAAAAACGACGAAAGAGTGCCATTTTTCATCATTTTATTCCAGGCCCGTAATCGTTGTACAAACTTTTATCAGGGTTTGAATTGCCTTTTATTACGTCTATCTATCATGAAAATTTTGTGCAAAATATGTATAATTTCCGCACAAATTGCTAAAATGTAAGAATAGCTGTCTCAACAATGTCATCCATATGGTCAATAATAGTCTCGTAGCAAATGTTCAGTGTTTTTTGTTCATGAAGTATTGGTCTACAACCTGCACATAAATAAAAGCGCGTAAGGATAAATAAGTAACAAACACTTTAAAAAATCAGGGTATTTATATCTGACGCGTCGTTGGAGGGCAAAGGCCGACATGGTGAGGGAACTACCGAGATCGCTTTTCAGCGCTCTAATAGCCTGATCATCGAGAAAGTTTCCCCACCATTCCGGCCTTTCTCCACAGGCGGTGTATCAAACCGATATAGTACGATGTTCTGAGGCATGTTTAAGGAATTTAATTGAATTTAAAAGCCATTTAATTAAGACTGGCTTGTAGAGCAACTCTTGAGAAATAAAAATCAATTGAAAGACTTCCTGTGGGACCATTATTTGACATGTGAATGGCATATTTCTGAGACTTTTTTTTTTACATTTAAGCAAACTGTACAAAAAGTTAGATATTTTTGCACACGATTTTCACGAAAGATAGACGTCATAAAAGGTTATAATTTAGGTCCTGAAACAAGCCTTTACAATGACTATCTCATGCCCTAATTGGCAGTCAATGACCAATCACATTTCAATGAATTTTGATTTACAACCAATCACAGTCGTTTTTCACCTCGATTTTGTCACTTTCATTTTATCGCTTTCATTTCAACAAGTGGCTTCCAGATTATATATATAGTGCACGAGTGTAACCAGATTCTGCTTGCGAGATATAATAGAAAAACATTCATAGCAATTGATTATTCCATTAAAAAAAAGATACCACTGTTTGCACTTTCTTAAACATATTATTTCCCTGGAATTAACGTTGCAGAAAAATATAATTGACATATTTACATCATGGGACATCAGAAATTAATTAATAACCTGTAATGATGTGTTTCATTTTTTCTCCACTAGGGTGCATTCTTAAAATATTGCGATTCTATTTGGCAATACATATGATCTGGTTGCAGTAATGAACAAATGAAACAACTTTTCTCATTTGTTTTCAAACATCGCCGTTTACATTAAATATATAAATATTTTAAAATAACTATATATAAATAATGATTTGTGAGTAAACAGATTAATTTTATTCGTTAAATAGTCCTAACAAATGCCACTCTTGATTTCCAAATCCTCTAGATAAATTGGATATCACTCGTGGCATTACTTATGATAAGACCCCAGCAAAACATTGGTGAAAACAGACACTTTCATAGTATTTACCATTTTTTAAAGAAGTTGTGAACCGATTTGATCTGTCCAGAGCTGCTTTTTTAAATCTTTTTGAGAGATATAACGTGTTATTCTTTTTTGTTTTTCCAAATTAATTTTTCTTCGTAGCGGAAAAGTGAAAAATCACGTTTGGAACCTTTATTAAATAATTGCCCCGCACCGATTTCCCCCCCCCATATATATACACAGTGAATTCCTACGATTTTTTTTCTGAAAAATATATCGTTGAAAAAGTGGCCAGCATTATTTTTAATGAGGTTCTTATCGCTAATTACCTATCGCTAATTATCGGTCATTCCAGTTTATATTTTGTTATTTTTTCTTATTCTTGTAAGGGAAATGTCAACCATTACGGCCTATATGCCTAAACCTCCCAGAGAGATGTTATGTACCAAGCTCGTGACAAAAATATCTCGTTTTTAACTGCAAGGCATGGAAACTGAAGCAGAATCCAGCAATGGTAACCCATTTTACGGAGCAGATGGACTTCTTGCACGAGTAAGAACGGAGTGGACAAGGCGTGGACGGCAGGTAGTAAGAATTATCCAATGTACTTATTCGGGCGTTATACTACAACCCTACACTTTAAACGAGATATTTGGTGCTAGATTTTAGTGTGCCTTGCAGTTAAAAACAGCGGACGTTTTTCGGCACGGCCTTGTTAACATCACAACTCTTCTATGGAGGAAATCTGAAGGTAGGTTTCGTCATACAGTATTTTATAGTTCCCTTGTAATTTTAGGTAGGCCTACTTTTACGTGTTCCGGAGCTTACAGTGACATGACCTGTCGACGAAGGATCCTTAAACTTTCAATCACATACATTTTTTGCACATACAAGGACATGGAAGTCCTCCCCGAATGAGGGATCAGCTCAATGCTGAGACCACGAACATTTAAGACAAGAACGCCATTCATTCTTATATTTGTAACAATCAAGAGGAATGTCAGAGATGATTATGATGGCAAAATGGAGTTCGGTGACTATTTGGGCCTTAACGTTTTCCTGACATTTGTCTTACAGGCGAGGAAAATCCCCGAAAATCCTAACCCAGGAAACGTGTCTCGACAGACCTGAACCCGGCAATACCGTTATATCGAGACCTCAACAGTGGTGTCCAATATTTATATATTTATCCTAAATTTATATAATTATTCCCATCATGTTAATAGATTGTAACTGAAGTCAATATTTGAGGAATCAGTGCAAGATAGAAGAAATGACACATGAAAATTATAAATAAAAATGGATCAGTACTTTTATGGATATCAGCACACTGCTTGCCTTTTAAAATCCTCCACAATCCACACATACACACACACTTACACATATATATATATAGGAGATGTAAGGTAACTATATCACAGAGGTGCCGACCAGTTCCAAAGGTTCGGTTGAAACAAAACTAAATATCAATATTTTTGTAGCAAATCAGCGTTTTAATTCAGTATGCGATAATGTGCTAAAAATAGAAAATATGTTATATTTTATATAGTAAAACATGGAAAATATGTATAAAAGTGCAAACATATTTTGTTTACGAAAATAAATATTTATTATAAAAAGTCAGTAACCAATCTTCTTGAGACGGTGAAGAGTTAAAAAAAAGTCGCTGTTGCAGTGAACAATGAAAACTTTCTCCAAGTTTTCCGTCACAAACCGGTGTCGGTTGACGCGGAACAATACATGGAGTCGGGAGAAGGACTGTTCAACATCACAAGAAGATAGTCTTGCATATTTCATCGAAGAAAGTAATTGACGCAAATTTTCAATTACAGGAACGTCTATTTGTCTTTCCAAAACTTTAGCAATTCTAGGCATAGTATAAGGTTTCTCACATTTTTGACAATAAGTCTTCTATATTTGTAAAAAGTCCACAAAATTCAGCAACATATTGATGCAAACGAGAATGAATACATGACTTTATTTTCGGCATTATATTACCAATCACTTCACTTAATGTAACGGTACCGTATAACGCCTGATGGTATCAAGACAAATGACTCACTGGCAAGATGCTGGGAAAAATAATGGTGTAGTTGGCTGCACACTAGTTTGGAGAACTAGAGGTCCACGGTTCGATTCCTGGTTCAGACATTAATTTTGTTTTCAGAATATCATTATAATATTAAAATATTCACGTCCAGAGAATTGCGTAAGCCTCATCAGAAATAAGGGATTCGGCGTCGATCTAGCACACGGAGTGAAGATCACGTAGGTATGAAGTACGTTTAAGAATGAATTTAGTTTGCATTATGAAAAATGTATGAATTTTTGGATTAAATTAAAAATTGGAGAAAAAAGCATGTGATTTAGGTAAATTATTTAAAATATGTATTTACATAAAAAAATTACAAACATGTGTATTTTTATGTGAATTGAATTTCATGTAGATATTATTTTGCTCTGGTTTGGAATTTCTTTCAGTCTTCTACGTGTAAGAAAAAAATCCGTTCCCAAAATGATTAGTTACATTATATAGTCATCAATGATCATCAACTCTTGCATTTCCTATCAGGAGCATAGGGCAGACACAAAGAGTCAAATTTTTTCACTTTCTTTCAGGTTCTCCCATCTTTTGCAATTTCTTCAAGGATAGTTCTCTTGTATGTCTGTTTCTTCTCCTGTGTTCTTGGGGTTCCATTCCAATGCAATTCTTTCGAATCATGGTAATTATTCATTAATTTGAAAAGTCATGCATTTTTACTGTATTATTGTTGTTGTTGCTAAGAGAATCTGAAACTTATCAACACAAATTTAATAATGTTAGTTGGCCTAATGGTTTATTGTAGCTGGAGTTACTATGAATATGTCTATGTTCAGAAATTTGGGAAGAATAATTAATCAACAATTGAGATAAATCCCTAAATTTATGAAAAAAATTGCTTCGTGTGTAGATTTTATTTATACCTTATTCTTCTTCTTCTTCTTTTCATGTGATAGACATAGTGGTCTGTTACGGTCTCAGTCCAACGTTTGAAGGGTCTGCCCAAAGATCTCTTGCCTGAGGGCTGGTAATTTAAGATTGGACGTGGTATTCGTGTTCTGCTCATTCTTCTTACGTGAGATTTCCAGATGTTTCTGTATTTTTGTACGTATTCCATGACTGATTCTGTTTGTAATTATTTTTCTTATTTAAATCTGCAAAGTAAAGAATCAGTTTAAATTGGCGATCATTTTCTAATTTTACCATGCCATTTTATTGAACTCAAGTCAACACTCCTGGAATAGTATGAACATATATATGTGCATATAAATACAAGGGCAAGGTGAAGTGTGGTAAGCCACTCCTAACACAACGCATCGGAATGCAATGTAACAACAGGTGAAATGACATTTGCCTTATAACCGTAAGGTAATAATCTAGGTTCAAAGGTAACGAAGTTTGAACACGTTGCGGGCCCTATTTCTATGCCTTGGAGCAAGTAAGCTCACCCTTAAAAGTTTGTTTTCTTAAAACACTATGATAGGGGTGGTGATATTTCGCACGTGCGATATAGCACAAAACACTCCTAAAGGATTGTATTCTTGAATTTTCAGTTTGCACCACTGTAAATCATTTTTTAATGTGTTTTAAAATTACGATAAAATGCGAAAATTTTCCAAAATGTGAAAATGATAAGGAAATGCGCTAAAAATCCGAACTCGGCGATTTTTGAAAATATTTTTTCTATTCTTCTGGAAATTTTAAGATTTCTGAAATACATTTGGGCTCTACTAATAGCGCAGTTGCTGAAAACATTTTTAATAAATTCAATTTAATTTTTAGTGATACGAGAATTCAAATTCAACATTTTGAGATGTTGTAGGAATTCATTCCATCAGTGTTACTCAACTTTTCTTGACTCCAGTTAATTATTTTATTTTATTTTTTATGATTCTGGTTTTGATTAATTTTGCGTATATTATTTTTATTATTCAGTTTTTCATTACGTTTCTCTGGATTTGCATCGATATAAATTAATATATTTTTCTGTGTTATGATTTAGTTTCCATCATTTTATTGTAGTTTTCAGTGTTTTATTATAACATATATTAATTTAAAATAAATGCACAATGTAATGTATGCATTCTATTTATCAAATGTTATTTTCGTTCACATTAAAGAAACTTTAAAGTCATTACTAGTAATTAGAATTAAGTCATATTAACTTGTACTTTTTTGCTATCAAATTTAACATTGCAAATGTATAAATGCTACAAAATGCCAGATTTCGGATTTCAAAGTTCTAATAATATCATTCTATTTTTTTATTTTCTTCGTCTGAACACAAACTATAGGTACATATAGTTTCCAGCGAGAAAATAAACTAAAAGAAAATACTGTATAGCGTTTTCAGAAAACTTCGTAACTTGAAATGATCTTGGGTACTTCTATTATCTTGTATTGACTTCTGCAAGATGATTATTTCTTTATATTTACTGATGAGGAACTGATTATTATATTTTCATAATGTATCAAATGTATTTAACTTCGAATCGAAAATAGTTTGTGATTCTAAGGACAATAATAATAAAAACAGAAGTATTATCTATTATCATTTAATTAAATAAAAATAAAACTTAAAGTTTTATATGATTTTCATATTTATTAAATTATTTTTAAGAATGGTGGACTAGTGGTTATGCTCGTTGCCTCTGGTTCCAAGGGTCGCGGGTTCAAACCCGGCCGGGGTCGATGGATTTTTTTTAGGACGGAAAAATCCAAGGAGCAAGTCCTCCGGGAGGGACTTTCAGCCGTGGGTCCCGAGTCTGAAGATTTTCAGGCTCGTAAAAAATCCTTAAGCCTGAATGAAAAGGCCTCTAAGCAAAATTTACCGAATTTTCCCGTCCTAGTACTACCTTGGTTTCCTAGATGTCAGTATGAGGCGGAACGCTGACCACGTACCACTCAAAATGACATCTATACGAAAACAAGTGTAACTAAATTAGTATGGTTCAAATTCTTCCCTGTAGGGGGAGAGCGCCTAAATCTCTGTAATGGGAAAACATAGGCTTACAATACAATTTAATGAACAAGATTTAAAGCAATTCAGTGAGCCTATTTAACACACAACTTGTCATCTATGTTAATTAATATGTAAAATCTTGGAATACAAATGATTGTTTAAGAAGCAATTGATCGCAGTATGTTATGAACAGCAGTTTTATAGATTGTGGAATTCTCAAGGGGAACAAAATTCACGGAAAGTTTACGTTTATCCAGCACCCCCTTGGCTATGCTCCAGCTCTCCTCTGAGCATGGTTTAGCACGATGCGCCTGGGGAAATTCTTTCTGGCATTTGTCCACACTTGTGTCCCCCTCCCTGCACAAAAACAGCAAATGGAAGACGTTAACATGTCACTAGCACACAATTGTCAAATTTAGTGTGCAGGAATGCTAACCCAAATTCTACAATATTTCAGATGACGACAAGCTTTACATTTTATTGTTTTATCAGTTCACGTATTACCAAGAGATCTACATTTATTCAGTGTTTTATTTTTTTAAATATCTTTATCGTAAATATTTGGTAATGGTGGTCCAAGGTCTGGTCCGACTCGCGAATGTATTTTTTTTCGATCCAAGTATAATTTCTCATTTTATCTACTAAATGCTGTTATTTTCCACGAAAATCATCAGAAACGAAAATGTTAAAAATCGGAAAACGTAAAGGACAAAAAGTTTTGAAATCCAGAGTATAATAACAAATAAGACATATGAATACAAAAATATATATATATTTTTTAAGAAAGAGCCTGGTTTGATTTCCGGTTGGGTTGAATCTTGGAAGAGATTTTACAGGGATTTTATCAATGTCAAGAAATTCAGAGCAATAAGGTCTCTGAAAAAGTCGCCGGACTCAAAATTATCATCACATTTATTCATAAGAATATAAGGAATTAAGAAAAAACCGTGACATTTTTAGTTCAACTTACAACAAGAGATACATACATGGTCCTTCTGAGGAGCTTTAGTGTCCAGAAGCCGAGATTTTCGGTGGAGTATAAATAGAGTATCTGTCCATCACAGACGATGAAATTTCTTCTTCATCGTCTTCAAGGAACGTTTATCTTTCGGAATAAATTGTAAAGCCTTGTTTGATAGACGAGATGTCTCCATTCGATTTATATGTTGAAACCATTTTAATTTGTTGCCTGTCAATTTATTTGATAATTCACATATTTATAATTGTTTTTTTCTAATGTCGGTATTGCGCATATGATCTCTTAAAGTGTGCCCTGCTATCCTTTTTAAGAAACGCATTTCTACTGTTTCTATCTTCCCTTTTCCAAATTTATTTCACTTGCATAATGTTAGGAGCGGGACTGCCAAAACCTTATAAAATCTCATCATTGTCTCTTTGCTGGTTTTATTAAGCAAGGTTCTTTGAATTATGCCACACATATACTGGAATTTTGATAATGGTACATCTAAATGATCGGCCGCGGTGGACTAGTGGTTACGCTCCTTGCCTCTGGTCCCGAGGGTCGCGGGTTCAAACCCGGCCGGGGTCGATGGATTTTTTAGGATTGAAAAATCCAAGGAGCAAGTCCTCCGGGAGGGACTTTAAGCCGTGGGTCTCGAGTCTGAAGATCTTCAGGCTCGTATAAGATCCTTAAGCCTGAATAAAAAGGCCTCTAAGCAAAATTTACCGAGTTTTCCCGTCCTAGTACTACCTTGGTTTCCTAGATGTCAGTATGAGGCGGAACGCTGACACGTACCACTCAAATGACATCTATATGAAAACAAGTGTAACTAAATTAGTATGGTTCAAATTCTTCCCTGTAGGGGGAAAGCGCATAAATCTCTGTTAAGGGAAAACATGGGCTTACAAGAAGATTCTCTAAATGTTTCTCTTTCTTATATGATAATAGCCATAACTTTATCATATCCGTTTAAAAAGTTGTATGAGGAGTATAACCAAAGTGAATATAAATAACAAAAAATTATAGTTCAGTTGTAAAGGCAGAGGTATAGTTCGCGCCACTGTAAATATGACGGGTGGGATCCGTTTCTTATAGCGTAATGGCGAAAACGTCCAGTTGGCAGACCAAGAATGAGGCGGGAGAATTACATTAACCATGATTTGAGGGAAGTAGATTATATATTGATGGGGTAAAGATAAAGAAGACCGATAGTTTCTGTTATTTTGGATCAATTACAGAGAAGAGAAAGATGGCGCAGCAACCCATGAAGAAATAGCAAAAAGGAAAGATGGAGCAGCAAATGAAGAAATAGCAAAAAGGAAAGATGGAGCAGCAAATGAAGAAATAGCAAAAAGGAAAGATGGAGCAGCAAATGAAGAAATAGCAAAAAGGAAAGATGGAGCAGCAAATGAAGAAAATAGCAAAAAGGAAAGATGGAGCAGCAAATGAAGAAATAGCAAAAAGGAAAGATGGAGCAGCAAATGAAGAAATAGCAAAAAGGAAAGATGGAGAGCAAGCAAATGAAGAAAATAGCAAAAAGGGAAAGATGGAGCAGCAAATGAAGAAAATAGCAAAAAGGAAAGATGGAGCAGCAAATGAAAAGAAATAGCAAAAAGGAAAGATGGAGCAGCAAATGAAGAAATAGCAAAAAGGAAAGATGGAGCAGCAAATGAAGAAATAGCAAAAAGGAAAGATGGAGCAGCAAATGAAGAAAATAGCAAAAAGGAAAGATGGAGCAGCAAATGAAGAAATAGCAAAAAGGAAAGATGGAGCAGCAAATGAAGAAATAGCAAAAAGGAAAGATGGAGCAGCAAATGAAGAAATAGCAAAAAGGAAAGATGGAGCAGCAAATGAAGAAATAGCAAAAAGGGAAAGATGGAGCAGCAAATGAAGAAGAAATAGCAAAAAGGAAAGATGGAGCAGCAATGAAGAAATAGCAAAAAGGAAAGATGGAGCAGCAAATGAAGAAATAGCAAAAAGGAAAGATGGAGCAGCAAATGAAGAAATAGAAATAGCAAAAAGGAAAGATGGAGCAGCAAATGAAGAAATAGCAAAAAGGAAAGATGGAGCAGCAAATGAAGAAAATAGCAAAAAGGAAAGATGGAGCAGCAAATGAAGAAATAGCAAAAAGGAAAGATGGAGCAGCAAATGAAGAAATAGCAAAAAGGAAAGATGGAGCAGCAAATGAAGAAAATAGCAAAAAGGAAAGATGGAGCAGCAAATGAAGAAATAGCAAAAAGGAAAGATGGAGCAGCAAATGAAGAAATAGCAAAAAGGAAAGATGGAGCAGCAAATGAAGAAATAGCAAAAAGGAAAGATGGAGCAGCAAATGAAGAAATAGCAAAAAGGAAAGATGGAGCAGCAAATGAAGAAAAGAAATAGCAAAAAGGAAAGATGGAACAGCAAATGAAGAAATAGCAAAAAGGAAAGATGGAGCAGCAAATGAAGAAATAGCAAAAAGGAAAGATGGAGCAGCAAATGAAGAAATAGCAAAAAGGAAAGATGGAGCAGCAAATGAAGAAATAGCAAAAAGGAAAGATGGAGCAGCAAATGAAGAAATAGCAAAAAGGAAAGATGGAGCAGCAAATGAAGAAATAGCAAAAAGGAAAGATGGAGCAGCAAATGAAGAAATAGCAAAAAGGAAAGATGGAGCAGCAAATGAAGAAATAGCAAAAAGGAAAGATGGAGCAGCAAATGAAGAAATAGCAAAAGGAAAGATGGAGCAGCAAATGAAGAAATAGCAAAAAGGAAAGATGGAGCAGCAAATGAAGAAATAGCAAAAAGGAAAGATGGAGCAGCAAATGAAGAAATAGCAAAAAGGAAAGATGGAGCAGCAAATGAAGAAATAGCAAAAAGGAAAGATGGAGCAGCAAATGAAGAAATAGCAAAAAGGAAAGATGGAACAGCAAATGAAGAAATAGCAAAAAGGAAAGATGGAACAGCAAATGAAGAAATAGCAAAAAGGAAAGATGGAACAGCAAATGAAGAAATAGCAAAAAGGAAAGATGGAGCAGCAAATGAAGAAATAGCAAAAAGGAAAGATGGAGCAGCAAATGAAGAAATAGCAAAAAGGATAATTAGTGGAAGGAAAACTATAGGAATGTTAAAGTCTATACTATGGAGTAAAAACGTCATTAACAGAACAAAACAACTAATTTATAAATCCATCCTAGAAAGTATAATGTTATATGGATCGGAAGTTTGGACAATGACATAACAATATGTCAACAGAATAACTGCAGTTGAAATGGATTTTTTTGAGAAGAGCTGCTAGAAAATCTGGACTGGAAAAAAGTAGAAATACAGAAATTAGAAAATGGATGAATGCAGAAAGAAGTATAATGGATGAGATTCAACACAGAATGCTAAAATGGTATGGACACGTAAGAAGAATGCAGGGTGGAAGACTACCAAAGGCTGTCTATAGTAGATAGGGACAGAGGGAATCTCGCTATTCCATTCATGCGCATAGAGGGAGCAGAAAAGGAAGACCAAGAATAATCCGGAAGAATAACATTCAAAATTTAATGAGGAAATTTGGTGTAACAGAGTACAGAGAACGATGGAAAACTTTAATTAAGGGAAATTTGTGAATGTTTGTTGCAAACTGATAATCTATAAATCCGTAGTCATTTATGTATTTTTAAATCCATGTTAATTACTAAGATTTGTTGGAGAAAACCCTCAATGACGAGGAAAATTCTCAAAATGAATGAATGATAGGAAAGCATTACCTCAGGATAAGGATGTATGGAGAACTTATGTCCGATAGTGCCAGTGAGTTTGTTGTAGCCTCTCACTCTACATCCCAACTCCTAGTATAGATCTTTGTTGTTTGTGTGAAACACGCGCTCAGTTTTAACTTACAATCACTTCCAAGTAGCCTCTTCAGTAATTTTCAAGTCAGTAACTTGTACCAATTCATCTTATGTTTCCCCAAAGTACAACAATGACGTCACGGACCCGTAAGTTTAGAGTGCGAGGTATACCTGCAATTGTCAACAACTGCAAAATATTGTCTGTCCAAGCGATCTGTGCTCCCGTAAGATAATGCGAACTAAATAATAATATTAATAAATTGGTAAGAGGCACTCGAAAGAGCATTAAGTTATAAGTTTATGATTTGTCTTTTATGAGTTCGTTCAGTGATCCTGTCCATATTCTGCATTGTTTGTAATGGTATCGCTCACACTTTTGGTCGCATATCTTGCATTCACACGAATCACTCGGTTGGTGGAATTTTGTATTTTTGCACATTTTGTGATGATATCCGTGTGTTGCTATGCCTATGATTCTGTGCCTTTGTGGTTGGTTACTCCCAGTCTCCACTCTCTGTTTACCATGGCATCTGAGGCGTAGAAATCCTCGTCGATCTCTTTTTCTCTCTGTTTCTTTTTTTCGATGACTTTCTTATATGGCTCCGTTGCTGGCAGTAGTATCCTTTGCCTCAGGTCCTCTAGGAAGAAGGTTTCTCTGGCTAGCATATAGGCCATTCTATTTGGAGTGTATTTGCTTGCACCTGATGCCTTTTTGATGAATCTTGGTTTTACTTTTTCTAACCTCTCCAAATCGCTGGTCGATAGTTTCTCCCATATCAGTTCTATCCCGTAGGTGACGATCGGGATGATCACTGATGCGAATAATTTCATGGCTGTGACTAATTTTAACGATGTGATGTCTTAATGCGAACTAAAGCCTACCTAAATCCTACTTCCTTTTCTGCCTCGGAAAATCAATTTCCTTCCTGCATTCCTATCTCTCTCTCACCCCCTCTCTTTTCCTCTCTCTCCCCCTCTCTTTCCCTCTCTCCCCCCTCTCTTTCCCTCTCTCTCCTTTCTATCTCTCTCTTGCACCTGCATCCCAGTGTTGTCAAATCAACTCCCTCCTTGCATTATTCAGTATTCAAGAGCCATGACACTGGGGGAAGTTTGGCAACATCCCTACTCGATAAGTTACCGTTGGCTGTCATTTGACGTTGTGGGAGGGAAGTGCTGTGAATGTACTTTTCCAAGAACGATGTCAGCGCTATAGGGGCACAGATCCGTTGGTCCGAGTGTAATAATAATAGTAATAATAATAATAATAATAATAATAATAATAATTTTTATTTATATACAGAATTTTAATGTTTACACATCTTTCTGTGCCTAAAGTTTTATTTTTCTTCTCCACTCGTCTCTCTCCATCCAATCCATGTTCTCCAGTCCTCTTGCTCTCATTCCAGTTCTTATTTCCTGCATCCACGAGTTTCCTCTCCTTCTTCCAGGTGGACACCATTACAATGTGTTCCTGGGTAAATAATAATAATAATGTAATATATGGTAAATTGATTCCACTATAGGCATTGGGAGGGGTAGTAGTAGGTTAAGGCGAGATGTCAGCCCTGTGTGACGACTGTCTTTACCCTCAGAACGTCTGACATTCATTTCTGTTAGAAGCTGAGTCCACTCGGGGCCAGAAGGATTTAGACGATTTTAAAAATGCTGACTCACCGGCATTCCAATTGCCAATCTTTCGGTTTGAGCTTATTGCCATAAGATGAGCCACCAGGTGTAGTATATAAGTCAAATTACGGGAAATGTCCACCGCTGGTGCCTCGAGGTAGCGTGCTGCCTTGTCATGAGCTTATTGCCATAAGATGAGCCGCCAGGTATATTATATAAGTCAAATTACGGGAAATGTCCACCGCTGGTGCCTCGAGGTAGCGTGCTGCCTTGTCATGAGCTTATTGCCATAAGATGAGCCACCAGGTATATTATATAAGTCAAATTACGGGAAATGTCCACCGCTGGTGCCTCGAGGTAGCGTGCTGCCTTGTCATGAGCTTATTGCCATAAGATGAGCCGCCAGGTATATTATATAAGTCAAATTACGGGAAATGTCCACCGCTGGTGCCTCGAGGTAGCGTGCTGCCTTGTCATGAGCTTATTGCCATAAGATGAGCCGCCAGGTATATTATATAAGTCAAATTACGGGAAATGTCCACCGCTGGTGCCTCGAGGTAGCGTGCTGCCTTGTCATGAGCTTATTGCCATAAGATGAGCCACCAGGTATATATATAAGTCAAATTACGGGAAATGTCCACCGCTGGTGCCTCGAGGTAGCGTGCTGCCTTGTCATGAGCTTATTGCCATAAGATGAGCCGCCAGGTATATTATATAAGTCAAATTACGGGAAATGTCCACCGCTGGTGCCTCGAGGTAGCGTGCTGCCTTGTCATGAGCTTATTGCCATAAGATGAGCCACCAGGTATATATATATAAGTCAAATTACGGGAAATGTCCACCGCTGGTGCCTCGAGGTAGCGTGCTGCCTTGTCATGAGCTTATTGCCATAAGATGAGCCACCAGGTATATTATATAAGTCAAATTACGGGAAATGTCCACCGCTGGTGCCTCGAGGTAGCGTGCTGCCTTGTCATGAGCTTATTGCCATAAGATGAGCCCACCAGGTGTTAGTATATAGTCAAATTACGGGAAATGTACACCGCTGGTGCCTCGAGGTAGCGTGCTGCCTTGTCATGAGCTTATTGCCATAAGATGAGCCACCAGGTATAGTATATAAGTCAAATTACGGGAAATGTCCACCGCTGGTGCCTCGAGGTAGCGTGCTGCCTTGTCATGAGCTTATTGCCATAAGATGAGCCACCAGGTATAGTATATAAGTCAAATTACGGGAAATGTCCACCGCTGGTGCCTCGAGGTAGCGTGCTGCCTTGTCATGAGCTTATTGCCATAAGATGAGCCACCAGGTATAGTATATAAGTCAAATTACGGGAAATGTCCACCGCTGGTGCCTCGAGGTAGCGTGCTGCCTTGTCATGAGCTTATTGCCATAAGATGAGCCACCAGGTATAGTATATAAGTCAAATTACGGGAAATGTCCACCGCTGGTGCCTCGATGTAGCGTGCTGCCTTGTCATGAGCTTATTGCCATAAGATGAGCCACCAGGTATAGTATATAAGTCAAATTACGGGAAATGTCCACCGCTGGTGCCTCGAGGTAGCGTGCTGCCTTGTCATGAGCTTATTGCCATAAGATGAGCCGCCAGGTATAGTATATAAGTCAAATTACGGGAAATGTCCACCGCTGGTGCCTCGAGGTAGCGTGCTGCCTTGTCATGAGCTTATTGCCATAAGATCAGCCACCAGGTATAGTATATAAGTCAAATTACGGGAAATGTCCACCGCTGGTGCCTCGAGGTAGCGTGCTGCCTTGTCATGAGCTTATTGCCATAAGATGAGCCACCAGGTATAGTATATAAGTCAAATTACGGGAAATGTCCACCGCTGGTGCCTCGAGGTAGCGTGCTGCCTTGTCATGAGCTTATTGCCATAAGATGAGCCACCAGGTATATTATATAAGTCAAATTACGGGAAATGGACCACCGCTGGTGCCTCGAGGTAGCGTGCTGCCTTGTCATGAGCTTATTGCCATAAGATGAGCCACCAGGTATAGTATATAAGTCAAATTACGGGAAATGTCCACCGCTGGTGCCTCGAGGTAGCGTGCTGCCTTGTCATGAGCTTATTGCCATAAGATGAGCCGCCAGGTATATTATATAAGTCAAATTACGGGAAATGTCCACCGCTGGTGCCTCGAGGTAGCGTGCTGCCTTGTCATGAGCTTATTGCCATAAGATGAGCCACCAGGTATATTATATAAGTCAAATTACGGGAAATGTCCACCGCTGGTGCCTCGAGGTAGCGTGCTGCCTTGTCATGAGCTTATTGCCATAAGATGAGCCACCAGGTATATTATATAAGTCAAATTACGGGAAATGTCCACCGCTGGTGCCTCGAGGTAGCGTGCTGCCTTGTCATGAGCTTATTGCCATAAGATGAGCCACCAGGTATATTATATAAGTCAAATTACGGGAAATGTCCACCGCTGGTGCCTCGAGGTAGCGTGCTGCCTTGTCATGAGCTTATTGCCATAAGATGAGCCACCAGGTATATTATATAAGTCAAATTACGGGAAATGTCCACCGCTGGTGCCTCGAGGTAGCGTGCTGCCTTGTCATGAGCTTATTGCCATAAGATGAGCCACCCAGGTATATTATATAAGTCAATTACGGGAAATGTCCACCGCTGGTGCCTCGAGGTAGCGTGCTGCCTTGTCATGAGCTTATTGCCATAAGATGAGCCACCAGGTATATTATATAAGTCAAATTACGGGAAATGTCCACCGCTGGTGCCTCGAGGTAGCGTGCTGCCTTGTCATGAGCTTATTGCCATAAGATGAGCCACCAGGTATATTATATAAGTCAAAATTACGGGAAATGTCCACCGCTGGTTGCCTCGAGGTAGCGTGCTGCCTTGTCATGAGCTTATTGCCATAAGATGAGCCACCAGGTATATTATATAAGTCAAATTACGGGAAATGTCCACCGCTGGTGCCTCGAGGTAGCGTGCTGCCTTGTCATGACCTTATTGCCATAAGATGAGCCACCAGTTATATTATATAAGTCAAATTACGGGAAATGTCCACCGCTGGTGCCTCGAGGTAGCGTGCTGCCTTGTCATGAGCTTATTGCCCATAAGATGAGCCACCAGGTATATTATATAAGTCAAATTACGGGAAATGTCCACCGCTGGTGCCTCGAGGTAGCGTGCTGCCTTGTCATGAGCTTATTGCCATAAGATGAGCCACCAGGTATAGTATATAAGTCAAATTACGGGAAATGTCCACCGCTGGTGCCTCGAGGTAGCGTGCTGCCTTGTCATGAGCTTATTGCCATAAGATGAGCCACCAGGTATAGTATATAAGTCAAATTACGGGAAATGTCCACCGCTGGTGCCTCGAGGTAGCGTGCTGCCTTGTCATGAGCTTATTGCCATAAGATGAGCCGCCAGGTATATTATATAAGTCAAATTACGGGAAATGTACACCGCTGGTGCCTCGAGGTAGCGTGCTGCCTTGTCATGAGCTTATTGCCATAAGATGAGCCGCCAGGTATATTATATAAGTCAAATTACGGGAAATGTCCACCGCTGGTGCCTCGAGGTAGCGTGCTGCCTTGTCATGAGCTTATTGCCATAAGATGAGCCACCAGGTATATTATATAAGTCAAATTACGGGAAATGTCCACCGCTGGTGCCTCGAGGTAGCGTGCTGCCTTGTCATGAGCTTATTGCCATAAGATGAGCCACCAGGTATAGTATATAAGTCAAATTAACGGGAAATGTCCACCGCTGGTGCCTCGAGGTAGCGTGCTGCCTTGTCATGAGCTTATTGCCATAAGATGAGCCGCCAGGTATAGTATATAAGTCAAATTACGGGAAATGTCCACCGCTGGTGCCTCGAGTTAGCGTGCTGCCTTGTCATGAGCTTATTGCCATAAGATGAGCCACCAGGTATATTATATAAGTCAAATTACGGGAAATGTCCACCGCTGGTGCCTCGAGGTAGCGTGCTGCCTTGTCATGAGCTTATTGCCATAAGATGAGCCACCAGGTATATTATATAAGTCAAATTACGGGAAATGTCCACCGCTGGTGCCTCGAGGTAGCGTGCTGCCTTGTCATGAGCTTATTGCCATAAGATGAGCCACCAGGTATAGTATATAAGTCAAATACGGGAAATGTCCACCGCTGGTGCCTCGAGGTAGCGTGCTGCCTTGTCATGAGCTTATTGCCATAAGATGAGCCGCCAGGTATATTATATAGTCAAATTACGGGAAATGTACACCGCTGGTGCCTCGAGTAGCGTGCTGCCTTGTCATGAGCTTATTGCCATAAGATGAGCCGCCAGGTATATTATATAAGTCAAATTTACGGGAAATGTCCACCGCTGGTGCCTCGAGGTAGCGTGCTGCCTTGTCATGAGCTTATTGCCATAAGATGAGCCGCCAGGTATATTATAAAAGTCAAATTACGGGAATGTCCACCGCTGGTGCCTCGAGGTAGCGTGCTGCCTTGTCATGAGCTTATTGCCATAAGATGAGCCACCAGGTATAGTATATAAGTCAAATACGGGAAATGTCCACCGCTGGTGCCTCGAGGTAGCGTGCTGCCTTGTCATGAGCTTATTGCCATAAGATGAGCCGCCAGGTATATTATATAAGTCAAATTACGGGAATGTACACCGCTGGTGCCTCGAGGTAGCGTGCTGCCTTGTCATGAGCTTATTGCCATAAGATGAGCCGCCAGGTATATTATATAAGTCAAATTACGGGTAATGTCCACCGCTGGTGCCTCGAGGTAGCGTGCTGCCTTGTCATGAGCTTATTGCCATAAGATGAGCCGCCAGGTATATTATATAAGTCAAATTACGGGAAATGTCCACCGCTGGTGCCTCGAGGTAGCGTGCTGCCTTGTCATGACTTATTGCCATAAGATGAGCCACCAGGTATAGTATATAAGTCAATTACTTACGGGAAATGTCCACCGCTGGTGCCTCGAGGTAGCGTGCTGCCTTGTCCTGAGCTTATTGCCATAAGATGAGCCACCAGGTATAGTATATAAGTCAAATTACGGGAAATGTCCACCGCTGGTGCCTCGAGGTAGCGTGCTGCCTTGTCATGAGCTTATTGCCATAAGATGAGCCGCCAGGTATATTATATAAGTCAAATTACGGGAAATGTCCACCGCTGGTGCCCTCGAGGTAGCGTGCTGCCTTGTCATGAGCTTATTGCCATAAGATGAGCCGCCAGGTATAGTATATAAGTCAAATTACGGGAAATGTCCACCGCTGGTGCCTCGAGGTAGCGTGCTGCCTTGTCATGAGCTTATTGCCATAAGATGAGCCGCCAGGTATAGTATATAAGTCAAATTACGGAAATGTCCACCGCTGGTGCCTCGAGTAGCGTGCTGCCTTGTCATGAGCTTATTGCCATAAGATGAGCCGCCAGGTATAGTATATAAGTCAAATTACGGGAAATGTCCACCGCTGGTGCCTCGAGGTAGCGTGCTGCCTTGTCATGAGCTTATTGCCATAAGATGAGCCCACCAGGTATAGTATATAAGTCAAATTACGGGAAATGTCCACCGCTGGTGCTCGAGGTAGCGTGCTGCCTTGTCATGAGCTTATTGCCATAAGATGAGCCACCAGGTATAGTATATAAGTCAAAATACGGGAAATGTCCACCGCTGGTGCCTCGAGGTAGCGTGCTGCCTTGTCATGAGCTTATTGCCATAAGATGAGCCACCAGGTATAGTAATATAAGTCAAATTACCGGAAATGTCCACCGCTGGTGCCTCGAGGTAGCGTGCTGCCCTTGGCATGAGCTTATTGCCATAAGATGAGCCGCCAGGTATAGTATATAAGTCAAATTACGGGAAATGTCCACCGCTGGTGCCTCGAGGTAGCGTGCTGCCTTGTCATGAACTTATTGCCATAAGATGAGCCACCAGGTATAGTATATAAGTCAAATTACGGGAAAATGTCCACCGCTGGTGCCTCGAGGGAGCGTGCTGCCTTGTCATGAGCTTATTGCCAAAAGTTGACCACCAGGTATAGTATATAAGTCAAATTAACGGGAAATGTCCACCGCTGGTGCCTCGAGGTAGCGTGGCTGCCTTGTCATGAGCTTATGCCATAAGATGAGCCACCAGGTATAGTATAAGTCAAAAATTACGGGAAATGTCCACCGCTGGTGCCTCGAGGTAGCGTGCTGCCCTTGTCATGAGCTTATTGCCATAAGATGAGCCACCAGGTATAGTATATAAGTCAAATTAAGGGAAATGTCCAACGCTGGTGCCTCGATGGTAGCGTGCTGCCTTGTCATGAGCTTATTGCCATAAGATGAACCGCCAGGTATAGTATATAAGTCAAATTACGGAATGTCACCCCCACGCGGCCAGCGAGGTAGAGTGCGGCCTGTCATGACTTATGCCATAAGATGAGCACCAGGTATAGTAATATAAAGTCAATTACGGGAACTGTCCCCCCGCTGGTGCCTCGAGGTGTAGCGTGGCTGCCTTGTCATACTTATTGCCATAAGTTGAGCCACCAGGTATAGTATATAGTCAATAGGTAAATTCCACCGCTGGTTCCTCGAGGTAGCGTGCTGCCTTGTCATAGCTTATTGCCATAAGATGAGCCACCAGGTATAGTATATAATCCAAATTACGGAAATGGTCCACCGCTGGTGCCTCGAGGTAGCGTTCCCTTCACTTGTCATGATCTTATTGCCATAGATGAGCCACCAGGTATAGTAATAAGTTCAATCGGGAAATGTCCAACGCTCCTGGGTGTCCCCCCCCCCCTCCTCGAGGTAGCCGTGCGCCTTGGTCATGAGCTTATTGCCATAAGAGAGGCCGCCAGGGTTATAGTATATAAGTCAATTACGGGAAATGTCCACCCCGCTGTGCCTCGAGGTAGCGTGCTTTGCCTTGTCATGATCCTATTGCCATAAGATGAGCCCCATGTAATGTATATAAGTCAAATTACGGGAAATGTCCACCGCTGGTGCCTCGAGGTAGCGTGCTCCTTGTCCATGAGCTTAAATTGCCATAATATGAGCCCCCAGGTATAGTAGATAAAAGTCCCACATTACGGGAAATGTCACCCTGGGGCCTCGGGAGCGTGCTGCCTTGTCAGGAGCTATGCCATAAGATAGCCGCCAGGTATAGTATAATAATCAATTAAACGGGAAATGTTCCACCGCTGGTGCCCTCGTATGTAATCGTGCTGCCTTGTCATGAGCTTATGTCCATAAGATGAGCGCCAGTAATATTATTAATCAATTACGGGAAATGTCCACCGCGGGTGCCTCGAGGTACGTGCTGCTGTCATGAGCTTATTGCCATAAGATGAGCCGCCAGGTATATATATAGTCAAATTACGGGAATGTACACCGCTGGTGCTCGATGTAGCGTGCGCTTGTCATGAGCTTATTGGCCATAGAGATGAGCCGCCAGGTATATTATATAAGTCAAATTTCGGGAAATGTCCACCGTCGCTGTCCTACGAGGGAGCGTGCTTCCTTGTCAGAGCTTATTGCCAAAGATGACCGCCAGGTATCTATATAAAGTCAAAGTCCGGGATGTCCACCGCTGGTGCCTCTATCGAGGTAGCGTGGCTGCCTTGTCATGAGCTTATTGCCATAAGATGAGCGCCATGTATATTATAAGTCAAATTACGGGAATGTACACGCTGGTGCCTCGAGGTAGCCGGCTGCTGTCATGACTTATTGCCATAAGATGCGGAGCCGCCAGGTCTATTATCTAAGTTCA